>JAPXFY010000027.1:22521667-22530035 GCA_030674185.1 Monoplex corrugatus | reverse complement strand
GATTGATGATTAAGTACATGAATTACGTGCATTTTTGGCTCTAGGGAAATGAGATATGCGGAAGCAATTTTAGGTAATTTGGGCCCATTTTTATACATGGCTTAGTGTGCTTAGTTATATTTCGATTTGCATTCAGGTATATTTTTTAAATCCCTGTGTGATAAATTGGATGGAGTGATCAGTATCAGGGGCATCTCCTTAGATTATGTGTGCGAATGCATTGATATATGTACTTAAGTTTTCTTTTCCTTTGTTTTTCCTGTTGAAGTATTATGTGTGTTTTGAAACAGTTATAGCCCTGATATAGCTGTATGCAGTCGGCTGGGCTTTAAACGGAAATAAAAATCACAATAAGGATATCAATAGAATTTCTTCTGCTGAAATGGGATGTATTCTTTTGGTTATATTATTGCCATTTTATATAATTTACATGATCAAATCTTTTAAAACAGTCTTGGTATTAGCCCTAGAACAGATCATCGTGAATTACATGTTTATGCTTGTTCGAGGTAGTTTTTCTTCCCTTAGAACCTTCAGTGATAAATTTGACGAGGAAAGAATAAAAATACACAGAAAAACCAACAAACCAAGACAGGGGAAGGGAGAGGGGGTAATTTTCGGTCAATTGGCCTTGGTCAATTTACGTGCCTAACTTGACTCCAACTCCCTTCTACCCAACACTTCCAGACACCCCCATTTACTGGTACTCCTCTCCTCTCCCTCTATCCAGTATCTGAGATTGAGATCTTATTGATTCTCAAAGAACTGTGTTTCAGAACTTGCGAACTTGGCCCCATTCCGGTCTCTCTCTTTCCACAAATTTACCAGCAGCTTCTTCCAGCAATCATCTGTATCGTCAACTCTTCTTTGGTCTCAGGAGTCTTCCCTTCTGCTTTCCAAACTGCTCTCATCCGGCCGCTTCTCCAGAAAAATAATCTTGATCCCAATGATCTGAAAAATTATAGACCTGTATCAAATCTCCCATTTCTCTCCAAGCTCATTGAAAAAGCGGTACTAAAACAACTGAATGAGTATCTCTACTCAAATCATCCCCAACAGCCTTACCAGCCTGTCTATGGGAGCAAACCGCTGTACAGAAACAGCTCTTGTTTACATAGTAAACTTCTTGCTTCTGATGCTGGTAACCTTTCTTAGAGCTCTCGATTTTTCTGCTGCCTTTGACACAATTGACACTCCATCCTTCTCTTTCGTCATGAACAAACTGCTGGAATTCATGGAATTGCTCTTTCTTCATTCCCCTCATATCAGTCTGATCGCTTTCAGTCAGTTCTCATCAACGGAAGTCAGTCTGAGCCTGTTAGGCTTTTTTGCGAAGTTCCTCGGGGTTCTGTGCTAGGGCCTGTCGTATTCACCCATTATACCTCACCCCTGGCCAGTATCATCAACCAGCATGACGTAAAACCTCATTTTTAGGTAGAATATTCATAACTTCAGAATAGCACCACCCCTGAAAATATCACTTGCGTCGAACCACTACATTGATAGCCAAAACTGAATGACGCAAAATGATGGACGCTTAAATGGTGAAGCCATGCTCGTAGGCACCAAACTCAAAACTTGCCTCTAATACCATCCAGCTAGATGACAACACCATCCTTCTTTCTGATTCTGTCAAGAACCCGGGCATGACATGTACAAAACTCTTTCTATGCAGAAGTTTCTAACTCAGGCCTGCCAATTGTGCTACTATCAGATTCGGCGCAATGGTTACATTCGAAGATACCTTTCAACTGAAGCTGCATCTAGGCTTGTGACATCTCTTATTATTTTGGTCTCGTCTTGATTACTGTAATGCTCTCGTTTCTGGACTACCAGCTTCTCTCGTCTGTCTGCAACGCATACAAAACTCAGCTGCTCGTCTTGTCCTCAGAAAGAAAAATAATGTTTGATCATGTCAGTCTTCTCCTTTGTTCACTGCACTGGTTGCCTGTTTTGAACAGAACTGAATATAACTCCAAATTTCACCTTGGGCTCAGCTTCAGATACTCTTTCCCTTCATGTTCCTAGATTTAAACTATCAACTGTCGGCCAGTGTTCTTTTGCTGTTTTGGGACCGTCTGCTTGGAGTAAATTTCCATTCTTCTTCGTTTGTCACCTACCCTTTCTGCTGTTATATCCAGTTTAAAAACCACCTCTTTTCCCGACAACGAATTCTGCAACTGCCTCTTTCCATCAGTTTCTTTCTTTCTTTGTTTTTCGCTTGTTGTAAGGTTGTCTGCATTGATCGCTTGCATATGTCTGGTCTGTGGGTGCGCTTTGATTTGAACTGTCAAGATTTGGTACAAATTAAACACTGTAATTATTATCATTAATTATATGTAACCCATACGCCAGGTAAGACATCAAAATTTTGCCAACGCGTAGGACTCATGTACAGGTTCAATGCTTATGCCATGCTCATTTTGGATCTTTTCCTATATCACAAGGCATTTGTGGCGGCAGTGCAAATAGAATTTATTCCGGGTGCAGAGACAATATCATGAGAAATTATAACTGAAACGGAAGAGCCAAAGTAAGTGGCATGAGGCAATGCCACTGAAGTGGCACGAAGAGTGGGACAGAAAAGTTCTGGTTTAGCAGTTGGTTAGTGATCACTGACACGGAACATTTGTCCAAAACAAGTGCAACTGCCCGCGCCCAAGCAAACAGGAACCAGAAGAACAAGTAAACCAAAGTGAACGCGTATTCAACACAACAAGACAAGACAAGTGCAAATTTTCGGCCAACTGGCCTTTGTCAAGCGCGAATGCACTGTCATAAACAGTCCACAAACAACACCAAACAATGGATAATAAGAAGAGGACTAAAAACTTCCCTGCCGCCTCGTCCGGTGGATAAAAAGGGACCAAATGAAATGCCCATGTGTTCATGAGCAGTAGTAAGAAGTGGGGAGAGGGGAGGCAACTATGATGTCAAAGGGGAAGTGAGATGAGTTCTTCAATTTGAGAAGTGGACATGCCAATCAGACCACTCAATCAATGACATCCGAGTGAAAGGTCTGTGGCTTCTATACAATCACAGCACCATAGACAGGAAAGACAGAGAATCCCATCTCATAAATAAACTTGGAACACGCAAACCATATTGACTCAATGACAAACCATAAGTAATCTATTACGCAACAGAATCCAGGAATGCCATTTCATGTTTCTTCCTGTTCCCAGGTCTACCTGATTCGTTGCACTGGGCACAATCTACTCCCGTACCTCTTGGCTCTTGCCCTGGACCCTCTTCAGAGCAGGGCAGTACCGATATGGCATGTCCACTTCTCAAATTGAAGGCGGCAGAGAAGCTTTTAGTCCTCTTCTTATTATCCGTTGTTTGGTGTTGTTTGTGGTCTGTTTGTGACCGTGCATTCGCGCTTGACAAAGGCTGGTTGGCCGAAACTTTGCGCTTGTCTTGTCTTGTCTTTTTGTGTTGAATACGCGTTCACTACGGAACATTTGTTTAAAAAATAGAAAAAAAGCCCATCGTCGCTTTCAGCAAACAGCCTACTTTGTGAAGTCATTGATATATGCTTAATGAAGTCAGCGAGGCCAACGTTAGTGTCCTCTCTCTCTCTCTCTCTCTCTCCTCTCTCTCTCTCTCCTCTCTCTCTCTCTCTCTCTCTCTCTCTCTCTCTCTCTCTCTCATCTCTCTCTCTCTCTCTCTCTCTCTTTCTCTTTCTCCTCTCTTTTCTCTCTGTCTTTCTCTCTCTCTCTCTCTCTCTCTCTCTCTCTTCTCTCTCCTCCCTCCTCCTCTCTCTCTCTCTGATTTGATATTGATATTATGTTTACCGTTTATGTGTAATGACATATTCATAAGTAATGCATTTTAGCATTTAATTATTTAGATTTGGCATTTTAGTGCACTATGGGGCAAGGGCTGGATGAAAAAATACCACATATAGTGCTTATCTTTTCCGTAGGAAATATAGATTGATTTTATCTTTTCTCTCTCTTTCTCTTAAAGATTGATCTTATCTTCTCTCTCACTCTCTCTCTCTCTCTCACTCTCTCTCTCTCTCTCACTCTCTCACCTCTCTCTCTCTCTCTTACTTACTATTTATTTTGCCTTGAGGGGATGCCGAAGGCTCTTTCAGTATAAATAGTATCCCCACCTTCTGGAAATTCTGTGCTAGAAATTTCCCCTTTTCTGTCACTCTCTTTGTTTCTGCCTTGGTCCTTTGCTTTCTGTCATTTCTTCCTATCATTTTCTGCCTTGCTGGTCCATTCACCTGTATGTGTTCGATAAAGTCGTACGTTCTTTCTTTTAGGATTGATAATTGGGTACATCTATTATGTGCATTTTTGGCTATAAGGAAATGTGATATGCGGAGCAATTCTAGGTAATTTGGGCCCGCTTTTATGTATGGTCTAATGTTCTTACTTATGTTTAAATTTCATTCAGGTGTGTTTTTTTTTTTAATCCCTCGTGTGATAAACTGGATGGAGTGGCCATCGCCAGGGGTGTCTTTTGGATTATGTGCGCGATTGCATTGATATGTGTACTTAATTTTCTTCTTTTTTCCTGTTGAAGTATTGTGTATGTTTTGAAACGGTTATAGCCCTGATATGACTCCACGCAGTCGGCTGGGTTTTAAACAAAAACAACACTAACAATTCTGATTAACATGTTTTGTATTCTATCTTTCAGGTCGGTCAGGGATTCCTTTAAGCGCAATATCAACTGGACTGGGTCTCGTATGATCGTCAGCTGGCCGTCCTAGAGAAGAACACATTGTTTTTGCGGTCATCATGGAGGTGTTGGCTGGAATCGATATTCCCCTGTGGTGGATCTTGCTGCCACTGACCTGCCTGCTGGTCTACCTGTGAGTAGAGTTTCACCCTTTTACTCCCTCATCATCCTACCATCTGTGAAAGCTTAACCTTTTCATTCCCTCAGCATGTCTACCACCAGCCTTCTGCATAATAGAGTAAGGGACTGAAAGGTTAAGGTTTTCTTTTTCCTTTGCTATCATAGCTGATAATGTAGAAAGCTGGCGGATAGGGTTATGGATTGAAAAGGATAGTGTGTGTATCTATCTGTCAATCTCTCTCTCTCTCTCTCTCTCCTCTCTCTCTCTCCTCTCTCTCTCTTTCTCTCTCTCTCTCTCTCACTCTCTCTCTCTCCATTCCATATGATCAGCATATTTCATTCATTGATTAAAACAATAACTCGTTAACACAAAAATACATGATTATATGAATACTTACAAACAATAAGAGCCCATCAATAAATGAACACATACATAAACATGTGCATAATGAAGGGTGTTATGAATTAAATTATGCAGAAAAAATGTCAGAAATAAGAGCTTTTGTTCCAAAGTTCTGAAACATAATTCAAAAGGGGTTTTATTGTTGCACACCTTTTGAATGATGATAGCTCGTTTCTGATGCATGGATAATTCAGTAGAAAATATGAAGTGAAGGTAATAGGAATATGAAATGATTTTAGATTACCTTGTTTTTAACAGATGTAAACAGGTTGTTAAGAGGAGATTGTTTGATAAAGTGTACGTGTCTTTCAGGTACGCCACGTGGCCTTTTAATCAGTTCCAGCAACTTGGTATTTCTGGCCCTCCACCAAAGCCTTTCTTCGGCAGCCAGAGAGAGATCAGTTCCAAGGTAAAATAATTTAGATAAACTATTGATATATGTATTTTTAATGACAGTGACTTCGTCTTACTTGACTGTTAATTTGATGGTCGGTGTTTCAGGTATCGTGGATAATTTCGTTTCACTGATTCTTGTTTTCATGATAACATTGATTACACTCTGTTGTTGGAATCAAACAGGCTGCCAGCTTTCTAGTGAGTAGAAACCAGAATCGCAATAAAAGAGATAAAGAATACCTTTTCAATAAGCGAAACAACACTGACTCCAACTTCCGTCCACCAGACTTTTGTCAAGAATATAAAGAAGAGGCCAAAGAAAGATGGCCACTTAGAACAGAATGACATAGAACAAAATTCTGTGTACGTCCCTTCCTCCTCTTCTTCTTTTATACACCGTTTATATGGTCAAGCCACATCTGGTGATGAATGTGACCGTTTTATTCCAGTTCCTGCTGGCTGCAATCAAGCTTGTTGGTTAGAGGAATTGTAGTCGGCCACGTCTCCTATCGCTTCAGTCGATAGGGGTGACATTGCTGCAGTAGGTGTTCAGCTGTCTGGTTCTCTTCATCGCAGGTTTTTGATGACATCAGTTTAAATTTGTGGATAGCTGAGCATGGGTCCTGTTCAGACACAGGACCAGGCGTCACTCTATCCTGAAGAGGTCTCAATAAGCAGTGGTCATTCTCGTCTGATATAGATTACCTTGAAGACATTTGCGTCGTATTGCATAGTACCTTGATTTGTTTGCCAGATACTTCTGCCTTCAGCCCTTATGTCGTCATCATCATCATCATCCTCATCATCATCATCATCATCGTCATCATGTGCCCTGCCGTGTACGAATCTATTCCTTGTCGCTGCAAATTCCTAACCTCATACCTATACAAAAGAGAATAACATATAACTGCACAACACTTAGCACTTGTTATATTCTTCGTATCATTTTCTGCCTTGTGTCTGTTTCGCTGGTCCATTCACCTGTATGTGTTCAATAAAGTCTTACATACTTTTTTCTTAGGAATGATAATTGGGTACACATATTCAGTGCGTTTTTTTTTCCTCTGGGGAAATGAGATATGCGGAAGCAATTTTAGGAAATTTAGGCCCGTTTTATATGTCCTTAGTTATGTTTAGATTTATATTCAGGTATGTTTTTTAAATCCCCTATGTGATAAATTGGACGGAGTGGTTAACGCCAGGATATCTCCCCAGACTATGAGCGCGAATGCATTGATATATGTACTTAATTTTCTGTACATTTTTTTCCTATTGATGTACAGTGTGTGTAGTGAAACAGTTATAGCCCTGATATAGCTCTACGCAGTCGGCTGGGCTTTAAACAACAGTAAGAATAAGAATTTCTTGTTAGTGGACTGGCTGGATCAACTCAGGTAGCCGTGGACTCGAGATACGTGTCCACTCAGCCCCAAGTCAAATCAAAGCGCACACTTTGATAATGCACACACACACACGCACACACGCACACGCACACACGCACCACGCACGCGCGCGCACACACACACACACACACACACACACGCACACAGACAACACACCACGCACACGCACACACACACACACACACACACACCACACACACACACACCACACACACACAACACACACACCACACACACACACCACACACACACACACACACACACACAACAACACACACACACACACACACAACACACATTCACGTCTTATTAGGTGACTTTACCAGTGCATAGGTTTTTCTCTTTCTTTCTTTCTTTTTTTTTTTTTTGCACAGGCCCATGGATTTGGCAGACGTTCTTCGAGGGTCACCTTGTTGTTATTTTGTTTGTTTGTTTAAAGCCCAGCCGACTGCAGTAAAGCAGTATCAGGGTTATAACCGTAAACAATACTTCATTAGGAAAAGTAAAGGTAAAGAAAATTAAGTACACATATCAATGCATTTGCTAGCATAATCTAAGGAGATGCTCCTGGCGTTGTCTACTACGTCCAATTTATCGCACAGTGTATTTAAAAAACACACACACACCTGAATATAAACTTAAACATTACTAAGGACACTAATATATACATAAAAACGGGCCTAAATTACATAAAATTGCTTCCACATATTACATTTCCCTAGAGCCAAAAATACACTTAATATATGTTCCCAATTATAATTCTTAACAGAAAATACGTCAGACTTTATCAAACACATAAGGTGAATTGACCAGCAAGGCAGAAGATGATAGGAAGACACGACAGAAAGCAAAGGAACAAGGCAGAAACAAAGAGAGAGACAGAAAAGAGGAAATTCTAACACAGAATTTCCAGAAGGTGGGGATACCATTTATACTGAAAGAAACCCCAGCATCCCCACAGGGGGGGGGGGGGGGGGGGGGGGAGGTCACTTACTAGAATGGTGTATCACAAAAGCAAAGGACAGTTACATTATTTTGGCAATATGCTGGCAGATGTGGGTGAAGCGCATATGGACTGGTTTTAGTGCGTTGAAACCCTCTTGAGCTAAATGGAACTTGCAAATTTAGTATCAAAGAACTTCAGAAGATGTTGACGTCCTTCAGAGGAGGATATAAACGCAATTATTCTACACGTACTGTATGTTGACCCAGTATATGCATGTTTTGGTGTCAGCTTTGAATTTTTTTGTTATATAATAGTTCAGTATTGAATAGAGTGTGTGTTGTTTGTTTGTGTGTGTGTGTGTGTGTGTGTGTGTGTGTGTGTGTGTGTGTGTGTGTGTGTGTG
>JAPXFY010000027.1:22516667-22519167 GCA_030674185.1 Monoplex corrugatus | reverse complement strand
CACACACGCACACACAGATACACACACACACACAGACACGCACACACACCACACACACGCACACACACACATACACACATGCACACACACACAGACACGCACACACACACACACGCACACACACATACAACACACACACATACACACACACACACACGCACATGCACACACACCGCGCGCGCGCCGCACACACACACACACACACACACACACACACACACAAGTGCAGCGCGCCCATGCACATGGCCTAGTTCACCCACAGCCGGTGGCGTGCTTCGGCCGGGCAACAGCTAACACCCGATTTTAGCCAAATTCAAGCCTCCAGAAAAGAGTGAAAACAGAGAACGAACTGCGATTTTTAGAAATTTGAGAAAGTTAAAGCACTGAAGATCACGAATCTGACCATGCCAAAATGGACAAAAACATGTGAAGATTGTAACTTGCACTATACTTACGCCACTACTACGAAAATAATCTCACTTTATACTGAACAAACAACAAACCACCTGGAGATATGAGTCAATCATCACATTAGTAATTTCTACTAAAACTCAAAGACAAGATGATGCATCAAAGTAATGATCACTTCTTCAGAACAATGAGTATTCACAGCACTGAATGCATCCAGGTAAAGTGATGAAAAAATTCTCGATCATTACACAAATTCACAAAACATACAGAAAACCGCACTCAGATTCCTTCTTTGTCAGTATTGCTGTAGCACAAGACGCGCTTCAGAGATGGATTTTGATCAAACCTGCCTGGCTAAAAATACCACTTCCAAGCGATGCTGGCTGACAGAAAGGTACCAACTAAAGGGTGTCAGAATGGCTGGGAAAATTGTGTGTATGCGTGTGTGTCTGTATGTGTGTGTGTGTCTGTCTGTATGTGTCTAAGTGTGTTGTGTGTGTGTGTGTGTGTATGTGTCTGTGTATGTGAGTGCGCGCGTGTGGTGTGTGTGTGTGTGTGTGTGTGTGTGTGTGTGTGTGTGTGTGTGTGTGTGTGTGTGTGTGTGTGATTTGATTTTGGCTTTTGTATTGTTTGTGTTTGTTTTTGACCTTGCCAGTGACTGATGCTGGCACAGAGTAGGCCTAGTCGAATCTAGGTCAATCTGTAAGCCTATACTTCAATGTGTGCCTGTGGCCCACCACTGGATGGGTGAGGGTGGTGTGGAGAGGGGAAGGGAAAAACAGATGCGCGCTGTTAAATTAATTAGCTGGCAGGGCTAAGGTGGCTTGGATACGAGCGCCTTGGCGTGAGAGTGTGTGTGTGTGTTGTGTGCGTGTGTTTCTTCGATTCCGTGGATGACCCACGAATTTGTCTTTTATGATGTTGAACATTGTAATTGTTGTGATGCGTGAGTGTGATTGTATGCATAACCAAAACATTTTCCACGTGTCTGAGCACTGGGCTAAAATAAAATCCTGTTCTTGTTCTTCTCTTGTTTAACCTTGTCCTCTTAGTCTACATACTCATTTTATTGTATTTAACTCATTTTGATTTTAATGTGCATATCGCGTTGCATCTTTAATCAAATTTTTTCTATACCTACCAAAGTTTTTTCAATGAGTATTGCCCTTTTTGTCCATTGTTAAAAGTCCTGACCAAGGCATCTGACTCTTATGATGTGCTTTTTTAACCGTACATATTTAGATTTAGTCATTATCTTTGATATTGTTTCGACAAAGAGGGAGGGGGAGAGAGATGAGGGGAGGAAGAGGGTGAGAGAGGAGCGAAAGAGAGAGTGGGTGAGAGTAAGAGTATGTGTGTACATGTGTTTATGCGTTCTTGTGCCTATATGTATTTTAATGCGAATGCCAAAACAGTTTCCCATTGTGATGCTTTGGGCTAAATAAAATTCTTGTTCTTGTTCTTGTTCTTGTTAACAAAGGGAGATTATTTCATATTAACCGGGAGAGACGTTTATCTATCTGTAAGCTGTATGTCTGCGTGTTTCTCTGTCTGTGTTGCCTGTCTGTTTGTTAGTGAAATGTGTTAGCAAGATTTTCTCAGCTTTTTTTTTTAGGTGAATTTCTACCTAACGACTGGGTTTAACATGTGGATCGTTGAGCAATCGTGAATGTCTTCAGTTTGGAGGACGAGATGTCAAGGATAATGTCACATGGACCGAAGTCGTCGTCGTCATGATCCCTACCGCATGGCTTTGCAATCATGGCCCACCATACGAATCTATTCCTTGTCGCTGCAAGTACATCTCCCACCCTCTCCGTCCTCAGCCACCCTGCAAGTCCGTCCAATATTTTCTCCCTGAGTCTACCTGGTGCTCTTTTCCTCTCCAGCTTTTTCCTGTTGTGACTAGGTGTTCTAATTTCTCTTGCGTGATGCCCTATAAATGGCTGTAATGGGTGCGTCCACGTTTGTGTGGTTGTATTTGAAAATGTCTGTCTTCATGTCCAACGTGTTTGTATGTTCGTGTTTCAGAATGTTTGTGTGTTTGTGTTTCAGTGTGCTTTTGTGTTCTTGTTTCAATATGTTTGTA
>JAPXFY010000027.1:22506667-22511667 GCA_030674185.1 Monoplex corrugatus | reverse complement strand
ACACACACACACATACATATATATATAATATATATAATATATATATATATATATATATATATATATAATATATATATATATATTGTGACATGAGAAGTAAAAACTCAAAATTCTTTGGTGTTAACTGAAAATGAAAGCTTGATATCTGTACTATACAGAACTCATCATCAGGTGCCCTGGCACATGGCGTTGGCGATTATGGACTTCCATCTGTCTCTATCTCTTGTTGCCTCAAGCATATCTTCCACCCTCCTTGTCTTCAGCCACTCTGCAAGTCCGTCTAGTATTTTCTCTCTGGGTCTACCTGGTGCTCTCCTTCACTCCAGCTTTCCCGTTGTGACCAGGTGTTCCAATTCCCCTTTCCTCATAAAATGGCCAATGAATGTTGCCTGCCTTTTCCTAATCTTCCTTATGAATGATCTACTTGTGTCTGCCTCCATCAAGACTGTCATGTTTGTTTTCTTTGCTGTCTATGGAACTCTCAACTCTCTTTCTTAGAAACCACATCTCGGCTGCCTCAATCTTGTTCTGGCTTTGCTTGTTGACTGTCCACGCCTCACTTCCTAAGAAGAATGTTGAGAGTTCCATGGACAGCAAAAAATACAAACGAGACAGTATTGATGGAGGCAGACACAAGTAGATCGTTCATAAGGAAAATTAGGAAAAGATAGGCGACATTTATAGGACATTTTATGAGGAAAGGGGAATTGGAGCACCTGGTCACAACGGGAAAGCTGAAGGGAAAGAGAGTACCATGTAGACACAGGGAGAAGATATTGGCTGAAGACAAAGAGGGTGGAAGAGGTGCTTGAGGCAACAAGAGATAGAAACAGATGGAAGGCCATGATCGCCAACGCCATGTGGCGTATGTATACACACATACGCATACACGCACTCACTCACATACACACACGTACACACACACATCTTACACACACAAACACACACACACACACACAACACACATACACACACAACGGACATACACATATTCAAACTTCAACAGACACACTGCAGTTTAAAATGATTTCCAATACTGGCAGTCATTTCACACATGATGACGATGGTCCATCGGGTTAAACGTCCTACCTGGAATGCGAGAATGGCCTGGGTTCGATTCCCAATTAGAAAGTGATTTTTCTCCCAGCCCTTTGGCTAGACCTGCAGTGGTGCTTTGGGTACTGCTCGTTTCCGATGAGATGATTCGGTTCAATTCAGTACAACCCAGTAATCTTTTACTATACAACATGTGGACTGTAAAACATGCGCAAGTGTGCATGAAGATAAATCGAGGTCTGTATGTAAAATCATCCTCGGCAACAATGGTTCCAGCTTCCATAAGCCAACCACTGACGTGACTGGCATCATCTTTAACGTGCTAATTTGATGTTCTGTATGCATGTACATGTACACGAAAGAGGCTTGGACACTGGCAAAAATCTGTGTTCATGTCGATCTGGGTGATCAGAAAAATTCTCCAACTCCTTTACCCACCCAGAGCGAGATATCCAGCCAGGATCGAACCCAGGACCTTCCAATAGAAAGTCATCAGCTTGACTACTACAGCGCCCGCTGATGTTGTTGACATTGTGGTCGGTGTCGTATCACAGATATTTCGGAGCCTTCACCTTAGACGTGATCACAGGCACAGCCTTTGGACTGCAGGTGGACTCGCAGAAAGATCTCAACGATCGGTTCCTGGCCAGCTTGAAGTCAATCCTGACGCCAAATCCACGTGCGAACTTCTTCAACCTGATTCAAGGTATGTGAGTGTGTTGTGTGTGTGTGTGTGTGTGTGTGTGTGTGTGTGTGTGTGTGTGTGTGTGTGTGGTGTGTGTGTGTGTGTGTGTGTGTGTGGTGGTGGTCTTGATTTAATGTCTATTCACTAAAGTGATTTTAGACAACAACAACAAAAAAACAAAACAAAAAGGGGGGGGGGGGGGGAGTGATAGAGGAGGAGTGAAGAAGATATTTGAAAATTGTCAATTTTGAATTTGAGAAAAGATGATCCAGAAAACAACTGTTATGAAGAGGGGAAGGTAAAACTAACAAATAATGTTACCATAATTATCGATTTAAACAAACAAACTGACAAACAAAATTAGTAAATATCCGGAAGAAATGAATAAAAACTAAAACTAATAATTGACTAACCACAACAATGAACAAGTCAAATAACATTTTAAAGGTAATTCGCTATAGGACTTTTTGACAGGCTAACAAAAAATTCATACAGTAATGATGATGAGGCAAATATGTCAGAAACTGTACTCACAGATAGTGTTGGAATATGTCGTTTTACCCTAACGCAAGAAAGAATATGACTGTGTTATCTTCTTTCCACACAGACACACTATGTTATTGGTATATTTTGTTTTGAATGCATCAAGTTTCCATCTGTACATAAGGGACTGTATAGTTCTGCTGGCATGAAGCTGCTTAAGTATTTTGCTAACTTCAAAGTTCATGTGACATTTATCATACTTTTTCTGTTTTAATTGGAACTGCTTCCAGACGTAGTTGTCTACTAAAGTGTAATTCTCGTGCAACGAGAGAGAAAGCTGGATATTGTTTGAATCTGGTGAGTTATTAGCTCCCCGTTTGGCAGCCCTGTCAACTTTATTATTATAACTAAAAGAAACTATGAGAAGGTATCCAGCAGAAAGTAATATCAGTGCCTCTTAAAGATAAATTATGAATCAAGTGACTTATTTCCAGAATCATTTCTGATCTTGTTTGTAATTTTGATAATTCAAGAGCCTGAAGTACTGATTTTGAATCAACACAAAGAAGTATCTGAAAAATTGTCCTAGGAAGACTTATCAGAAAGTTTAAAGCCATTAATATTGCAAAGAGTTCAGCTGTAAAGATAGATTTATCAAGTCCTATGTAGAAAGATTTTTCAATTTTGAGAGCAGGTATTAAAAACGCTGAGCCTGCTTTTCTTTCAATTACTGACCCATCAGTGTAAATTTTCAAATGATCAGAATATACGTCGTTTATATGACATTTAACCTGACTTGCCAGTAAGTTTATATTGTCTCCTTTTTTTAAATTAGTGTGGTGTACGTCAAATCGTGCTCTTTGGAGTTCCCAACTGGGTACTGGCGAAAAGGAAGGTCGTATAGATACAGGATCTACGTCTAGATCAATTCCTGAGCCTTTCATGACGTCAGATGTGTATGTTGCAAGTGTGACCTGTGACCCATTTTCCTATTTTTGACACTGTAAGTTTTGGAATTGAAATGTTAGCAGCCCTTAAGAGTGAGTTACAGAAAACTTCGTACGTTTCGTTTATGTTCATTGCTTCAGATAGATCTGTTCTTGTCTTTTCAAGGATTGCCTTAAAACTGATCCAGTCAGCGTTTTTATAATTAAACTTGGGTAAACTATCTTGTGGTATGGCGTCTATTTCTGTAGTATGGTTTAGGGTAAGACGTATGGGGATGTGATCTGATCCCAACAAGTCATCCTCTGTTTGCCATGTGGCGTTTGGGGCTAGGGATGGTGAGATTAAAGTGAGGTCGATAGCTGTGGGTCTGTGGGTTGGTATATCGGGGATCCGGGTAACGTGTCCGTTGTTAAGTAAATATAAATTGGAATCTACAATATTTTCAATCAACCTGTTGCTTGTTATGTTTGTACAATACTTTTCCAAAATGGGGCATGTGCATTAAAATCACCTCCAATTATCCACTTGTCGTCCTGATCTTGAAAGTGTTTTAACCATTCAGTGTTCACAGAGTCTGGGCCTCTTGGTAAGTATACAGAGGCCATATTCACAACTAACGATGAGGAAAATTTTATAATGATTGCACATGATGAAATAAATGCGGTAGATTTAGGTACTGGCGATGATCGTTCACAATAGTTCAGTCCTTCACGAATGTTTTAGCTGTTTGTATACGGCCACCGTCATTTACAGAGTCACATATTGGTGGATAATAAAAACCGGATATTTTAGGTAATTTGGTTTTGATGGTATTCAGCGATTGTAGGAGCATGACATGGACGTTTTTAGAAGAGAGATAGTTACTCAAATATGAGATGTTTTTAACAATGGAACGTGCGTTCCACTGAAAAATGTTGATATCACTTACTACACACGTCTTCATGAGGAACGGTTGAATAACTTTAGAACAATATGGTAAGTTTATATAGATTTCATTTAACTTTGAATTAAAAGGTACAAATAGGATAAAAATGAAGTATGTGAACAAGAAAATAATTAAGAAAAACAATATAGCTGAGAACTGAACGAAGAGAAACTGAATCTGGGCTGAATCTAAAATGACCAAGGAGAGAAGAAAAACGGAGATTGAAAGCCGGGTCTTTGTTGATGTCGTTGTCGGTTTGATCTCCTCCTCGGTTTTTCCCAGAAAAGCTGATGGATTTGCCTCCCTAAGTTTCTGGCCAGAACGCTCGCCCCTCTGATGGTTGGATGGACGTCGTCCTGGCTGACTTGAGTGTGACTGATAGTTTGAAGATTGTCATTGTTGACGTATTCGACACTCGCTGCTTTAAGAAGTCGCACTTTTGTTAGGGCATTTAGGAGCTCTCTTTTAGCGTTTAGGTGTTTGTTTCTCACAGGAACTACCTGACTTAAAACTACCCTGGCTTTTGGAAATTGGGTGTTGATAGTTTTCACACAGGTGTCAAGAGTTGTGCTACATTCAGTGGGCTCCTTTGTTTTTAAATCTGTGATCCCCACATGTAAAACTACACAGTCAGGTTCAGGTGATCAGCTCTTCTTTTGATTTTTCAATTGCAATCTTACAGTCCTCGATGGTATGGATCTTTCTCGTGGCCACCTGAAAACCGTATGAAGAGCCCAGTCTTTTTCCATCCACTTTATTGAGGACTGAGTCGTGAATGATAAGCACACGGGGAAGAACATTTGATTGTGGTCTGGAACGTGTTGACGATAGCGCAGTTTTGACGTCACGGTTAGGTTTTGTGGAGACGTCTGGTCTTTGTTTGACGACATTTCTCCTGCCATT
>JAPXFY010000027.1:22415561-22506567 GCA_030674185.1 Monoplex corrugatus | reverse complement strand
GGAGTGAAAGTAATGATTGTTTACTTGTCCTTGTTCCCTATGACTACATTTTGTTGCAACATACAAAGATATTTCAGTCCTTGTTCCTTACGACTACATTTTGTTGCAACATACAAAGATATTTCAGTCCTTGTTCCTTACGACGACATTTTGTTGCAACATACAAAGATATTTAAGTCCTTGTTCCTTACAACTACATTTTGTTGCAACATACAAAGATATTTCAGTCCTTGTTCCTTACGACTACATTTTGTTGCAACATACAAAGATATTTAAGTCCTTGTTCCTTACGACTACATTTTGTTGCAACATACAAAGATATTTCAGTCCTTGTTCCTTACAACTACATTTTGTTGCAACATACAAAGATATTAAGTCCTTGTTCCTTACAACTACATTTTGTTGCAACATACAAAGATATTTAAGTCCTTGTTCCTTACGACTACATTTTGTTGCAACATACAAAGATATTTAAGTCCTTGTTCCTTCGACTACATTTCGTTGCAACATACAAAGATATTTAAGTCCTTGTTCCTTACAACTACATTTTGTTGCAACATACAAAGAGTCCTTGTTCCTTAAGATTAAATTTTGTTGCAACATACAAAGGCATTTATTTTCTTAAAACCCAAACCAGGAGCCAAAAAAGATATGACAGAGAATAGTCTGTTGACGTAAACACTCATTCCTCACAGGCACTCGGCTACAAATTGTATCCATATTAAAACAAATAGTTGGTCAAAATTCAGTACAAACTGAACTGTTTATCAGAGTTTTAAACCCTTGAATCCAGTCTAACACTATGGTAGGAATGTAATGTATAGTTCTGGGTTGAGGACTAAGTTCCGACCTGAGGGTCATGTTCAGAGGTACTGAGCCTGCTGTAACCTTCAAGCAAACCATAGTACTATGCAATCTAATGCAGATATCTACATAGTCATCATAATCATAGTACTATGCAATCCAATGCAGATATCTATACAGTCATCTACATCACAGTACTATGCAATCCAATGCAGATATCTATACAGTCATCTACATCACAGTACTATGCAATCCAATGCAGATATCTATACAGTCATCTACATCACAGTACTATGCAATCCAATGCAGATACCTATACAGTCATCTACATCATAGTACTATGCAATCCTATGCAGATATCTATACAGTCATCTACATCATAGTACTATGCAATCCAATGCAGATATCTATACAGTCATCTACATCACAGTACTATGCAATCCAATGCAGATATCTATACAGTCATCTACATCATAGTACTATGCAATCCAATGCAGATACCATATACAGTCATCTACATCACAGTACTATGCAATCCAATGCAGATTACCTATACAGTCATCTACATCACAGCACTATGCAATCCAATGCAGATATCTATACAGTCATCTACATCACAGTACTATACAATCCAATGCAGATATCTATACAGTCATCTACATCACAGTACTATGCAATCCAATGCAGATATCTATACAGTCATCTACATCACAGTACTATACAATCCAATGCAGATATCTATACAGTCATCTACATCATAGTACTATACAATCCAATGTAGATATCTATACAGTCATCTACATCACAGTACTATGCAATCCAATGCAGATATCTATACAGTCATCTACATCACAGTACTATGCAATCCAATGCAGATATCTATACAGTAATCTACATCACAGTACTATACAATCCAATGCAGATATCTATACAGTCATCTACATCACAGTACTATACAATCCAATGCAGATATCTATACAGTCATCCACATCACAGTACTATGCAATCCAATGCAGATATCTATACAGTCATCTACATCACAGTACTATGCAATCCAATGCAGATATCTATACAGTCATCTACATCACAGTACTATGCAATCCAATGCAGATACCTATACAGTCATCTACATCATAGTACTATGCAATCCAATGCAGATATCTATAGTCATCTACATCAAGTACTATGCAATCCAACGTAGATATCTATAGTCATCTACATCATAGTACTATGCAATCCAAACAGATATCTATATAGTCATCTACATCAAGTACTATGCAATCCAACATGATATCTATATAGTCATCTACATCATAGTACTATGCAATCCAATGCAGATACCTATACAGTCATCTACATCATAGTACTATGCAATCCAATGCAGATATCTGTATAGTCATCTACATCACAGTACTATGCAATCCAATGCAGATATCTATAGTCATCTACATCATAGTACTATGCAATCCAATGCAGATATCTATAGTCATCTACATCATAGTACTATGCAATCCAACGTAGATATCTATAGTCATCTACATCATAGTACTATGCAATCCAACATAGAGATATCTATATAGTCATCTACATCATAGTACTATGCAATCCAATGCAGATATCTATATAGTCATCTACATCATAGTACTATGCAATCCAATGCAGATATCTATAGTCATCTACATCACAGTACTATGCAATCCAATGCAGATATCTATATAGTCATCTACATCATAGTACTATGCAATCCAACGTAGATATCTATACAGTCATCTACATCATAGTACTATGCAATCCAATGCAGGTATCTATAGTCATCTTCATCATAGTACTATGCAATCCAACGTAGATATCTATATTCATCTACATCACAGTACTATGCAATCCAATGCAGATATCTATATTCATCTTCATCATAGTACTATGCAATCCAACGTAGATATCTATATTCATCTTCATCATAGTACTATGCAATCCAATGCAGATATCTATAGTCATCTACATCACAGTACTATGCAATCCAATGCAGATATCTATATTCATCTACATCATAGTACTATGCAATCCATCTACATCATAGTACTATGCAATCCAAAGCAGATATCTATAGTCATCTACATCATAGTACTATGCAATCCTATGCAGATATCTATAGTCATCTACATCATAGTACTATGCAATCCTATGCAGATATCTAGTCATCTACATCACAGTACTATGCAATCCTATGCAGATATCTACATAATGCATGTCAATCACCCACAGATCATTATTTCATTTCCTGTGCATGAATTTCACCCTCTAACTTTTAAACTTGAGAGGGGGTCTAGCTCTCTAGCTCTCTAAAAACATATCAAGCTTGTCTGCCTTTACGTGTACTCAATAACTGCCGCAGGTCAGAACTGTCAATGCTAAAAATAGCCTTGCATCATCACTATATTTCAAAAGTGGCCTTTTGATTGGTCAAATCTACTGCCCCTTGTCTGTCGTTCCTTGAACTGGAAACTTTGTCTTGGAGCAGCACTAAAAATGGCGACTATGCTAATAAGTGGTTGAAGCTGTCAAGAAAGTTCTTACAACACTGGTGAAAGTAAACCCCCAAAAAGCCAACAATGACGATAATCATACATAATCATTTCACTGAGCCCTAATTTTGACTGCACAGGCCTGGCATTATTGGCCAAAAGGCTGGTCAATAAAACTACATATTTTAAAGTATTGCCTTTTTGTTCTGACTTCTGACAAAAACTCTTTTAGTTAAAAATGAGGTTTCACGTGAAAATTCCATCTAGAATTTCAGAGATGGGATGACACCACTCTCTTCACCATAAAGCAAAGGGAGGCCCTATGTATGTTTGTTTTGTTTTGGGGGGAGGGGAGCAGAGGAGGAGGATTTTGGTGGGGGGGGGGGGTTTTGGGGGGGGGGGTTTGGGGGGGAGGGTTGGTGGCTTCTTTTTTAGTTTGTTTTTTTGTTTGGGGGGAGGGGGGGGAGGGTTGGGGGGTTTTTTGTTTTTTTTTCAGTGAGGGGGAGATCTAGAGAAGGCGTCAGTCCTCCCTCTGTATGTGACTGTCCGGAAACATCAATGAACACAGCTGGCATGCACAATATATATATATCCATGATCAAGACATGACATGCGCCACAAAGTTTTCAAAAATGTCAATTGCACAGCTTCATACTTAAAGCCTTTTTTACTTTCATACAAAATCAGTGACACATCCCCAAAATGAAAACAAAAACACCAAATAAAAAACCAGCAGCAACTGAACACATGACCAATAACTTAAATGAATTCATAATCATTAAAAAACAAAACTTTAAAAACCAAAGGCAACAGAACATGCAAGTCAATCCCACTCAAGTGGGAGGAATACAAATCTTATTCTGTAATTTTTCCCTTCATGTGGTAGGACACGTTACTGACATTACAATCATCATCGTAAGGCACACATGCATCAAAAATATATTAAATCTATCAAATTCACCAGTCCTGTGGGGCCCATCGTCTTCTCATATAGACCTCACTACATCTGCATAAGGCACAGTAGGTGTATTATCTTTTACTTACATTGAGAAACGGCAAATCGTGGCATAAATGATAATTATGATAAACCCTAGAGATAATAATTACTCCACAACAATGAAAAAGGCACTTTATTTCACTTATCAGCCATAAATGAATTTACTCTGTAACACAACAAGATGAACCAGCCATTCTAACAATCTCCTTTTTTAAAACCAAAGTTATCTACTTTGTCTTTCTCAAAGTCACTGCAATCTTCAAGCATCAATTAATATAAAACTTAACAGAAAGCGAGGACATTGGCATACTGTCACAGTGAAGAACATGCTGATTTTAGGATCTTTATCCCCCCCCCCCCCCCCCTCTCTCTCTCCAAAAGTCTGAGTGACCTTGACGACTTGTCCTCTAAATTCATGTGCTCAATGCTCCTGAACAGAGTTCACAGTTTCATTCAATTTTGGGAGGTACCATGGTATCAAACCTACAATATCTTCTAAGAAATACTACTATGCAATGTAACGCAAATATCTACATGCTGTGGCCACAAGCACTATCAGATATGGCCTGACCGCGTGGATGGCAAGCAGGTAGAAGACCCAAATCAGGTGGAGTTCTATCCCAGAACAGTTAAGACAGAACAGTTAAGACAATCTTGTCAACACATTTTTGTCTCCACACACACAAATCTTGTAAACATATTTTTGTCTCCCTCTTATCCAAAAATAAAAAAGTTTTCTTTTTGATACAAAAAGAACATGGAAAATAACTCAAGAGAGCACTTTATCTTATTCAGATCTCTCAGAAACAAATTCAACATGCAGCCACCGCATATCTTAAACAAATAAAAATTGTAGTGCAACAGCAGAAACAAACGCATTTATAAGATGTTCCTCACCTAAAAGAACTATCAAGATGAAATCAAAACAGTCAGCAATAAATGTGCATGGTAAGGCACTGTACAAAAAAAATTCAGGCTTGTCATCCCAAGATTGACCAACATGCTTGTCACATTCCCCACACAAATGAAATAAATACACAGTTTCCATTCATGCATTATACCCAATCAATCATTCATAATTATAATACAATAAACTGAATAAATAATCGACAGATTGAGAACAACATACAACTTTCATCAAGGACAAGCCCTTTCAACAAAAACACAGCGTTGTACAAAGGTTAGTTTGTTCTCTAGTAAAAAAAAAACAACAACACAAAAATCATCCAAATACAAAACAACAAAGAAAGGTCAACAAAAGTCCATGCCTCTGATCGGTTTGATTAGGACCTCATCTACATCAACTGACAAGTTTCCAAAGAGTAACAACAAAAACAACATCCGTGGACTTATGTATTACATAAACATCAATTTACAACTTTTCAATGATCGTTACAGAGTAACATGATTCATAACTGTTCTGCCATTGTAGTACATTCCTGCAAGGCAAAATGCCATGCTTTTCAAGCACTGTGCACTTAGCTAATCCATTATGACTTGACATAATAAAATTCTCCAAAAGCTGTACAATTCATCAGACACTCCATGTGACCATTAACATCAAAATAATTTGCGAATATAGACTGGAATCCAATTCTTGTCATAAACGATGACAAACGGTGTTCATCAGAATCAGCTTGCTTTCCTTTGATAAATCGCCAAATTTTCGGTCTCTTCTTGAAAACTATGGCCTATCCTATTGACTTTTTGTCTAAAAACAATCAGCATTAATAGGAACAATCTGATATAACTAACATAAACAGTCAAACTGAGAAGTCAGTGACCCCCTGCCAAATAGTCACAACATAGGAAGCATATCAAATACAGGAAGCGCTTGTAATGCAGGCTAACCCAGCAACATTTGCCCTTTTAGATTCAACATGCCAAGACAGTTTTCCATACAAAAACAATGTTCCATGGTTAGCATTACCAATGGTAAACAGCAACTTCAGCTTGGACTGTGCCTGTGCTCTGCCAAGAGTCACGAGGTATTTTCTCCATGAGAAATTCTCCACTACTTTATATCCAGTTTCAGAGGCAGGCACTGTCTGGATATACCATACAGAAAGTATACGGGTAATTTATATTGTTGACTTAACAGGAAATGGGTTACTAATTCTTCGAAAATATCTAAAAGACAGACATCAAATGCAGGATAACTGGGTAAAAAAACTTCACAGAGTAACTGCAGGCAACTTCCTCAGACAGTAAGTAATCATTTTTGTCCTGCTTCATTCTTAGAGCTAAACTGATAAAGAATAACTGTAATTCTTTATCCTGCTGGTTTACATAAAAATAATGGCTCAAGACAGATTTAACTGCTAAGCACAGTTTAATTTGCATTTTCCTTGAAAACAGATACTGCGAAATCCGAGTACCACTACTTTTACCTCTTCCTTAAGAGGACAAAATAAATGTACTCTAGAGAATGCACAGTGAAACACACTGGTAGGCTGACCTTCCCAACTGTTCAACCACCCAAACAAAAGCAAAAATCTTCGAAAACTCTCCCTCTACCCAACACCACACCAACACGGAGAATGGGACTCAAGACACTTATGCAACTGCATGCAACTTCACAGGTAAAAACAGATTAATACATGAACAAATAAATGTCCACTACTAAATGTTTAAAAATCTCAAAACACTCGCTGCTAGTTCTACATGTTAAAACGTGAATGCATCCAAAGTACCCTGAAAACAAAGTCCACATTTACAAATAGATCAAAGCGTAAAATATGTGAAAGCATCAAAGGTGCCCTGAAAATATGTCCATCTCCTGGTGTGACGTGTGTTGACAGTAAACAGCGTGCGGATAACAGCACGGCATGATATTCGTTTAAATGATAACTGATTGCTGTTCACTGTGGTATGTATATATATATACTGTAGTCAGTTGAGAATCAGAGAGCGACGAGTAAAGACGTAGAAGCATTGCCCTGTCTTCCGAGTTGGTTGTAGAAAGAACGAAACATGGTGTCAGAAGTGGGATAGAGATATCGTATTTGGGACACATCTTCTCAAGAGAAGGCTTGAAAGCCGACCCAAAGAAATTGGACGCTGTCCAACAACTCCCAGTGCCAGAAGACAAAGCAGCTGTGCAGAGACTACTCGGTGTAGTCGGATACCTTCAGAAATTTGCACCAAACCTGTCTGAGGCAGCAGCACCATTCAGAGAACTGGTCAAAAAAGATGTCCACTTCAGATGGGTTGAAGACGTCCACGGAGAAGCCCTGAAGAAAGTGAAGAAGATACTCTCTGAGCCACCGGTACTTCGCTACTTTGACTCTTCAGGAAAGCGTACAACCACCCTACAGTGTGATGCTTCACAGTTTGGACTTGGAGCTTGTCTCATGCAGGATGGTCAACCGATTCAGTACGCATCACGAGCCTTGACCGAGACAGAAAAAAGCTATGCTCAAATAGAAAAGGAGATGTTGGCAATACTCTTCGGACTGGAAAGGTTTGAGAGATACGTCTATGGAAGAAACATCCTGGTGGAGACTGACCACAAACCACTAGAGACCATTCACAAGAAGAGCCTGCTCTCAGCACCTAAGAGGATTCAGAGGATGCTACTCAGAACTCAGAAGTTCAGGTACACGGTAGTGTACAAGTGTGGATCTGAGATGCACCTGGCTGACACCCTCAGCAGAGCAGTCTGTGGAAAAGCGGAACAGCAAGTCACCCACAAGGAAGCCGTTTTCCTCACAGACCTGGACAAAACAGACTCATTGCAAGAACTGGCCATCAGCCAAGAGAGACTGAACAGTCTGCAGCAAGCAACTCAGGAAGATGCAACCATGAAAACCCTGAAAGCTGTCATTCTACAAGGCTGGCCAGAGGAGAAACAACAACTTTCATTACAGTTACAACAATACTTTCCTTTCAGGGAGGAACTGTCAGTCCACAACGGACTTGTCTTCAAAAGCCACAGAGTAATTGTACCTGAAAGCGAAAGAGCAGACATCCTTGAGAAACTTCATGCAAGCCATTCAGGAATTCAGAGCTGCATAAGAAGAGCACGTGAGGTAGTCTACTGGCCCAGGATGAACATGGATATTGAAGATTTTGTCAAAACATGCAGCGCCTGTAACACATACGAACGTGGTCAGCAGAAGGAACCACTTATCAGTACAGAGATCCCTGATCTGCCCTGGCAACACATCGCTTGTGACATCTTTGAACATAATGGCAATGAATACCTGGTAACGGTCGATCACTACTCTGATTTCTTTGAGATTGATCGGTTACAAACAAGAGAATCCAAAGAGGTCATCATCTGTCTGAAGAGACACTTGGCAAGACACGGAATACCAGAACGCCTGACAACAGACTGTGGAACTCAATTCACATCAAACCAGTTTGGAAAGTTCAGAAAAACATATGGGTTTGAACACGTAACAAGCTCAACACACTACCCTCAGTCCAATGGAAAAGCAGAGAGCGCGGTGAAGGCTGCAAAGACGTGCATGAAAAAAGCAGAACACAACAATCAAGATCCCTTCCTTGCTTTACTTGAGCTGAGAAACATCCCGACAGAGACTGTAAACAGTTCGCCTGCTCAGAGACTGTTCGGCAGAAGAACACGAACACAAGTGCCGACATCAAAGACATTACTCCAACCTACAGTTGTACCAATCAAGAAAGAACTTGAGAAAAGGAAACTGAAGCAAGCACACTACTACAACAGAAGCGCAGTAGAGTTGACAGAACTGAGTCCGGGACAGATTGTGAAATTCCAACCTCCAGGATCCAAAAAGTGGATCAGCGCCAAAGTAGACCAACAGGTGAACATCCGGTCATACAACATTCGCACAGAGGACGGACGTCAGTACAGAAGGAATCATCGTCAGCTACGAGACACAACAGAAACGGAGCTTCAGCAGACAATCAACCCTCAACGACTTGTCCAGAGGATGATGATTTTTGGAAGACATCAGGAAAGCGACACATCAGGCAAGCAACAGCAAATCATCATTCCATCAAAACAGATGCTGGAAGACAACAAGAAAGCTGGAACTGGAACAGATGTCAGGACGCCAGCATCGTCTGTCTGTGAGAACACATCTGATCAGTCACCAGTCATCAAAATGTCTGAGACAACCAGCATCAAGGAGCCAGATGAAGTTATCAAACAAACAAGGACAGGACAACCCGAACCAGTTAGTTCTCCTTACAGAACAAGATCTGGAAGACAAAGCAAAAGGCCAGATTTCCTGAAATATGAATGAAACTGAAGACTCTACCACAATCAGATAAACTGAAAACATTGTGAAATATGGACATGATGATGATCAGAGATAAAATGAAGTGAATGAATGATTGGGACCTGTGCGTGAGAATGAGTGTTTGTTAAGTTAATGTTGTGATAAAGGTAGGAAACACATTTATTTCATATGGACTGAAAGATAGGAAAAATGATTCATTGATTTTGTTTCCTTAAAGAAAGGAGATGTGACGTGTGTTGACAGTAAACAGCGTGCGGTTAACAGCACGGCATGATATTCGTTTAAATGATAACTGATTGCTGTTCACTGTGATATGTATATATACTGTAGTCAGTTGAGAATCAGAGAGCGACAAGTAAAGACATAGAAGCATTGCCCTGTCTTCCGAGTTGATTGTAGAAAGAACGAAACACCTGGCCAATGTCAATGTTTTCCATTTGCCCGAGTAAGAAGTGAACCGATGCTTCATAATGTGCCAATGTCAATGTTTTCTATTTGCCCGAGTAAGAAGTGAACCGATGCTTCATAATGACTCATAAGACAGAACCCATTATTCAGAACGGAAACATCAGCAAATCTGGTAGCGAGATCACTGATGGACTTAGGTCCTCTAATTCAGGGGTGGGGCTGAAAAAAAGAAGAAAAAAAAGGAAATCTAGAAGGGGTCCACAAATGCTTTAAACTTTAATAGAAAATCTTCCAATCTGGCACATTTTGAGACATACAAACATGTATACTTCTGTTAATTCCACGACTAAAATTTATAAATTGTCACTACTTTTTTTCTTTGCTTTAGGTCACATACACACACTCCTATATAAATGAAAACAGAAAACACCTTCAAGTACTGAATTTTCCCTACTAAGTTTCACCAAAATGATGTGTTTCATGACCATAATCAACTTTTCCTCTACTCGTGTAGTTCATTTCCCAGTGACAGAGGAGGCAATAAGCAAAACCTGGAATTTTAGATTTTGTAATGCATCAACCAATGGTCTTTTCCCCAACATTTTTTCTGTCCAATCTCACTTCCAAGAATTTTTCACTTTTTTTTAACTAAAAAGTTTATCCAAGCTCAATGAGCCCCTATATGTTAATTGTTATGAATTCTTGGATTTTTCCCCCTGTGAAAGCAAATGCAGAAAGCAAAGAAATGTTTTGGTTTCACAGAAATTCAGGAATTCGAGAAAGAGCCCCACCCCTGCTAACTGCTTTAAAAAAAACCTCTATAGCCAGCTGTGCTATATACAGCCTGTTACAGCAAAATTAACACTGTCACCTGTGTAAGTTATGAACCAGCAAGCCCAATACGACATCAGCTGTTCCTCATGACGCAAAGAATGCACATCATTCACATACTAAACCATTATTTCACAGCCTACAATGTTCTTCTATGAGTGCTCTTCAACCCTCTTAATATAAGTTTCAGAGCAGGTCGACTATCTCTTGAGCATGTCAGATCCTACCCATTAACCTTTGGGACTGTCCATGTTAAAAGTAGCCTTGCATCATCACTTTATTTCGAAAGCCGGTTTTTAACCCTTTGACTCCCACATCCTATCAACCAACTGCAAAAACTTAACCCCTTGATTTCTCACCCTATCCAGGATATTCCTAAGGAAGCTGGTGGATGTACGAGTCAACTGAAACTCTGGTTAAGACCAGCACTAAAAATGATATCTTTGCTTCCGAGCATCAACTGGTATTGTGACAAATTAATTTCTTAGTTTATTCTCTTTATTAGGGCTGTTACACTGACTTTCCATTGTCATTGTCACACATTTTGAATCCACAGTACTACTGAACTGATCATGACACTGAGAGAAGTCACCACCAGACTCTATTCATTAAGATTTCATTTAAAAATCGTTTCAATTCATTTTCACTGCAATATGTGCCCATAAAAGACAATGTGTTTTAACTTTTCGTGTCTCTCGCATCATATATATAATCAACTGTGTTGGCCAGCATCAGATCATATACATATATGCACTAAAAGTACTTTCATACATGCGTGAGTGCGTGCGTGTCTGCGTGAATTTGAATCATTGACGATTATTTCATAATTTCATTCTTTAGAGCTTTAACAAGTTGGACAGACTGTACAGGCCTAGCATATCTGGCTAACCAGTTAGTCAACAAAATTTTGTTTTGAAATACTTTTTTTGTTTTGACTTCCTGGGAGAAAGGTTTTCTAAAGATTATACAGGGCTTAAAACAGGAGGAAGAAAAACCCCACTGAAACTAGGGGGATCTGGGGGCATGTTCCCCCGGGAAAATTTTTTAAAAACCAAGTGTAAATCTGTCATTTCGCGCTTTCTGGACATAATTTCAAGAGATATTTAGTACATAAAAATTTCTGTAAACACATAATTATTACTTCGTCAACTTTCTGAAGCGTCCACTCCCATTTCCACTTGTTTTTAATTAAACAGTCGTCAAAAGTCTGACCCGCTTGAACAATGTCTGCGCGCTCCGCCATTTTGTTTTTTCCAAGAAGTCCGACCGGAAACTTCTTCCAAGAAAAATCAGGGGCCATACCTTGCGCGCCGTTGCTATGAATGCTTGCAAGCCGGTCCGGATGCCTTGCTCCTTTCGGTTTTTTTTTTGTTTTGTTTTTTTACAAACCGAAATCGCGGAAGTCCGCCCAGATGCGGAACGTTTTAAGCCCTGATTATAAGTGAAGGGGAAAATACTAGAATTTCAGACAGGGAGTGAAGCCACCCTCTTCACCAGCAAGGGAGGGGGGATCCTGTGTTCATGGACACTGCTTTCTCCAAAGTGATGCAGCAAAGGGACTTTACTTCTGATACTGTACGCACTCATGCAAGGATGACATCCAAATACTTGGTTTCCTCGTCTCCATAAAACAAAGTATTAAAATTCAACACAACATGCAACACACTAAAACAATCTTTTCCAACCTGATTTTTTCTGTACTACTGGGATTAAAACAAATTCACCTGTTGCAAACCACTTGCGTCAACCACAACCGTGAGGATCAGTCACATAACACTGTGACTATCAAGATTACTTAGAGCACAACAATGGGAGACAAGAATGTGGTACAAAACATTAGGCTATGCATGCTCTGTCTCAAAAACTGCTCTTCACTGTGAGCTCTTTAGGATTACAGAAATATTTCATTAAAAAGAATCAAACTGCTGACCATTGCTGAGGATTTAGAGTAATAGCTGATAAAAAGTAATCAATCAACAATGACAACTAAGAAAACTCAGACAACACTTTAAATCCCATACCTGTATCTTGATCTTGAACAAATCTATCATCACTGTCGTCAAGTATAAAAATCTGTATTAAATCATTAGATTTCAAAGCATTCTGACAAAAATTCCAACTACAAACCAGTCGATTTGCGTACAACCACAAATCATCTGATACAAAGTTTCCTGCAGTTTCTCTCCCATCCTATAATCCCTGAACCTTGCTGAAAACACTTATAATCCCTGAACCTTGCTGAAAACACTTCTCTCCATAACGCCACAAGCAATCCTTTGCACCAAAGTAAGTATCCAGTCCAGAGATCTGCTCACAGGTCACACGAGATGTCATATGCATCGAAAAGTTCAGCAAGACTGCCGGCATCATTGGGATCAAATATATAATCGTCCATGTCGAAAGGCGGCTCCAAGGACACAAAGCTGTCGTCCAAGTCTTGGTCTGTAGTCAAGAGATGTTTGTGTACTGTGGGGGATAAATCTTGTTCATCCAGCAACGCCCGTTTCTTCAACATGTCTGTATCGGCGTCACTACACCCAAGGTTCATGCCGGTTACTGCACCTGCAAATGTACGTGTAAGTCAATTAAACAAGAGCACAGGTAATGTTCATTCATGTCATTTTAGCGACTTTATATAACAGAAATAGAAAGCAAAGGTAAGGGGTTGGAGCTAAACAGCAAGAAGACTAAGTCATGGTAATCAGTAAAAAACATGAAATCCCCTCATGCAAAATAACAGCAAACGGCACAACCTTGAGACAGGTTGATGACTTTAAATATTATTTCACCAGACGGCAAATGCACATCAGAAATAGCCAGCAGAATCAGACAAGCCAAAACAGCACTGAAGAAGATGAAAAGCATTCTTACCAACAAATGCCAATCAATTAACATCAGGAAGAGAGCTCTTGAATGTTATATAGAACCGATAATGTTACACAGTTGTGAGGCGTGGACAGTCAACAAGCAAAGCCAGAACAAGATTGAGGCAGCCAAGATATGGTTTCTAAGAAGTTCCATGGACAGCAAAGAAAACAAACGAGAAAGTCTTGATAGATGCAGACACAAGATCATTGATAAGGAAGATTAAGAAAAGACAGGCAACATTTACTGGCCATTTTATGAGGAAAAGGGAATTGGAGCACCTGATCACAACAGGAAAGCAGGAGGGAAAGAGAGCACCAGGTAGACCCAGGGAAAAAATATTGGACTTGCAGAGGGCTGAAGATAAAGCTGGTGGATAGGGTGAGGGAATCAAATGGTTAAGTTTTTGCTTTGCAAGCTTGGTTGACAATGCAGAATGCTGGTGGACAGGAAGGATTAAACTCAAAACCACCATAACAAATTTCTTAGGTGTTTTCACTTCCATGTTCAGCAACTGTGACAGGTTTGTTTTCAGGTTGCTCAGTCTGACACTGATGTCTGTTATTATTGTTATTACTATTTAAAGCCCAGCCGACTGCATAGAGCCATATCAGGGCTACAACCACCTCAAAACACTCAAAACTTCAACAGGAAAAAAAAAAAGAAAATTAAGCACACACAGCAATGCATTCGCACACATAATCAAAGGACATGACCCTGCACCGACCACTCCGTCCAATTTATCGCACAGGGGATTTAAAAAACACACCTTAATACAAATTTGAGCATACCTAAGGACACCAAAATATATATAAAAATGGGCATATATCACCTAAAATTGCTTCCACATCTCACCTCCCTAGAACCAAAAATGCACTTAATACATGTACCCAATTATCAATCCTAAGAAAACGTACTCAAGACTTTGTTGAACATATACAAGTGAATGGACCAGCAAGGCAGAAAATGATAGGAAGAAATGACAGAAAGCAACGGAACAAGACAAAGAGAGTTACGTAAAAGAGGAAATTCCAAGCAGAGAACTTCCAGAAGGTGGGGTTACTATATATACTGAAAGAGCCCCGGGCATCCCCACGGAGGAACACTGATAGTTCAGAAGTGTCACACTCGAACATTTCTCTGTGTGAGGATGCTTATTTGCATGCACCTTGTGCACTGCTGGTTCGCATGTTGGCCGATATTTCAAGAACTCACCACCAAAGACTTCAAGAAGCAGATTAGCCAATTCAAAACACTGCCCCTTATTAAATATTGGGAACATTCCCCATTTTAAATGTATGGACAGTGTCAAACCTTCACCATGACCACAGGACATTTCTAGGTGTTAAAAATTCACCTTGAATCAGCATACCATGTGTTATCCATGTCATCACTTTAAAGCCTGGGTGAAGTCCAGATACAACTCCCACCTTCCAATCTGATTGCATTGGTTCAAGTCTGCTCAAGACAACCTTGCCTCCCATCCACCCAGATGTGAGTAGGTACCTAACCCTATTCAGGGTTAAGGGAAGGTAAAGCAGCTAAAGAGGCCAGAATGATACTATCCTCAGGAAAAGTTAAGGTTTCTATCATCTCAGTCTCAGTTAACTGGGCCTATTACCACCTCATCAACAAAAGCTTTATCCATACCATACACATATCAATATGCCAGATCATGCCTCACCTGAGCATATTACCACCTCATCAACATAATCTTTATCCATACACATTTCAGTATGCCAATCATCCCTCACCTATGTATATTGCCACCTCATCAACATAATCTTTATCCATACACATTTCAGTATGCTAGATCATACCTCACCTGTACATATTACCATGTCATCAACATAATCTTTATCCATACACATTTCAGTATGCCAGATGATGCCTCACCTGTATGTCTTTCCTCACAGGTTTTCTGTTCTTCTACATGGTGTGACATAGATGCCTCCTTGTGGACGCTAGGCACTGTCCGACTGGCAACCTGCTGCTGTTGCTGAGTGAGCACGGGCACTATCTGCGAGGCCACAGGTTCCTCCTGCTTCACTTCCACAGCTTGCAGGAGGAATGGAATGTGCTGTGTAAACAAGTCTTCATGCACAGCCTCAAACTCAGCTGGCTCCTGCTTCACAGACTGGGCAATCACTGTTGAGTCCATAGGCAAAGACAGGAGGCTGTCCACCTCATCATAAGATGACGACGGCCCAGGGTCTGGGTCTGAAGAAGTCTCTGCCCCAGAGGAACTGTCCGTGCTTGCTTCGCTCAGTTCTTCCGGACACAGAAAAACGTCAATGGGACCCCGGGCACTCTTCAACCAAATCTGTATGTCGTTCTGTTGACAGACCACAATTTATTTGGTCAAGATGTTGATTCATGTAACAAACAGTGCAATATCTAACCAGTTATAAATCTATGGAAAACAAGTGCAAAGTATACGAGGCTTAGGTGTGAAACTTCCTTAAAAGAATTTGAGTCTTCCACTTAAAAACATTTCAGCTTGCTTTCATTTTATATGCCATCACAAAAAACTAAAAGGCTATTGGCATTATTGCAGTACTGCTGCTGGTTTCAGCATAATTACTGGGAGTGTTTATTCTTAAACTGGCTGAGGGAAAAAATATTGCTACATTAATCATAAATGATATTTTTTTTATATAGCAGTACTGTCCACATTACTTCTTTGAATTCACTGTGCCTTACCCATAATCAGACTTTTTTATGAAGCACGGAAAACTCAATTAGCCAAGCTTATCAGACACCAGTATGCTACTTCACAGTTTGTATCTTCCGTGTGCATACATGCTAGGCGCTTTCACGCCTCCATATCCAACCACTGACTGGGCTAGTCACTAGTACATCTGCACACACCGACCTGGAAGACTAAAAAAAAAAACTCCACCTTTCTCCATCAAGCACAGGTGTCTAGAAGGATCGAACCCAGATTTCCAAATTCAAAATCATACTAAACTGACTGAAGAATTCTCTGTGTACTATGTAAATGTTTGACTGGCCGACTATCAGGACATACTATTCAACCTGTTCATCCAGGCCTTTTTCTGTTGACATCAAAATTACTCGACCAATATCTGTCCACGGCTGCATTTTCCCAGCCATTCTGCCACCCTTTAGTTGCGAGCCGGCGTCACCTGCGTGGGCTATTTTTAGCCAGGCAGGGTCGACCAAAGTCCGTCAGTGTAGTGCGTCTTTGTGCTCCCGCACTAGTGATAAAGGGACGGGTGAAAAGGGTGTGGGGAGTGGAAGGGAAGGGGAGCGCTATTAACAGCTGGCAGAAAGTGGCCAACTAAAGTATCTCGGATTTGTGCGCCGTGTGTCACTTCTAACTACTGATCACATGGCATTATGTAATCATTTGTGTACGTATATGTTGAAGATTGTGTGAGGTGAGTGCATGTGAATACTTGTTTTGAGTATGTTCGGCGAGTAGTCGAGAGAAGAACTCTGATGTGGAGGGAAGAAAAAGAGCAACAGTATTTAAAAGGTTTCATCTGCAACTGCTTGTGTTTTGTTGTGGAGCGAATAATTGTTATTCGCCTTACGTTCACAATTTAGAACAGTATCTGTTGATCATAAGCAGTATGTATACATTTACGAACATGTATGAATGTATGCATTTATGTATTCATTTATGAACATGTATGAATGTATGCATTCTGTGTGAGTGCATGCATATGTGTGATATATCAGTACTTCTGCATATAACATCGTCTTATAAATGTGTAATGAGAAGCTTATAAATGTGTAATGAGAATCAAGTCCAAACCGAGTTTGGAGAATGATTGCTGCATTATACTCTGAGACCACATTCATTCCCTGGCTTGAATCCACTATTGTGTTGTTAACAGGTTCCCATCACAAACAAGTAACAAAATGAAACAAGCATACATACAGAAATAAAGTGTGAGCCCCACAGCATGAAGCAAGTAGTATGTTCATCTCCTACAGCGCAAAGCGTCCATTATTCAGATCATAAATCATCACCAACACATAAACTCTCTTGCTGCAGATTCAAAGGAAACTGTGCCCTTGCCTTTTTGCTCAAAGAGTTGGTTTTCGTTCATCAGAACATGTAAGCTAAAAATCTTTGCTAACAAGTTCCAGTGTTTTTCTGACAGTCGGCAGTGGCCATTTTCCCTTCGTTACCAGGCTCCTCTGAAGTGGCGAAGCTTTGCTCCTGGCAGTGTTTTGAATGCAGTGGAGTGGTCCTGTCTCCTAATAAAACTAGGGAGTGAATTTATCTCTTTTGCTGACAATCAATGTCATTACCTTCGCTTCACTGACTAAAGCGACCTAGATATTGGGCTCTGTGAAGTAACGACTTGTACCATTTAAGCTTGGTGAAGCAATCCGAATGCATCATTTTTGGCCTTCCAACATTTTTGATCAGAAAAACCTTTTCTGGAGGGGGGAGGGGGGGGGGGGCTGACAAGAAAAAATTGGAAATCCACCAATGATCCGACAATTCCCACAACTGCTAGCTGTGTGTGGCAGGGCTGCCTACCTAATTTTGTTTTCCAAGGATAAAAGTAAACAGAGACAAGAGCAACTAGCAACTTTCAGGGACACACCAAAAAACAGACACTGACATTTCTTCCACCCCCACCCCCCAACCACTTCTAACTTGTGAATTTGTTTTGAAGCCTTTTTGCAAAAGCATTCCTGGTTTTCGCACAACTGTCATGTTGATAATTTGGAAAACAGAACATGCACAACTAAGTCAATGAAGAAATGAACGTTTTTCCTTTCATGCCACGAAGATTACTGGTACAAGACCATAATCACCACAGCATGCTGACAGACCCTTGCGTAAGACTTTTCAGTTTTCCAAGACAGGACACAGAAGAACTGGTTTCCAGCACACACACACACACACACACACACACACACACACACACACCCCTTTGTTTTCCGGACTGCATATGGATAATCCAGGATGGTAAGCAATCCCGATTTGGACATCCACCCCTCATCACGGACAGGGAAGTTAAAGCAGTGAAGATGGGGCACTGCAGTCGTAATTGTTATTTTTGTTCAAAGCCCCAGCTGACTGCATAGCCTTATCAGAGCTATAACTGTTCCAAAACATATACAACACTTCAACAGGACAAAAATGGGAACAGAAAATTAAGTATACACATATTAATGCATTTGCGCACATAATCTAAGGAAATGCCCCTGGCATTGACCACTCCGTCCAATTTCTCACACAGGGGATTCAAAAAACATACCTGATTACAAACAGAAACACACTAAGGACACTAAAACATATAAAAACAGGTCTACGTTACCTAATGTTGCTTCCACATTTCCCTATGGTCAAAATGCACTACATACATGTAACCAATTATCAATCCTAAATGTATGCAAGACTTTATCAAACACAAACAGGTGAATGGACCAGCAAGGCAGAAAATGATTGGAAGACATGACAGAAACTAAACAAGGCAGAAGCAAAGAGAGTGACAGAAAAGTGGACATTTCTAGCACAGAAATGCCAGAAGGTGGGGATACAATTTATACTGAAAGAGCCCCGGCATCCCAATGGAGGAAATTTCCAGAAGGCGGAGATATAATTTACATACTGAAAGAATCCCTGGCATCCCTATGGGGGGAGGGGGGTTGCAGTCATAATACTGACCCCAAGAGCAACTTAAGTCTAAACACCTTACTCCTCACTGGTATCTTATTTGCGGATGACAGCTTACCTCTTTGGGTTCTGGCACCTCCAGACGTGTCTCCGGGGAGCTTTTATTGCAATGACTGTCTGGTCGTCCAGTGAGCGCAGACTGCGGATATCCTGATAGGTCACATAGGCTAATGTGTACAGGTCAAGGAGCAAACCATTTTTTCCCCACCCACATTTCACTATCATTCTGGGGCTGACTCTAACAGATGATTACTGCTCATCTAATAGCTTTTCAGAGGCTGTTCCTTTCATCTTTGATTGATAAAGTTTTCACACGTACTTATCATCACCATCAAGTACCCTGCTGAATGGGTTGGCAATCATGGCCCTCCATACGAATCTATCCCTTGTCACTGCAAGTACATCTCCCACCCTCTCTGTCCTTAGTCACCCTGCAAGTTCGTCCAATATTTTCTCCCTGGGTCTGTCTACCTGGTGTTCTCTTTCCCTCCAGCTTTCCTGTTGTGACCTGGCGGTATAATTTCTCTTTCCTCATAAAATGTCCTAAAAATGTTGCTTGCCTTTTCCTAATCTTTACTAATGATCTATTTGAGTCTGCCTCCTTCCAGACTGACTCGTTTTCTTTACTGTCCAGGGAGCTCTCAACATTCTCCTTAGAAACCACATTTTAGTTGCCTCAATTTTGTTCTGACTTTGCGTGTTGACAGTACTTATAAAGGAAAACAAAAAAATTGGTGGGGGGGGGGGGATAAAAAAAGACAGAAAAGAAGAAAGGATGCTCCTTGGACAGCATTCAAATGCAAAAGAAATAAATGAAAAAATAAATGCACAATTAAACATACAAGTTTAAAAAAGTGACAATACTTGTAAATGCAACAACTTATCCCTCTGTTCCCCCCAATGGATCAAGTGTTCTGAGTTCTATCACTATTCCATTTTCTTTTTTTTCTGTTCTTAGTATTCAGGAATGATTACACCAAATGATTACACCTCAAATGACAAGTCTGACGGTCTGGATGAAAGATAAGATTTTCATGAAGTACACTCTTTGTTGCCCCACAGCTGCTCATCCAGTTTCTCCATTAGGCCATTTCTTATTTCTATTTAACGCATTCTGTACAGTGTCACGAGATCCTCGTGACTCAGCTTTCTCTCTCCGTGGACCGCATCACGAGGATTTCGTGCCCTGAACCGTAGTCTCAGTTTCGAGTATATACATAGAAAATGACCGCATTGCTGACGTGAATCCTTTTCCGGCTAAGGGAGTATACTCTTGTCATTTCCTTTCTGCATTTACAAGACGTTTGAAGCTGCAAAAATGGCAAGATATACATTGTTTTCTGACAATACCCCCTCCGGCCTTTTTCTCTCCTAACTTTACTGGGTCAATAGTTCGTACAGTGACCTATTTTCTTGGTAGGAAAAGGGTTAAGAACGGTGAGCGAGAGTGGGCACATGCTGTTTAGATCGTAGTCCTGTTATTTTACATTAGGAAGTATGCATTCAAGCATGGGACTTTAAGAAAGAAAGTGCTCCTCTCTCTCTCTCTCTCTCTCTCTCTCTCTGTGTGTAAGTGGTTCAAGTTGTACATTATTACAATCAACATTTACTGTCTTATCCCTTTTGACTCCTGCACTTTGTCCACCAGCATCCTGCATTGTCAGCCATGCAGGAAGCTGGTGGATAGGGTGAGGGAGTCAAAAGGTTACGTTTTTGCAGTTGGTGGATAGGATGCAGAGTCAAAGGGTTAAATACAATGGCTGTCCACAACGAAAAGGATATCTGGCATTTTCAGAGTCCTCCGTAAGCATACGCAGTTGCCGTGTACAACTGTTGATCATATAATCCAGCACATTCTCTTTTGCCTCCAGGTCAGCCACATCTGATGACAGTACCAAACATCAGACACACATTACAATGCTGTAAGACAGTACTAAACATCACACACACAGTACAATGCTGTAAGACAGTACCAAACATCACACACACAGTACAATGCTGTAAGACAGTACCAAACATCACACACACAGTACAATGCTGTAAGACAGTACCAAACATCACACACATTACAATGCTGTAAGACAGTACCAGACATCACACACACATTACAATGCTGTAAGACAGTACCAAACATCAGACACACATTACAATGCTGTAAGACTATACCAGACATCACACATTACAATGCTGTAAGACAGTACCAAACATCAGACACACATTACAATGCTGTAAGACAGTACCAAACATCACACACACAGTACAATGCTGTAAGACATCATCTGATCCGCTTTGATGTTTTCAACTTGACTAAAAATTGTTCTTTTTGAACTTTTTTGTTGTTATTTTTGTTTAACCCTTAGACTGCCATGGGACGGAAATTTCCGTTCTGCACCTATGGTCTAAAAAGTGCCATAGAACGGCTATCTCCGTTCGCGTCAGTAGTGGAATTTTCCTATCTCCACAGTAAGACCAGAGGTTCCCAATTCACTCCAATCACAGCGTTTAGTGTGTCTGCAATGAATATGTATAAGTAGAAGGATCCAATGAGATTTCAAGGAGTCAGTCTGGGCTCTTTCCCAAACCACCCCCTGCAACTTTCGAAACCTACTGATCAACATGGCGGATGACGAAACTCAACCTGGCCGAAGTGGCGTGAAATGAAAGCGAACAGCAAAAGATTACAGTGATTTTGTTACCACTGATGATGAGAAAGTTCTACAATTGATAGAGGACGACGAATTCAGTGGTTATGACGAAACTGCTACGTCAAATGAGGAGGAAAATGTCGAAACAGCAGTCCAGTGGAGCGGAGGGGGCGTGTTGACATCGCAGTTACGAGAATAGACCAGCAAGAGGAGAGAGAACCGAGTTTGGAGGCTGTAACTGACCCAGATTTTGAAGAGGGTGAAGGCCAGGCAAGGAACAATGGCTCAGAGAGGGGGAGGGGAGGGAGTGAAACTGGACACCTAGTACAAGCGTCGTCTGCTACACAGCTAACACCGGAACTGACACGGTGGAGCAGCCTGCTCGTGGTCAAGCGAGCTTGCGTCAGTCACAGACGGTCAGGCGTTGGCAGAAGCGTAGGTAAGACCCATTGTTATTGTCTGGTGTCAGTGTGTTGATAAACGGAGTGTTATCACGAGCAGTGACTGCAAAAGAGAAGACTTTGCTGAATGAGTGTGTGGGCGTGGCACTGACTGACTGTGTTTGTTTGTGTCATCACTGTACTTGTGTGTGTGTGTGTGTTGTGTGTGTGTGTGTGTGTGTTTGTGTTTGTAGCTGTGTGTGTCTGTATGTGTGTGTAGCTGTGTGTGTGTGTGTATCTGTGTGTGAGTTGTGTGTATATGGTTGCATGTAGTTGTGTGTGTGTGTGTGTGTGTGTGTGTGTGTGTGTGTGTGTGTGTGTGGTGTATTGTGTGTGCTTGAAACAAGACTGAGTGAGAACTAGTGTTGCAATGGTGCATGTGTCAGTGTAGTTGTGTGTGTGTGTGTGTGTGTGTGTGTGTGTGTGGTGTGTGTGTGTATGTGTGTAGTGTGTGTGTGTGTGTGTGTGTGTGTGTGTGTGTGTGTGTGTGTGTGTGTGTGTGTGTGTGGTGTGTGTGTGTTGTTTCCATGCACAAGGATGTGAACAGGATTTTTTTTATATTCACAGGTGGTACCAGAGGCCATGGGACCAGAGGCAGGGGACAGGGAGCTACTCAGCAGAGAGGGAGAGGAGACCCTTGTGCCACCCAACAACACCCAGCCAGATATTCCACAGTTCACAGGGGAACCTGGCCTGAAGATTCAGCCTGATGGGGACAGGCCTGTGGACTACTACCGGCTCTTCCTCAATGAGATACTAGACAAACTTCCCTACCACCCTGGAGAAGACTGTCAGAAAGCTTTCCTCTGGCAGGAGGTGCAAGGTGTACAGCAAGAGGGGCATCAGGAAAGAAACCAACTTTGTGTGTGGACAGTGTCCTTCAAACCCATCTCTTTGTGTGCAACCTTGCTTCGTGGCGTACCACACCAAGAAAAACTACTAGTTGCTGACTGATACCCTGTACATAGATCTATGTAGACACAGTATGTGTATGTATTTTTCATCTCTGTGTGTGTGTTGTGTGATGTACTATTGCAAAATTTGTATAAAAAAAAAAAAGGAAGGAAAAAAAAACAGTGACACGGAAAATTCTTTCGAGTCCCAAAGTAAGCGTGTGTAGATATGGTGATTGTGAAAACTCTTCTTGGACAGAAGGTAAGGAAATACATTTTTCATTATAATTCTTTTGCTTTCTGATAATAATTCAGTTTTATTATTCACTGTTTTTCACTTTGTTTTATGTTTATATGACATCATGTCTAGAATAGTGTAAAAAAAATAAATCTTGTTTCATTGGACATAAACTTTCATCTGTCCTGTTGAATGGATGTGTAATTATGATCAGTGTATAGAGGATTCACTTACCTTTCAGAAAAGTATTAGTTTTATGGACTTTTATTGAGTAGTTTTTTTGTCAGAATTTTTTTGAATTATTACCCTCCGCGATGTAATATGGCTTGGCAAACGGTGGCGCAGAGCTAAAAAAACGAGTGGCAGTGTAAGGGTTAAAGCCATCCAACTGCTCAGAGCCATATTGGGGCTATAACCATTTCAATACATACACAATACTTCAATAGGAAAAAAAAAGGAAAAGAAATTAAGTACACATAACGCATTTGCGCACATAATCCAAGGACATGCCCCTGACCACTCCGTCCAATATATCACACAGGGGATTTAAAAAACACCCAATTACAAATTTAAACATAAATAAGGACAAAACATACATAAGAACAGGCCTAAATTACCTAAAATTGCTCCCACATATCTGTTTCCCCTTGAGCTAAAAATGTATTTAATACATGTATGTATCCAATTATCAATCCTAAGAGAAACTACATAAGACTTTATCAAACACACACAGGTGAATGGATCAGCACGGCAGAAAATGACAGTAAGAATTGACAGAAAGCAATGGAGGAAGAAAGAATCAAAGACAAAGAGAGTGACAGAAAAGAGAATTTCTAGCACAGAATTTTCAGAAGGTTGGGATACTACTTCTACCCCAGTATCCCCACAGGGGATACTTTTGAACTGGGTCCAAGTCAAACAAAAGACAGCAAATTACTTCGTATACTTTCTTTCATTGTTTACGTTTTCGATATTTGTTTATCAATTCTTGTTAAGCTGTTTTGTTTATAATGTTTTTGATATTTGTTATCAATCCTTGTGAATCCATTTTGTTTGTAAAGTTTCTGATATTTATCAATTCTTGTGAAGTCATTCTTATTCAAGTATTGACTTTTCCAAATCTTAAAGTAAGACATTAGGACACAGTAACATATACATATGCACCGATTCTTACAAGCATTCAGATACCTGATATTGGGCAGTACTAATTAATAATTCCACAATGACCATACCCGAGTGCAAGTGCATGGCCGTGGATGTGACATGATATGATGCAGAGCTGCTGACCAAGGCATCTGTGGAACCCCTGCACACACAGCAGTATCACACTGTATACACACAGCAATATTACATAGCAACATCAGACTGTATATACACAGCAATATTACATACCTATATTACTATTTACACAATAATATCACTGTATACACACAGCAATATCAGACTGTATACACACAGCAATATCAGAGCAAAATCAGACAGCAGTAACAGAGCAATATCAGACAGCAATATCAGACTGCATGCACACAGCAATATCACTGTATACGCACAGAATATCACACAGCAATATCAGACTGCATACACAAAGCGGTATCACACAGCAGTATCACATAGCAATATCACTTTCCAACCTCTCACTCCGTCACTTTGTGATCAAATGATCTATCCAACCCTTCCACACAACAATTTGAGTTACCCCTAACCCTATCCACCAGCTTCATGCCTAATCCTTTCACTTTATCAACCTATCCATATGCAGGAAACACAAGCCATATTATTACTGTCAAAAGCAGATTAACTCTCTCGCTACGAGCGTCCGGATTTCCCAACCATGTCTCAACGACGCTTGTCTACAGCGTTGGAGAAATCCGACCTGAGTTTTGAAAAATTTGCAGGGCTTTCAGTAGTTCCGTTAACCGAAATTAATAGCCAGAAATAGATTGCCCGGTCATTCTTAGCCGCGTTTTAGGTCACAAGGTCACTGTACTACGCAGGTGGTGAGATAGTGCGGAGATAGTGGGTTGTGAACTTTGCACTGACCACTCACCACAAAGTTCACAACCCACTATCTCCGCAGCGAAACAGACGACAGTAAAGCAAATGGCTGAACAATACTCAACAACTCGGCGTTGTTCAACACGATCTCTTCCTTCAGTGGACGTGGAGTGTAAGCGCGTTGGATTGTATCAAATTTCACTGAAAATGCAACTGTAGGAACTGATTTATTGACCTGACTGTGTATTTTGTAAGGCATTTTTCACATGAAAATTTTTCTAATTTTACTTGTACCATTACTCAGCAACCATGAGGGTTAGACAGTTGAAATTTCAGCATGTTGTACACCAATCTTTGAATATATGACCTGCCAAATTTCAAAACTCTTGTTTTCATTTATTTTTATGAAAATTTTTCTCATGACCTATACAAATGGTGCGTATCAGGGAACGGGAAGGGGCATAATCATACGTAGCGAGTGAGTTAAAAACGTTATCCAGTTTCATCTGACTGTGATTGCATAGCTGATGATTTCTACTCAAGTCCACACAGTAATTTTTGTAAAACATTTACAAAAACATTAAACACAAATTCATTCACACAGATAAATAACAGATAAGTGACAAAAGATTATTAATAAAAATACACTGATCATTCAATGTCCACATGCAAAAATCAATTATCATTTTGTTATTTCTTGTGTATATGTATGTGCATCTCTTCATTATAATTCTGAACAAAAGTTTACGTCAAATCATAAGACACATAATCATTTCAATATAAATAGTATCTTGTTATAAGCCTCAAACTTTTATGATGGACAGAAACTTCTCACAATTTGTGTGTAGTCAAAAAAGTACATGGTCATCATTCGACACAATTTTGATTCTTAACACATGCAACATGCATTTATACCGATCATAATATACGATTCACTGTAATGTATGCCTCAGATGTATAGGGTTAGGTATCTGAAAAGGAAAACAATGAACATATCTTTTGAAATTATCAGCCACTAATTCTAGTGGGGGACTGAAATATGTTTAACACTCAAAGTGAAATAGCTGTTAATTACAAAAAAATCTCCAGGCGTATACATGATTTTTTTTTTTTTTTTTTTGATAATGAAAAATCATGTTTGCCAAACCCTACTTCTACTAATGTAAAATAAAGCATATTCAGTAAATTAAACATGTCTTTCAAAACAACTAACTCAAGATATTGTTGTTTAAAGCCCAGCCGACTGCATACAGCCATATCAGGGCTATAACCACTTTAAAACATACATTTCAACAGGGAGAAAAAAAAAAAAAAAAAAAAAATTAAGTAAACATATCAATGCACTCGCACACATAATCTAAGGACATGCCCCTGGCACTGACCAATCCGTCCCATTTACCACACAGAGGATTAAAAAAACACACCTTAATACAAATTTAAGCATACAAAAGGACACCAAAACATATTAAAACGAGCATAAATTACCTAAAATTGCTCCACATATCTCATTTCCCAAGAGCCAAAAATGCATTTAATACATGTACCTAATTATCAATCCTAAGAAAAAGTACGTAAGTCTTTATCGAACACATACAGAAAAATGGACCAGTAAATCAGAAAAAGATGGGAAGACTTGACAGAAAGCAAAGGAAAAGGCAGAAACAAAGAGAGTGACAGAAAAGAGGAAATTTCCAGGACAGAATTTCCAGAAGGTGGGGATACTATTTATACTGAAAGAGCCCCCGGCAACCCCACAAGAGGTAACTCAAGATGTTGAGCAGAAGAATATATAAATCACAAAGCATGACCTGAATTTAACGCCATTTTCTGCTCAGTGGTATCAATGCAAGTCCACATTTAACAAAAACATACTTGGACTGCACCACTTTTATGTGTTTTATATTCTATTCATATCACTGTTGTTGTTCATTAATATCACCGAGTACATATTTAACATGTGAGGTCTAACCAGATGATAACCAACTTTTAGGTGTCATAATCAGCATAATATCAGTATTGCCAATAGCGCTGTTTAACAGCAGACAACCAGTGGACATGGTGTGGGAGTTAAAGGTCTTCAGTTTTTGTTTTGCTTTCATGGCTGGTAAAGCAAGAGGTTGGTCGCCTAGGTCAGGGAGTCATTGGGCTATATCCAATCAACTCCGCCACCTAACAGTATTCAACGTATCACAAACACTATGATACAGGCTAATGTCAAAACTGCCACACATAAAAGCCCTACTTGCTTACAAATGCACAAGTGACTCGAGCAGCAGCCCACAAACGCAGAACAAGAATCTAAAAGCACTAATACTGTTCATCTCAATTGACTTTTGCATGGTATACACACACACACACACACACACACACACACACACACACACACACACACACACACATACACACACATATACATATATATATACACACATACACACACACACAAATCATCAGCATTCCAACTCTTTAAAAAAATGTTTTTTTAAAAAGAGCATTGTTTCATACATACCGCCATTGGATATTGTTCTTGGATTTTTTCTGGATAAGATTGATTCCTTCCAACACATTTGTGATATCGTAAATGCGCCGCTTTTGAACTTCAAGCTGTTCAGACGCGCGGTTCAAGTCAACTACCTGCACACAAAATGTCATTTCTAACAGACAAACCAACAGAAAAATTACTACAAAAAATATTTCCATAGAAAATTTCGTTTTAAAGTTTTGCTTTGTGACAGCAATTTCTCTGCGTTTGTCGTTGCTCCTAACCAAATTGATTTTTTTTTAAACTTCAAAAACTTTTTGAAAAAATAAGTTCACAAAACATGAAGAAATTAAATCCACGTGAATGTATAGCATTTCACAGATTCTGGCATTTCTTTTGTCCCACACCAAGCACTAGCAATTATATACATTATGAAATGAAAATAAAATTGATATTACACCAGAAGAAAGTAGCTACTCCAAACAGCGTGCGTCATGGGGAAAGTCTGCAGATTTGACCTACTTTTTGGTGTTTTTCAACTCGTCATATTTTGCGATGTGTGAAAGAAAATGTAATAAAATCTACTGCAATAAAAAGATTGGTGTTTCGTTGTTTGAATGATGTACTTGTTTAGACTAATACTCATTTTTTTTATGTTTTATTACATGTTCATTCGCCCTACCCTAGCGAGTTCGGCCAGCTGTCTTGACGAAACGCCGATTGCCTTCTGTTTACACTACCCTTACTTACTGCTCTGTCGCATCGCGCGAGTGGCTAGATCTAAAAAGATCGCCCAATGAAATGAAAGAAGACATCCAGATCCTTATTTCATGCCCGTTTCGTCACGATCCATGCTGTCAATGTGTAAAAATTCAAGCAATAAAATGTTCAAAATAGAATTTCTACTGTAAAGACCTGATTGCCCACGCTCATAATACATCAGTTTGTAGATCAGACTTCCCTCTACAATATTTGTCCAAAATGTTGTTTCATTATCATTTCCACGCGAAGCGGCAAGCGATCAAAAAGACCGAAGTGTACCGCTCGTCGCGAACATTGTTAGCCGCCATGGCCGACGCGCACGCTGAATTGTCGGTCACCAGTAGTGACCGAAATGTGACACCGACTGCTTCAGTATCGCAGTCAGGTCAACTGTTCGCGCATGTTGGTAAGTTAGTTCTTTATTGTTTTTGATTTTATGAATATTTTGTTGTTCTGTGAACTTTTTATGAGCCGACGCTGTTTGAAACAAGATGGTGTGGAATCGTGCCAACAACACAAACTCGACGTTGTGGGCTGGTCCGAAAAATGACCGACTTATTTAAATTTATTGGTGCTAACTCACCTTTATGATAAAAGTATTACGAGAAACAGACTTTTCACTTATTTCATTCATATATTTAGTAAAGAAAAGCATTCATTTCAAGGACTGAAGGGTTTTTATTTGGTCACGTGACCTGAGCTTGTGCAGTACTTTCGGTTTCACAGTTCTTCCAATCATAAGCCAATGTGGTCGCAATTTCATCAGATGAATCAGTTAAGCTTCAACAAAACAAAACTATAGGTCTCCGTATATAATTAGATCTATACTCACATTTTGTTCAGAATTTCTTACAATTATATGAATGTGCACTGTGAAATAAATGTGTAATCACAAAATTTGTTGCCAGTAAATGAATAACAAACTGAACACATTCTCTTATTGATTCAACTTGTAAGCTGAAAATTCAGCGATGTGACAATACTGGACAATTACTGAATTTGTCTCCAAACTGGTTGACATAGAAACATGACTTAGAGAATATACAACAGGAAATGTGGCTGTTTTCAGCTGATGAAACCTACAACCGACTGAGGAGAAGCTTTCTGCCTGGAAGGGAAGACCACCATTGTTGCCAGCAGTACGCGTGACTAACCGTCTCCTGCTGCAGTTAAGAGGACTTCAGTTGGAAGGAAAGAAGTATTCAAAACAGTACTGCAATTCTGCCTCTAGGATTACATGGGTTGTCAGCAAATAAAAAAAAGGCTGTCTAAAACTGACAGGGTTTTTGGATGATCTCAGGCTAGTTCTTCAACACCATCTCCTCACAGAAAGACCTATCCCTTCTGCAGACTGTCTTGTGGCTGCCTGTTCTGCTACTGCAACTCATCCTGAAGGAGATATATCTGCTGCTGACATGAATGAAGACACTGTTGAACTTGAAGCAGCCCTATTTCAGTTCACCAAGCAGGGCCAGTGGATGGCTGTTTATTTTGTAGAAAGATTCTATATTGGACAGGTGTTGGAGTTAAAGGAGAATGGCAGCTGGGCGTCAGTCCGGTACCTGAACAGGTCAGCGGTCACACGGACTGTTTCTGCTGACCTTCACGGGAGGATATTTTTGAAAACACACATGCTGAAGATGTTTTCTACTGGGACTTTGACTGTCTTCCAGTTAGCAATGATGGTCAAATCTGGCGAGCAGATGATGTGGAGGAAATCACCGCTGCATACACAAAAGTGTCATCCGTCTACTGCGAGTAAGCAAACTGCCACAAAGCAAGCGGTATGGCTGACATATGTGCAACCATCCATGTTATTGCAAATGCACCAAGTATCACTTGTTGATTCCTGGGATTCTGACCTGTTAATTGCAAGTGACAGATCTCAGCTAGTTACTGTATATCACACTTTGTCAGTTAAGACTCAGACTAGTTATTACTTCAGAGCACAGTGGCCAGAACTGTTGTCTAGTCTGCTCACATTTATTCTGTTTCAGTGAATTCCCAAGTACAAAACAAAAATGTTACTTAGTTGAAGCTACAGCAAGTCCACCTGAGACTGTGGTTTATCCATCTAAGGTGCAGTGGCTACAACAGCGTCACCTTGCCATGTTGTGATGAATCCTGTGTACTGTTAATGGAAATTTTGGGGCTTTTTAGTCCACACACATTCATTACATGGATGATCTGTGGACAGGAACAATGACAGCCATGCTGTATGTAATTGTGATATTGATCATCTGCTGCTTTAGATATTGACAGGCACTTGAAGTCAAAACACTATCCAGATGGGTGACTTGAGTTTTGTGACTTGTGAGTATTAAGAAAATTATTAACCCTTTGACTCCCGACTTCCTCACCCTATCCACCAACTTCTTGTAGGAAGCTGGTGGATGGGGTGAGGAATTCAAAGGGTTAAGTTTTTGATTTGATATCTCTGGTGACGATACAGAATGCTAGTGGGTAGGGTGAGGGAGTCAAAGGGTTAATCAATGTCAAATAAATGTGTATTATTTTCATTTTTACAGTTTTGAAAGTGTGCTGGTTGAGTGTGTCTTTTTTTGCTGAATCCAGTGATCACGGCTGTTTAAGGGTGATCACTTAGTTTCGTCCCGCGGCGGCAGCTGTAGCAGCGCGAAGCCCACTGAGTGCTGCCCTGACCTAGAAATACGAGCTCGTAGCTCCGCCTTGTTACCGGCGATCTCGCTATGCCGTATAAGCGCAGTAGTAACTATTACAAACAAGTAACTTCAGTTTTCCACTAACTTTCTCAAGAGGTTTGTTTGTATTGGTCTGTAATATGCATCATTAAAAAGATGAGATTTTTCTCAATAAAATGATATGTAACTCAACATGTTACGTGCATGTAAGTGTCCAACTAAACGCACAGAGAAGAAAGAGAATGAAAGACGGTGTTGACATGATTTTCAATCTTCGACCGTGAAATGATCTATGTTCCAACGCCGGTAAAATCCAAATGCCAGTTCTCGAATAAAAGTAAAGGCACACATTAGAAGAATGTTGTCTGTAGAGGACGGCTGTTTTTCATTTTTCAAGTTTCGGGGCTCGGGGGCCACGTATAGCGTATCGTAATAACACATGTGATAGCTAAGGTAAACAGGGATGCCGGCGAGGCGGTTGGTGGTTACTGGTTCTGGCAGCTCATTAATCTTTAGAGTCTTCAGTGAATGTTGGTATCATTTCAGTCCTCTGGATAACGCTTACCACGTACTCACTGTGGCAGAATTCCTTTGTGCTTGATAATTGTGTATAGTGTTGCCTTGGACATTTTCGTTTGAAATATAAGTGTACTGAGACGACCAGAGTCAGGTTTTGCATGATGTAGTCGTTGATTAACTCTGTTTATTTTCTTTTGTTTTTGTTGTGTGTGTGTGTGTGTGTGTGTGTGTGTGTGTGTGTGTGTGTGTGTGTGTGTGTGTGTGTGTGTGTGTGTGTGTGTGTGTGTGTGTGTGTGTGTGTGTGCATGCACATTTCATGAGACAATTAATAAGGGCCCAAATACATTAAGCAAAGTGCAAAGTATTCCTCTCTCTCTCTCTCTCTCTCTCTCTCTCTCTGTCTGTCTGTCTGCCTGTCTGTCTGTCTGCTTTGATGTTTATGTGTATGCATTTCATGAATGAAATAAGTAATTAAAGACTTTTGAGTATTATTATCATTGTTAAGCAAAATACATAGTATTCTTGTGAGTGTGTTTGTTTTTGTTTAATTGTTTGTTTGTTTGTGTATGTGTGTGTGTGGTGGGGGGGGGGGGGGGGGGGGGGAGAGCGACAGACAGGCAGCCAGAAAGATTTCAGTGTAGTTAAGTGGGTATGATATTCAGGAGTTTTTATTTCTTTTTAATACCAGTGAACCTAAAGTTCTCATAAATGTATTAAGTTTTCTCTCCCCCCCCCCCCCTCTCTCTCTCTCTTCTCTGTCTTTCCATTTTATTTAATGAATGGTGGTCTCGGTATCGTGATCCCAATCTCGACTCTTGCATGGACATGTGTGCATACGTTCCTACTATGGCAGTAAGGAGATTGCCGTATACAAGACTATCAGTGAAATGTTGGTGCTAGTGTGAAAGATAATGAAGTCTATGCCGTTATCAGTGATCTCGATTTACCCACCGCTACCTCCGCAAGAAGCAAAAAAAGATCCGTTTGATAAGTCAGTCTGTTAAAACATACTTTACTCTTCCTCTGTATGTGTTTCTTTCTGCTGTAATAACTGGTGAACTCTTGTTTTCGTTGTTGGAAGTTGGCTTATTTTTCTCATGAAACAGTGAAGGCGCGATATTTTCAGAATCGTTCTCCTCCTTTTCTGTGTAATCCCGTTACACATTATGGCAACAAACCACTTCGTGTTTGATATCTATGTGTAGGGGAGAGAGTCTACTTTTCGGTAAGATTGATAATTACATATATGGCTAAATGACCAAAGCAGTATTGCGGGAAATGTAGAAACAGTAGTAATCACGGCACACAAAGGCAGCCACACAGTCCTGCTTGCCTACCGATGACTCACAGCTCAAAATCGCTGACGGGCCGTGTAGCGCAGCGGGTAAGCAGGAAAACACGCCTCTCGCGTGCGAATCGCTGCCACTGTGTCCGAAAACTAAGTGATCGCCCGGCGGCCGGTTTAAACAGCCGTGTGATACCAAAAGCATTTTTCTAGCTCAATGGAAAGTAAAGTTATGAAAATGTGTCTCCGGCATGCTTTCGTGTTAAATACTTTGTATCAGTTGGGCATTGGCAAAAACCCTGATAAAGTGACATTTCTGGTTTTTGATAGCAAATTTTATCACTTTCCCTGTATAAGATTAAGAATTACCTGAAAAAAATCAAACATCATCTATGCATCAGGAATGTCAAGAAAAATGCAAAACTGATCAGAAAATACACATCGGTTCTGTTGTATAGCCTGCTGAAAATGACAATTTTGTTGATTTGCGCTTTGGCGCAGAAATGCGCGTGAAAATAAATCTTTAAAAATTCGCAACTTTTTTCCTAATTGAGATACAGAAATGCTGTTGGTATCATTAGAATCACAATAAAAAGATCTGTTTATTGGTAATAGTTTAAAAAATCTATAGGTAAATCTCAAAATCTGTTTGGAGTAGCTAGAAGAAAGACATGCGAACTACTCTTCTCCACAATTTATATGTAGTTTTCAAATATACAATCTCCACACTTTCCATATACCCATCATGTTCTCCACATTCCCTGCCCCCAAAATGTTATAATTTTTTTTTTCAATTTTGCAATAGGATGTGGGCACAAATCTTTCCTTCCACCCCATCACCCCTTCTCACTCTTTCATTTATTTGTGTATTATTCAAAAGTCAATAACACCAACAACAGACTTCAAACCTTCACCAACAATTTAAACTTCAGATATAATAATAATAATACCAACTATTTCATCAAACACAAACTTTACATTTGTGCAGAGTCTACAATACCAGCTAACAAGAGCACGACAGAGGTGTTCGAATTTCCCTATAACACCATTACAGTTTTGCTTTAACTGCAAGAACTTATCAGTCTGATGTAATAAATCATACATTTCTCCAAAAAAAAAGTATTTCATGAAAAAATGTCTGTAAGCTTTTTCATAAATTTCTCGAGTATAGGTGATGCTGACATAAAAACAACAAAAACAAGGACATCTTTTCATATATACATTTTTGAAAGATCAAGTTTGTTGATATAGCAGCTTAGAAATTGTTTCTGTTTATATTCAAATAAAGGTATCAAATAATTTCTTCGTAATGTGTGGAGCTGCTCAAGCTTAACAAGACTTGGTTTATGCACAGCACCAAAAAACGCCCGCCATGCGTTACTATGGTTTCCAAACCCACTGCCCTGTTTGTAGATAATGAACACAAGATAATTTCTACACAACATAAATAACACACCAAAACTGTCACCAAAGGGCTTGTGTTTTACAAAGTACTGTCATGTCTCAATTCACAGATAATATAATGAAGTTGATATAGCGTCGCAAACATGCAATGCACACAATCAACTCGCCTTGCTATCAACTGCCTCAGAATTCTTGTGATACATTAAAAAAAAATGTGTGCACTTGAGAAATGAAACGCAAGCATATCAAAAACAAAGACGATCATCAGAAAGGCAAGTTGGTTCCACACCACACCATTAGTGCAATGAATCGCACCATTCTTTAACCCATGGTACAGATCGTTTTCATCAACATCATGTCCGACAGGAGATCTCAGCAAACAAAGCGAGGAGACCTCAGATTGAAGAAAAGGAAGAGGCCCAAAAGAAGTTTCTCCATAATAGAGGAAAAAAGAAATTCTCCTAACACAGGAAAATTTTACAGATTTCCTGAAGTTGATGACATCACATGGACGAATATTACTTAAGTATGCCATCTTCATCCCTCAGAAGTAAATTCCTCTGTGTGCGTGCGTGCGTGCATGTGTGTGTGTGTGTGTGCGTATTTGTCTGCACATACATGCGTAGAAAGCACTAAAACAAGTTTGATGGTTTTGCTTGTTCAATTCATTCATTTCAACGATTTAAAGTTAGATGGTAATAGTTGCAGTAGTGAGTTACACGTGTAGGCATGTGTGTGTATATATATATATCTACATCTATATCTATATCCATATATATATATGTGTGTGTAAAACATGCCAGTATTTGCTTTCACATAATTAGTATATAATTATGCTACTAGACAGCAAAATGTTTAGTTTATATGTCAACTGCTTTCATGTTGCATGTTACGGTGTTTTAATGTGGATCTTTTTACATGTTTGTACTGTGCTTTTGTGGAAGAGTACAAAGTAATTTCTCTTTTGGAAATCATGAAGTGAAGTTGACTTGACTCGAGTGTTTTAGTCTTTTCTGGAAAGTTTGGTTTCCAAGCGATTTACGCAATTATACACTGTGAAACAGAAAAATGGTGAAAATCTTAGTCATACCTGTATAATAATGTTGTCAGTATTGTATACCTATAAACTGCAGGAAATGAAATATATCATTCAAAATGTCCACTGTAAGACAGAACTGACAGGCTGTGAAACAAATATGCCTAATGAAAGGCATGTACATATACCAACTGAACATATAATTCTCAATTTAAAAGAGCAGATGATGTGCAGTGGAGATCTTGTAACTTACATCATCTTCAATAACTTAATCTGAACAAACTCGAGTAAAGAAAAATGCAAATTTCCTGATGCCATAAAATCATCAAGTGAAGGCATGTCTGTGGCTCATCAGAAAACATCTATGTTAATTTTTCGTGTCCTGATTTTTTGACTGTCAAAAACAAGTGTCATGTGATGTCCCACTTTCATGGTTCAGTACTGTAATGTGAACATTTGAAAAAAAAATGTTTAAAAGTAACTCACCCCATCAGGAGCATTTCTGAGTAGGCCAACAAATTTCTTTGTCAGCAGACCCAGCGATGTGTCGTATCGTGTCTTCTCCAATGGAGATCTGTTGGAAGAACCTGCGCACGCACGCACCACAACACACTTCTTCAGTACGATACTACACTGTAGACACCAACCACAACATTCACCAACATTTTTTCTTTTACTGTTGTTTATTAAAGCCCAGCTGACTGCACAAAGCCGTATCAGGGCTATAACCACTTCAAAACACACAAAACTTCAACAGGAAAAAAAAAAAAAAGAAAATTAAGTACACATATCAATGCATTCGCACACATAATTTAAGGAAATGCCCCCAGGTAGGACCATTCCATCCGATTTATCACACAGGGGAAATTTAAAAAACACCTGAATACAAATATAAGCATACATAAGGACACCAAAACATATATAAAAACAGGCATAAATTACCTAAAATTGCTTCCACATATCTCACCTCTTTAGAGCCAAAAATGCACTTAATACATGTACCCAATTATCAAGCCGAAGAAAAAGTACTCAAGACTTTATCGAAAAAATACAGGTAAATGGACCAGTAAGGCAGAAAATAAGTAGAAATGACAGAAAGCAAGGCAACAAGGCAGAAACAAAGAAAGTGACAGAAAAGAGGAAATTTCTAGCACAGAATTCCCAGAAGGTGAGGATACTATTTATGCTGAAAGAGCCCCCGGCAACACAATGGGGGTATTCAGCAACATAGCTAGAAAATAAATTTTACTTTCTGAATAAAGAGCTATTGGGTTATTCTTTTGGATTTAATCTATATAACATATATAAATAAAAACAAACACAAGCTTAATGTTTTAGTGTGTTCAGAGCCTATTCAAAGTTCTGGAGTACACTGGGTATTATCATAACACATTTGGTGGAAGGGCAGCCTCAGAATGCTAGCTCCAGGATGTGGTACACTCATGTGTAACATCTCAGCGTCAACAATGGATGGTTAACAAGTTGCATGCACAAGGATGTCATCAATGTGTGGTCGTCCAGTCAATGTTATGTCATTATATATGTGACAATGACAAGTAACTGGGTAACAATAAATCTAATAAATACATAAGCCTGACAAACATGCAACTTGGAAGGGGGGGGAGGGATCACACATACCAACTGCCACACCAAAGCAGCATGCAGCATAATGACAGAGCAAATCATAAGCACAATACTCCAGTTCTACTTGCAAAAAAACACAGCTGATCAAAACTTACATATCAGTTATCACATCCACTGAAGTTCAACATCCTTGTTGCGTGTAATTAAAGTACCATTCACTTCAATCTTTTAGAATCATGTTTCATACTCCACTCTCAATTAGTACATGCTGAATGTCAATATTCATGACACTGTCTCACTTCTCACTAGTGATACAAATGGTAATTTAATCTTCTTGTATATGCTCAGAGCCCCTAATGGAAAACAAGCACAAAATTTACAAGCTTCATAACCAAATTCCAGAAACCCATTTTAAGCTAATTCTACAATTTTACAAGAAACATAGCTATCTGCTCTGAATACGAACACATACTACAAGTTACAGTACCACACTTTCATCAACTGTCGTATATAACAAACAATCTACAAATAAACAAAAAGAAAAAAATGGTTATGTGAACACTGAAAAATGACATTGTACAGACTGATCTGAACTGTTAACTGTACTATCTTTCTGTGCCACATTTTCTCATTCAAATTTGTTTTCCATCCCAACTTACTTGTTGCTGTAATGCCTTCCTGGCTCTTGTTTAGAATCATAGTTACCAACCCTGCTAAATTTTTGACATGACCTTCAAAAGGGTGCCTCATTTCCCCCACAAACTTTTACTGAACTTCACACCCATACAAACCGTAATAGAATATTTGTAATAATCATAATGATACATAAACTTATAACTTCAAGTCTGATTTTAAGATTTTCGCTTGTCAAACATTTATGATTCAACAGATTATATTCACTCTTCTTGTCTAAATGCCTTAGCAGCTAAAAAACTGTATATTCTCACACTAACAAATCATATTATACCTCTTGGACTGCCATCTGCAATGCTTCGTCTCTTCTTGCAACTGCTCGGAGTTTTGAAGCCATCTTCCAGATCAAGTTTTCTTTTTACCTGCAATAATAAATACATCAAAATACTATCAATTTCTTCCTTCTTCACCCCAATTTCAGTAAAGAGTCACTGTGATGCCGCATTAACTGTTCAAATTCCTCCAGCCCAAACAGTTGTGTGCCAAAAATCTGGCTCTTTGTAAAATGTTTCTCTGTCCATTCTGAAATGTCAAATGTTGGTCTGGTCCATCGCCCTTTACTGTCTTTCCATCCATCACCTTTCCACAACAGTTCCCTGGAAGGTTTAGCAAGGCCACTAGACCTTGTTACAAGGCCAAGCCAATATACTTGTCTCTTCTGATGCCAGCAGATCTTCATATGGTCCAGTGTGTTGTTTGATGGTTTGGCACATCTATTCGTTGGTGATATCAGTGTATCTGATGTTTAATATCTTGCAATAACATCTCATTTCCATGGCTTGCATCGTCTTTCCGAATCTGCTGTGAGCGTCCATGTCTCAAATGCAAAAAGATGGAATATATTAGATCATGTAAGAGCCTGATCTTGTGTGTCATGGAGATGGTTTTGTCCTTGATACCCTCGAGAAGATTTTTAATTTGGATCTCTCATTCCTTATGATAAATGGATCCCAGATAAAATATATAAGTGAACTGTTGAACAGTTCCCAGCATCAATCCATGGAAAGCTATTTATATCAGAAGTGACCATGGTGTTGTGACTGATCATCAATCTGGAGTTTCTCAACATCTATTTCCATACCCAAAACAAGTGTGACTGCTCACGTTCAAGCAAACAGGAACTAACCAGGAAAAAACACGATAAAAAGAATAAGAACGCGCATTTAATACAAGACCTAGATTAAACCTTTTGACCTCCGCACTCTATCCACCAAATGCAAAGTTAACCCTTTGATTCCCTCACCCTGTTCACCAGCTTCCAGCAGGACAACGATACACAATTGCCTTCAATTTCGAGCAATCGTTTGGTGTGAACATTTGATCAAAGTGGGTACGTATCGAAATTTGATTTCCCAAAGTCATTGAAATCACAAGACAGGGCATTCTGATGCTCCCAAAAGTTCAGTAATGCGTGTAACTGCCATGGCTGTTCTGGCACTCGACGCAGCGAGTCCTCATCGAGTTGATCAGGTTGGTGAAGATCCTCTGTGGAAGCGCCTGCCACTCAGCCTGCAGCATCTGGTAGAGGTGTTGGGCATCCCTGGGAGGGGGGTGGTTGCTCCTCACTTTGCGATCCAGCTCATCCCAGAGGTTCTCAAACGGGTTGAGATCAGGACTGCATGCTGGCCACTCCATTCTGTTGACTCCAGACTGCTGCAGGAAGTCGTTGATCACCCTTGCCCTGTGGGGGCGAGCGTTGTCATCCTGGTAGACAGCCGTCGGTCCCATCTGCCGCAGTGTAGGCACAGCCAGCGGTCGAAGGATCTCATCCCGGTATCGGAGGCCAGTCAGGTTACCCTGTACATGATACAAGGGTGTTCTGTGGTGAAGGCTGAAGGCCCCCCAGACCATTACAGAACCTCCACCAAAGGCCACCTTTTCTTGGACAGTGGTGTCAATAAAGCGTTGCCCTGGGCGCCTCCAGACCCTCAGTCGGCCGTCGTTGTGGTTCATGGTGAAGCGTGATTCATCACTGAACAGGACCTGGGACCATTGCTGACGTGTCCACCTCACGTGACGTCTGCAGAAGGCGCGGCGTGCTGCCCTATGGGCTGGAGTTAAGCGTGGCCGTACAGCTGGGCGACGAGAACGGAGGTTAAACCCATGAAGGCGATTCCGTATGGTCTGCTGGCTGATGTTGATGTTAGTAGCCACCCTCAGCTGCCTTCGAATGATGCTGGAAGAGGCTGTTCTTGTCTGCAGGACTTGTCGTTCAATGAGACGATCTTCACGTGGGTTTGTCTTCTTCGGTCGACCAGATCTGCGTCTTTCATGGACCCTCCCAGTGGCTGTGAAGCGTTGAATCAGTCTGACAATGACCGAGATGGACACCTGAAGTCGCCTGGCCACTTCTCGCTTGGGAACACCATCTTGGAACCATGCAACAGCTCGTCCCCTCTCAAACTCGCTCAATTTTCGTCGTGGAGGCATTGTCAGATCAGGCCTACTACTGGTGGAATGTCTTCTTATAAAGCCAAGCAAGAGACAGCATCTCACACATAAACAGCAGTGCTTGCACGTGCATAATGGTTTTTCCATCTGGCTTGTGCAATGTGTTCAGGCAGAACGGTCCAAAACAAGGTCCTTTTTTGCAAGTTTCCGCTTTTCCGTTTGCGGCCAAGCTCAGTAGTAGAGAATCCCGTGCAATTTTCGCACTAACACAACATCGCCCACTTACAACTGAACAAGAATTCATAACAATTTGGCTGGACTGAGAAATAAATAACAGTAGCGAACTGAGTTTATTACGCACCTGTTTTCTCATAGTGATCCTTAACTTTTTGTGCGTAGCTTATATAAATATATATATAAATACAGGCATAAATTACCTAAAGTTGCTTCTGCATATCTCACCTACCTACAGCCAAAAATGCACTTAATACACGTACCTAATTATCAATCCTAAGAAAAAGTAGGCCTGGAGAAGATTAATATTTTTTTTAGCCAGCCGAGTTTGTGGATCTTACGATCTACTAGTCCAAAGATCTTTATTTTCACTAGTCCAACAAGTTCCCTAAAAATAATAAAATTCTCTTTATGCTAATGACCGAAATTATTCAGCAAACTCTCTTCTCAAGACTTTATCATGAGAGGGGAGGGGTGAACAGCGGGAGGTCTAGTGATAACACGAGATGTAAAACGCTGATGTTTTTCTCAAAGTTTACATGGATTCTCTGTGCAAGTTCTTATGTTTAATACAACTCCAATCACTAATTTGTTTATGTGGATAAAGTATATTCTATTCCAACTGGTTTGCAAATTACTTCATCATCCCACAATATTTTTTTCTCATAATTTTAATCATTTACTTTTCTCAAGTGTGTGTGAGCACGTGTGTGTGTGTGTGTGTGTGTGTGTGTGTGTGTGTGTGTGTGTGTGTGTGTGTGTGTGTGTGTGTGTGTGTGTGTGTGTGTGTGTGTGTGTGTGTGTGTGTGAGTCTGTGACAGAGACAAACAGAAACAGAGTGTGTGTGTCTATGTGTGTGTGTGAGTAAGCGAGTGTCAGAGAGAAAGAAAGAATGAGTGTCTGCATTCATATGTGTGTGTGTGTGTGTGTGTGTGTGTGTGTGTGTGTGTGTGTGTGTGTGTGTGTGTGTGTGTGTGTGTGTGTCTACGCGCGCGCGCACGCGTGCGTGTGCATGTGCGTGTGTGGTATACGTGTGTGCGTGCATGTGCATGTGCATGCGCACGCGCACACATGCATACATGTACAACACAAACTGAGTGACCTTAACACTAATAAGACATGGTATGATTATTAACCCTTTCGCTGCTATCATGTTTTGCTAAGACACATGCTAAGATTTTTTTCAGAAACAGACAAAAAACACGCTTATTATTTTCAATTGCTTATAATTCAGAAGGCATTGAAGATAGATACATAAAAGTATATATCAAATGAAAGGAAATTGAATGAAGATTGTGTTTATGAAAATTTCAAAATGAAATAATGTACCAGAGTGTCACATGTACTCTTTGAAATGCAATAAAAAAAATGTTAAAGTCAATGATGATGTAATCAAGTGATGCAGGAGCTCACAAGCAGTTTATAGCACACTTTGATTTGAAGATATAGACTGTACAAAGGTCAGAAAGCAGTGTCCAGCCACAATATAAGCACAGCCTAGCCACACCATAAAATGAAAGGGTTTTATCTCCCAGTGTCTATCCCCAGTAAAAACGCTTCTGAGTGTGGAAGTTCTGGAAGCAGTCTTCTAAACACAGTCCTCTCCTTCCCCCTCTTGCTCCCCTTCCCCTTCTAGCAGGCCCAGCAACAGCAGGTCCACCAACAGCAGGTCCACCAACAGCAGGTCCAGGCCGAACAACATCACCATGCTGCATTACCATACCTGTAGCACAGTGAAAGCAAGGATTCAAATTTCCACATATTTTATGAAATAAAAAAAAGTCACACACACACACACACACACACACACACACACACACACACACACACACACACACACACACACACATACATACACACACACACACACACTGACATAGGTAGCATGCTACTCCCCCATGCCACGCCCCCTTTCATTTTCCTCAAGCAAACACTGCAAAGAAACCCAGTGAGTACTGCTTCTACCAAAGTGACTTCATTACAACATTGTTTCTGTCAGTATTATCACTGAATGCTTTCAATTTCCTATAAAAAGTCACACCAACAGTCTCTCTCTCTCTCTCTGTCTCTCTTTCTCTCACACACACACACGCACACCCCTCTGCTCCCACCCTACTCCTCACATAAACACACACAGGCCATGGAGATAGTAGCCTACTCCTCACACAAACACACAAAGGCCAGGGAGATAGCACAGGGCAGAAAAACAAATCATCAACAAGACACACACAGCGTGGCTGACGAGCGAGCGACGAGTGACACGCCCACAGGTCGAACACACTGCCCACTCGGTCACTGGCTCGCTCGCTGACCAGACCCAAACAAAGGGCTCAGCCATACAATACACACACTTAGCTGTTCTATTTATAAATATACTGAGAAGAAAGCAATACAATCATGTTATAAAATGAATAAAGCTCTCAAATACACCTACCTGCATCTGGAACAATCGGATCTCCATAGGCCTACTCTGATTCAGACGATCAGTCACCCAAAGATTCTTCCACATCAAAATCTGGGTTGTTGGCATCAACTTCACGAAGTTCGAGCCCAGCTGGCTTGAAGTCTTCATCTCCACTGTCTTGATCTCGAAAAATCGCTTCAATAACTTCTGCAACTGTGTAGGTTCATTGTGGGGCAGCCATAGCGCTTCAAAAACTGAAAGCTCAACTTCGTAGCACCTTGCCAATCGATCGTGATAAATTATGCAAATGATCTAAATAACTTGAACAAACGGCACTCAAAGAGCGAAGATTGTCAAGGGACCTAATCAAATCATAAAGAGAACGATTCTGTGATATGCTAGACGAAAAGAGAAAGTGTTTGATACGGGACGATCCGCGATCGTCAACAGAGCATTGCAGACGACGGTTTCTATGACGAGCGTCACTCGTCAACAGCGCAGTGAAGAGGTTAAAGTAAAAGCATGTTCAGCAGAACAATTGGCAGTGTTATCAATAAAAACTCTTTAGTTTGCAGCTGTTTAAAGAAAATCATTTTGTTTCCACTGAACCACCAGTAATACTTATAAATATCTGCTGACTAGGTCTGTAATGATCACCAGTAACACATTCTCTGGTGGCTATGTCTGTAATGATGCAGAGCTATTTATCTGTTGACTCGTTGGCTTTCATGATAGGTTGGTGTGTGTGTGTTTTGTTGTTGTTCTTGTTCTTCTTCTTTGTTTTTATTCTTTTAAAATTTTTCTAATTGTTGTTAATATACTATGATATATTTAGTCTCTCTAGAGTGTGGATGGGTATGTGGTGTGTTGTGAATTTTCTTGATTTCAGCAGTTCACTGTGAAGGGAAAACACCCAGAAAACACTTAAACCATCCTGACTGAAATTTATGTCCTAACAAACAAGTGGCAATAACAACGAAAATCATTAAGGCACATTTATGCCAGCTAAAGTAGTTTCTCTGACATAACTTATCAAATGATGTGTTATTTTCACTTTTGTCTCTTGACTTTCATTGCCAAGAGGACACATGTTCTCTGCCTCTCCACACCCCTTGATCTCAATAAAAAGTTCTATTATTTTCTCTGGTTTATGTATTAATTAGATGCTTCTAATCATTCAACGGAAACTTTCACAAATTGGACAAACGATCACTGATTGGTAAGCAGTCATTACTCTAGTCTGTTTAACCCTTTTTTTGACTCCTGCACCCCGTTCACCAGAATTGAGTGCCAGTATCCTGCACTGTCAGCCAGGCTAGCAAAGTAAAAACTTAACCCTTTGATTTCCTCACCCTTTCCACCAGCTTCCTGCAGGAAGCTGGTGGAAAGGGTGAGGAAGTCAAAGGGTCAAGTTTTTGCAGCTGCTGGATAGGGTGCAGGAGTCAAAGCATCATACAGGAAACAAGATGGTGGATGCGCTAACAAAAAGACAAGGCCAAGAACTGAAGACCAGCCAGACCAACCAAAGTGTCTGTTACAGTGAAAGAGATCAATAATCAGATCACTCCTTAATTAAGCCATGGACAGAAAGAGACAACCACCATCTCCTGTCCCAAGGAGCAGCACATGGTCCGGATGACTCTCCACACTGTAGCAAATACTGGACTGCAAATTCAAACTGTCTTCATCAACTTACTCCTGTGGTCAAGCGGACTAGACAGCAGAACAAGCATTATCCAGTGATGTTGCCTGTATCAAGTGGAATAACAGAACACATGGCCCATTATAGGACTATATCTCTTTCAACCACATTCGTCACAAGGTCTAACCCTTAACCCTTTTGACTCTTTCAGCCTATTCACAAGCAGCCTGCTTTGTCAACTGCACATCAAAAATTCGACCTTTCCACTCCCTCACCCTATCCACCAGTTTCCTACAAGAAGCTGGTGGATGGAAGGGGGGGGGGGGAATCGAAGGGTGAAATTTTTGTTGGTGGTGAACAGGTCAAAGGGTTACGTTACTGCAAAAAAAACCACACACACAAAAGTGGCACAGAAATCCTTTCCTTGACCAAAATCTGGTGAGAAAGTGTAGCTACTTGAACAATCAATAAAATACAGGTCCAAATTACTTGTAATTAAACTGCAAAATGTGAGTACGTGGTAGGTGAATCTGTAATTGAAGGGTGAGGACAGGAAATAAACATGTTCAAAATATGTGCGTGTGTGTGTATGTGTGAGCGCACACACGTGCATGCAAACTGCTAGCAAATCAGTATGCAACGCTCTTCCAGGTCAACATGAAAACCTAGACACCCCCTTCATACGGTACACATGCAAAACTTCAAGCACACACTTCAAACATCCCGTCAGTTGAGTCAATAACTGGCCTTATACATGGAAATATGAAAACACCCAGCATGCCCACCCACCAAAATGTCAACTGAGCAACATGTCCTAGAATGTAATTTGCTTGCCTGAAACTATAGGCCCCTACCTGTGCGAAATCTGATGTGTAATGCATTTGAGTTTAAATGACTTGTGAAATTAGCACTAAAGGCCCTACAAAAACGAGTCATATGTACACATATATATATATGATACAATTATGGATCAGTTCCCTGGTGCATCTATTCCAATTAAATATTCTGCAACGTATCCTACATCAAGAAAAACTGTCAAATGAGGTCTAGATAAGTATATACAGGCCTATCACATGCTTCACTGCCTGTTTCTTTAAAGCGTGTATTATATGTGCATGCATGTGCTAATAAAAACAAAACGGTGTCTTGTTTATTATGTGTGTGTGTTTGAGTGTGTGTGTATGTGTGTATAATGTGTATGTTGTGTGCTGTCCACTGGTGTTCTCTGGGGGTAAGACGAGAAAAATCATCAGAATGGCAAAGGCCGGCATAAGCATGGAAAGTCAGATAAATATATATCAGGGCAAGCTAAAAAAAAGGTGGCCTAGGCCTACTGACAACTGGCAAATAGATCCCAGAAAATAAAATTACACGAATTGTAAATGCTGAGTACTATATGACCCCTATCCCTGACCCTCTCTATGACTAGGCCTATGACGTTCGCTGAACACTCAGTTTCACTTTCAAGTTTCTAACCGGTCTCATATTAAATTAAGCTTTTTCTTTGTTGCAAAGGTAGACAAAATACACACACTGTGGAATTTTTATTTCACGACACTGTGTTATTTTGTGCCTCCATCAGAATAAGGTGTTCAAAAATGTTGCCATTTGCTTTTATTGTCCCGGGGGAGATAAAGACCAGAAGCGTGGGCCGGTGGGTGACGTTCTCAGGTTCTATCCGAGGCATTCAACGCTTTGATTATATAAATTATTATTGGCATACAGATCTGCGGTTGATAAACCATACCAGGACATACCTGAGGCCTTCCCAAAGTCGGCTTGCATGATAGCGGGCTGTATGTCGCCGATTGTGGGGTACACACACCGGTCGATTCTGTTTTGACAGTCCTGGAGGAACTGGTTGTGAAATCGCTCGATCTGTTCCGAGATGGAGAAAGATGGCTAAATGTTGCTGCTATGTTGACGACCTGAGAATTTGTCGTTATTTCCACGGGTTCTTGTTTCACGATGTCCAGCCCTCTTCTGTGCACAAGGGTTTGCTTCCTTGGCATTTTTTTCTCAAGCTGTTCAAAGTTTATAGATCGGGTCACATACACCCTTCACAGCAGCCTTGATAATGGCCACGATTTCTGTCGTTCACTTCCGTTCCATCAGTGAAAGTTTTTGTCAAAGTTTAATGATATACAACGGCACGATTTGACACAATATACCGACACAACAACAGTTGGACATGCATTTAAACAATGCAATATCACAGAAATGTGTAGACTCTGAAATGCAGAGCAGATGATGCCGATTTCGTAATGTTTCTTTCCTCACCAGCGTAATGGGAAGTACGATAACTGTCCCAACAAAGCATTACAGTAAATGGCGCGAAATCGTATTTCCCGCGATGAAACGTCACCACACCTCATGCCAGAACATGTATAAGTCAAATGTCTAAGAATTTTGCCCCTAAATTCTCTCAAATGTGTCAATGTGCGTCACACACTATCGCGCAGTTCAATAACTGTAAGTATATCAATTTGTTCTAACGTGTTATTGTACTTTGAAAATGCAAAATAGAGCAAGACTCACACCGCTGATCATAACCATGCATGTTGTCTGACCTTCTTTTTGGAAACGAGGCACAGCAGCTGTTTCGAAGGTGTCGATCGATCAGATGCTCGTTGAGTCTTTGAACTATTGAGATGATCATTATAATTGGGCTTCCGGAGAAGCTACGGTTCTTGTCATTTATGCACAATTCAATTCATTAAAAGAAATTACAGACTTATTTAATGAAATCTTAAATGTTTTTCTCTGAGAGGGACCCCGGTTTGACCACGCCCCCACCACAAAGACCCTCCCACTTTCCCATGGTCGCCAAACAACGCCGAGGTGCGAAATTTCCCCACACAGGGTTGCCCTAAATATCAAAAGAAAACATTATAATACCGGCGAACAACTCTCTCTCCTCTCTCTCTCTCTCTCTCTCTCCTCTCTCTCTCTCTCTCTCTCTCTCTCTCTCTCTCTGTGCGAACCGGCCGGTCATTGAGATTAGTGTCCGCGTTGATGATTTTTTTTTAAATGACTGCGGCGGAAGCATTGTTTGACCCCAAGCCACGCTTTCGGTTGCGTAAGCCGGGTACTGGAGGTACGAATGCTCTGCCCTGAAACTGTGAAGTCCAGTACGGGGTAGGGAAAGGTGGGGCGTGGGGGGCAGGTGTTTAAAAGACAACTTCTTACACACAGACCAGCCACTTTTTAGCTTGGCAGTGCCTTCTGCCTTTCGCTTACAGATTTCCGGTTCTCCTTAATGAAAACTGGCCTGTTCACTACCCATTTTCAAACATGAAAACTGGCCTGTTCGCTACCCATTTTCACATGTGCAGACAACTTTTTTTTTTTTATGTTGCAGCTGGTACTAACTTTACCTCAATCTGGTCGTCAACCTGAGTAACATATTGAGCACTCTGTGCTATACACAGCTTTAAAAAATCTTATTTCTCAGTATATGAGACACATTTGGGTAGATGAGGGCTGGTGCAGCGTGCATGTGTGTGTGTGTGTGTGTGTGTGTGTGTGTGAGCGCGCGCGGGTACGTTACTGTTATTATTTTTGTTTAAAGCCCAGCCGACTGCATTGAGCCATATCAGGTCTATAATAATAATAATAATAATAATAATAATAATGTTTATTTGTATAGCGCATATTCCATATAAAAACATGCTCACCAGCGCTTTACATTTCGCAAGAAAGGCAAAAGGTGATAAAAAATGTTCACAATTACATACACAATACAGAATACGGGGCGCATGCGCGGAAAATGGTGGCGTTTTTCAGTTCAGCGTTAGGAAATTAGGGAAATTGAAGTCATATTATATATTATTTAACTTTGTGAAAGATTGTGCATATTTACTTGTATTAGTGAAGACTGTCAGTGCTGCTGATAGCCAGAACGTGCTTCCAGGATTTTATTAGATAGCAACAGTGTTGTGTTGTTGGAGCACGCACAGTACTCAGTATTCACTCTTACTTACGTTCTCAGTTTCGTTTTTCGTTTTTTCATTACTAACCAAAGTTTTTGTCAGGCTGTAAGTATACTGCTCAATAGTTAGTACAATTGTAGTTTTATTACTTAGAAGGCTAAACTAAAATGTCCTGCAGGGGTCGTGGAGGTAGAGGTGGAAATCAGGGTCGCGTGGGGAAAGGGCAAAGAGGAAAGAGCAAAATAGAGGAATTAGGTACATGGCAATGTACGGTGTGCGACACCCCTAGCGAGGGACCTAGAGACCTTGAGTGTTTCGTCTGTAAACAGTGGACACACCAGAAGTGCGCCCAAATGAAGGACGAAATGTATGTATGATACACTGAACTGCCCGAATGTGCAGTATGTTTGTCTTAAATGCATGGACAGTCAGGACATACAATCGCGTTCCGATGTCCGCCTAGACAAACTATTGCAAGTGGTTTATGATCTGACCAAACAGGTGAAGGATCTAGAGCAAGGGCTAGAAGGAGAAAGTCTGGACAAAAAAATCGATGAGGCAGTGAGTAAGAAAGTTGAGGAGGCGATGGAGGAGAGAGAAGAGAAAGAAAAAAGAAAGATGAATGTGATCATAGTGGGTGTTAGAGAGAGCTCTGAAGAAAGTGCAGAGGATAGGAAGAAAGACGACTTGAAGGCTGCCAAAACGATTCTGGGAAAACTGACAAAGATAGAAGACAATGATGTGAAAGAGCCTGTCAGACTGGGAAAGGTGGGAGGAAATAGGCCCAGGATGTTGAAGGTAACCATGACAAATGAGGAAAAGAAGAAAGAAGTAGTGAGAAAGTCTCCTGAGCTGAATGCCGGAGTGATAGATCTGACAAAAAAAAATCTATGTCAACCATGACTACACTCCCAAACAGAGGCAAAAGTACAAAGAGCTGAGAGAAGAACTGATTAGAAGAAGGGATGAGGGCGAACAGAACATAGTAATCAGGAATAGACAGATTGTGACTGTGAGTTCCAGGCCAAGAGGAGCAGAGGGTGGGAAAGGGCCAACAGGAAGTGGGAGGGAGAAAGCTACATATTGAACCGACAAAGGAGATCATGTACATAATGTAAATAGAAGTGAACATGTAACTCAGGAAGAGTGCATTGTTGTATACTCAAATGTTGATAGTTTGTTAAACAAAAAAGATGAGTTTTTGGCCCTCATAGATGATTTAAAACCAAGTGTGATTGGGCTGACAGAAATCAAGCCGAAGAATGTGAGAGATTTTATTGAGAATCAATATTCTTTTCCTAATTTTGATATGTTTGTGTCAAAAAATCCCCAAAGGGGAGTTGTATTATATACTGAAAAAAGGTTGAATGCAAGAGAGTGTGAAGAGTTAAATAATGAAGACCTTGAAGAAGTGTGTGGTGCTCTTTTAGTGGTGCTAATGGTGAAGAAGTATTGTTAGGATGTATATACCGAAGTCCTAATACAAGCTGTTTGATGTTTTAAAATCTGATAAACTTAATAAGTATGATAAGATTTGTATTGTTGGTGACTTTAACTTTCCAAATGTTGGTTGGGATGGAAAGTGGAGAGGTGATAAAAGTGACAAAATAATTGAGAATGTACGTGATGCATTTTTAATTCAAAAGGTATCAGAACCTACTCGAAGAAGGAAAGGACAAATTCCTTCTCTGGATGACTGGGTACTAGTAAATGAAGAAAACTTAATCTGAGATATAGAGCACTTACAACCGGTTGGTAAAAGTGACCACGACGTATTGAAATTCAAATTGTATGTCTCAATGTATACTCCTAATCATAATTTAAGGGCCACTTCTTCCTTCCTCTCTAATTTTAAGTTGAAATAATTGACAATGTTTAGAATTGATTCTATGTTTTATTTCATCATTTCCACACCTGTTTTGGAAAAAGAAATTAGCACAATGACCCATTAGTGAACAGCACATGCATTTAAAGGAACATCCCCCCCTTTTCAAAAAACAGAAAGTGTCAGATTTGGCCAATCTGTTTTCAATATCGCGTGTGTCCGCCCCGAGCCTGGATGCATGCTTCACAGCGCCGATGCATCGACCCCACAAGGGTACGGAGTGTGTCCTGAGGGATGGCCGCCCACTCGATCTGCAGGATGTCGACCAGCCTGGCCAGGGTGCCCGGTGGGGGGTGGTTGTCCCTGATGCGCCTCCCGAGCACATCCCAGAGGTGTTCAAATGGGTTCAGGTCAGGTGAGCACGCTGGCCAGGCCATACGGACGACTTCATGCTGCTCCAGGAAGTCGGTCACAAGGCGTGCTCGATGCGCAGGTGCATTGTCGTCCTGGAAGATGGCGCCTTGACCAAGGTCCACAAGCGCAGGCAGTGCCACGGCCGCCAGAACCTCGTCCCGGTACCGGACCCCGTTCAGGATGCCGTCAATGGGGAGCAGGGGGGTCCGGGTACCACGGCTCATGCCACCCCACACCATCACCGACCCGCCGCCGTACCGGTTATGCTCTTGGACAGTGGCGTCAGCGAACCTCTCCCCTTGACGTCGCCACACCCGAGCCCGGCCATCGTTAAAGGTCAGGGTGAACCTGGACTCATCCGAAAACAAGACCCGGGCCCACTGTTGCCTTGTCCAGGTCACGTGCTCCCTGGCCCAGGTCATGCGGCGCACTCTGTTGACCGTGGACAGCACGGGTCGGACGGCCGGTCTCCGTGACCTCAAGTTTGCCTCATGTAGCCGTCTTCTCACCGTGCTGCAGCTGATGTTAGCACCTGTTGCGTCCCTCAGCTGACCCCTCAAGGTCACCGCAGTGGATGCCCTTTCCCTCAGGACGGAGAGGGCAAGGTAGCGGTCTTGCTGTCTTGTCGTTACTCTGGGTCGACCCGTGTGACGCCTTTCCTGGACTGCTCCAGTCTCATTGAAGCGCTCCAGCAGTCTTTGGATTGTGGAATGCGACACTTCAAGTCGTCTAGCAACTTCCCGCTGCGCTAGGCCTTCATCAAGCAGAGCGAGGGCTCTCCCCCTCTGCTCATCCGTCATCAGTCGTCTTGCAAGCATGGTTAAAACGAACCAAGAACGGGTCCTTTTTATCCTCGTCTGCGGGCAACTTTGGATGGAGTAGTGTTCAAAAAGGGCTTGCCTTGCACGTGCAAAGCGAATTTTGTCGCTACCTTGCCTGCGTCGTCAGAGAGACCCTGCTGAAGATTCGACAATTTCGTGTGGAAATTGTCTTCCTTGGGCCGCCCATTGCAAATCGGCAAATCCCCAAACACGTGCCAAAAGGAAACTGCAATGTTGTCTGAGCTCTTATCCATTCAGTTACGGCAACGAATTGGAGAAAAGAGTAAGAGAAAATAAGCTACGCACAAAAGTTAAGGATCACTTGCACAAAAATTCATAACTTTCAAAATAATAAAGCCAATGCGTTGAAGTTTGGCAAACATTTAATTCCATGCTTTAGTGATAACGATACACAATTGCCTTCAATTTCGAGCAATCGTTTGGTGTGTACATTTGATCAAAGTGGGTACGTATCGAAATTTGATTTCCCAAAGTCATTGAAATCACAAGACAGGGCATTCTGATGCTCCCAAAAGTTCAGTAAAGCGTGTAACCACCATGGCTGTTCTGGCACTCGACGCAGCGAGTCCTCATCGAGTTGACCAGGTTGGTGAAGATCCTCTGTGGAAGCGCCTGCCACTCAGCCTGCAGCATCTGGTAGAGGTGTTGGGCATCCCTGGGAGGGGGGTGGTTGCTCCTCACTTTGCGATCCAGCTCATCCCAGAGGTTCTCAATCGGGTTGAGATCGGGACTGCATGCTGGCCACTCCATTCTGTTGACTCCAGACTGCTGCAGGAAGTCGTTGACCACCCTTGCCCTGTGGGGGCGAGCGTTGTCATCCTGGTAGACAGCCGTCGGTCCTATCTGCTGCAGTGTAGGCACAGCCAGCGGTCGAAGGATCTCATCCCGGTATCGGAGGCCAGTCAGGTTACCCTGTTCTGTGGTGAAGGCTGAAGGCCCCCCCGACCATTACAGAACCTCCACCAAAGGCCACCTTTTCTTGGACAGTGGTGTCAATGAAGCGTTGCCCTGGGCGCCTCCAGACCCTCAGTCGGCCGTCGTTGTGGTTCATGGTGAAGCGTGATTCATCACTGAACAGGACCTGGGACCATTGTTGACGTGTCCACCTCACGTGACGTCTGCAGAAGGCCCGGCGTGCTGCCCTATGGGCTGGAGTTAAGCGTGGCCGTACAGCTGGGCGACGAGAACGGAGGTTAAACCCATGAAGGCGGTTCCGTACAGTCTGCTGGCTGATGTTGATGTTAGTAGCCACCCTCAGCTGCCGAATGATGCTGGAAGAGGCTGTTCTTGTCTGCAGGGCTTGTCGTTCAATGAGACGATCTTCACGTGGGTTTGTCTTCTTCGGTCGACCAGATCTGCGTCTTTCATGGACCCTCCCAGTGGCTGTGAAGCGTTGAATCAGTCGACAATGACCGAGATGGACACCTGAAGTCGCCTCGCCACTTCTTGCTTGGGAACACCATCTTGGAACCATGCAACAGCTCGTCCCCTCTCAAACTCGCTCAATTTTCGTCGTGGAGGCATTGTCAGATCAGGCCTACTACTGGTGGAATGTCTTCTTATAAAGCCAAGCAAGAGACAGCATCTCACACATAAACAACAGTGCTTGCACGTGCATAATGGTTTTTCCATCTGGCTTGTGCAATGTGTTCAGGCAGAACGGTCCAAAACAAGGTCCTTTTTCGCAAGTTTCCGCTTTTCCGTTTGCGGCCAAGCTCAGTAGTAGAGAATCCCGTGCAATTTTCGCACTAACACAACATCGCCCACTTACAGCTGAACAAGAATTCATAACAATTTGGCTGGACTGAGAAATAAATATCAGTAGCGAACTGAGTTTATTACGCACCTGTTTTCTCATAGTGATCCTTAACTTTTTGTGCGTAGCTTAGGTTATTTCTCCTTTCAAAAATTGACTCAAAAACGTTCCTGGCCCTTCAATAATGACGTGTAGTATATAATGCACCTATAGTAGACAAATACAAGTATGATTTTAATAAGGGTGATTACAGAAAACTTAATAATATTGTGAAGGATGAAGATTGGAGTGACTTGGTCAATATGGATGTTGAGAGTGCTTGGGGTATGATAAAAAAAAAAGTGTTAAATGATGGTGTTGAGGAATGTGTCCCAAAAGTTAAAGTTAGTAATTATAAACATTTCAGACCTATATGGTTAGATAAAAAGGCTCTGAGGAAAATTAAAAAGAAGTATAATACATATAAAAGATATTTGAGAACCAAAAAAGGTAGTGATTATGATAGATATATACTCCTAATCATAATTTAAGGGCCACTTCTTCCTTCCTCTCTAATTTTAATTTGAAATAATTGACAATGTTTAGAATTGATTCTATGTTTTATTTCATCATTTCCACACCTGTTTTGGAAAAAGAAATTAGCACAATGACCCATTAGTGAACAGCACATGCATTTAAAGGAACATCCCCCCCTTTTCAAAAAACAGAAAGTGTCAGATTTGGCCAATCTGTTTTCAATATCGCGTGTGTCCGCCCCGAGCCTGGATGCATGCTTCACAGCGCTGATGCATCGACCCCACAAGGGTACAGAGTGTGTCCTGAGGGATGGCCGCCCACTCGATCTGCAGGATGTCGACCAGCCTGGCCAGGGTGCCCGGTGGGGGGTGGTTGTCCCTGATGCGCCTCCCGAGCACATCCCAGAGGTGTTCAATTGGGTTCAGGTCAGGTGAGCACGCTGGCCAGGCCATACGGACGACTTCATGCTGCTCCAGGAAGTCGGTCACAAGGCGTGCTCGATGCGCAGGTGCATTGTCGTCCTGGAAGATGGCGCCTTGACCAAGGTCCACAAGCGCAGGCAGTGCCACGGCCGCCAGAACCTCGTCCCGGTACCGGACCCCGTTCAGGATGCCGTCAATGGGGAGCAGGGGGGTCCGGGTACCACGGCTCATGCCACCCCACACCATCACCGACCCGCCGCCGTACCGGTTATGCTCTTGGACAGTGGCGTCAGCGAACCTCTCCCCTTGACGTCGCCACACCCGAGCCCGGCCATCGTTAAAGGTCAGGGTGAACCTGGACTCATCCGAAAACAAGACCCGGGCCCACTGTTGCCTTGTCCAGGTCACGTGCTCCCTGGCCCAGGTCATGCGGCGCACTCTGTTGACCGGTGACAGCACGGGTCGGACGGCCGGTCTCCGTGACCTCAAGTTTGCCTCATGTAGCCGTCTTCTCACCGTGCTGCAGCTGATGTTAGCACCTGTTGCGTCCCTCAGCTGACCCCTCAAGGTCACCGCAGTGGATGCCCTTTCCCTCAGGACGGAGAGGGCAAGGTAGCGGTCTTGCTGTCTTGTCGTTACTCTGGGTCGACCCGTGTGACGCCTTTCCTGGACTGCTCCAGTCTCATTGAAGCGCTCCAGCAGTCTCTGGATTGTGGAATGCGACACTTCAAGTCGTCTAGCAACTTCCCTCTGCGCTAGGCCTTCATCAAGCAGAGCGAGGGCTCTCCCCCGCTGCTCATCCGTCATCCGTCGTCTTGCAAGCATGGTTAAAACGAACCAAGAACGAGTCCTTTTTATCCTCGTCTGCGGGCAACTTTGGCTGGAGTAGTGTTCAAAAAGGGCTTGCCTTGCACGTGCAAAGCGAATTTTGTCGCTACCTTGCCTGCGTCGTCAGAGAGACCCTGCTGAAGATTCGACAATTTCGTGTGGAAATTGTCTTCCTTGGGCCGCCCATTGCAAATCGGCAAATCCCCAAACACGTGCCAAAAGGAAACTGCAATGTTGTCTGAGCTCTTATCCATTCAGTTACGGCAACGAATTGGAGAAAAGAGTAAGAGAAAATAGGTTATTTCTCCTTTCAAAAATTGACTCAAAAACGTTCCTGGCCCTTCAATAATGACGTGTAGTATATGTACAAGAAAGGACAAAAGTTAATACAGGTATTAACCCCTTAAAAACCAATGATGGAAAACTGGTTGTTACAGATAAAGACAAAGCTGAAGTTTTAAATAATTTTTTTGCAAGCGTTTTTACAACAGAAGATATCAGTACATTACCAGATTTAATCGAAAATTCAAAGTCAAATGGTATATCATTATGTGATATCAGAGTTACTCCAACTGCGGTAGAAAAAAAGTTACAGGAACTAAACCCGAATAAAGCTAAAGGACCAGATTTGATATCCCCTAGGATACTAAAGGAAGTAAGTAAAGAACTTGCAAAGCCACTTTGTATATTATTTAATATGTCCTTAGAATCAGGTGAGTTACCAAAGGATTGGAAAACAGCCGATGTTAAAGCCTTGTTTAAGAAAGGAAATAGGAGTGACGCTGGGAACTATAGACCTGTAAGTTTAACTTGTATTGTTTGTAAAGTACTGGAATCAATAGTACGAGATTGTATCATTTCTCACTTTGAAAGTAATAAATTTTATGCAAAATGTCAACATGGATTTAGAGGGAAAAGATCCTGTGTAACCCAGTTATTAGAAGTTATGGAGGATTTCACCAATATGATGGACAATGGGGACCCCTTTGATATCGTGTATCTTGATTTTAGAAAAGCTTTTGATTCTGTACCTCACGAAAGACTGCTCATAAAATTAGCATCTTATGGTATTACAGGAAATACTCAAATGGATCAAAATTTTTTGTATGATCGAAAGCAGAGGGTAATGGTAGGAAATGCTGAATCAGAAGAAACAAAAGTAAAAAGCGGGATCCCTCAGGGCAGTGTACTGGGTCCAATCTTGTTTACAGTATTTATAAATGACTTACCTGATTCACTGCACTGTACTTGCAAAATTTTTGCTGACGATACAAAACTATATGACAAGGTTGCCAATGTTAATTAATTAAAGGATTGCTAATACTACAAAACTGTCAGATCTTGGAATTTATATTAATGTTCAATGCCATGTAATGCATGTTGGTAAGAAGAATATTAGACGAGAGTATTTCATGAAAATTGGAAATGATGTACAGAAAATTAGTGTGTGTGAAACGGAGAAAGACTTGGGAGTTACATTTGATAGTGAATTATCTTTTGACCTGCACATTAAAAGAGTAACAAATAAGGCTAACCAAATGATAGGAATTATCAAAAGAACATTTTTGTACATGAATAAACATACATTTTTAATGTTGTATAAGGCTTTTGTTAGACCACATTTGGAATACGTAAGTGTTGTTTGGAATCCGTATTTGATAAGACAGTCAAAAATTATTGAAAATGTATAAAGAAGGGCAACTAGGTTGCTTATAGAGTGTAAAAATATGAGTTATGAAGAAAGGCTTAAGTTTTTAAAACTTCATTCACTGAAAGGTAGGAGGGTTAGGGGGGATTTAATACAGGTATACAAAATAATGAATGGGATGGATAAGCTATCAGTTGAAACATTTTTACCTTCAGCATTGCTTGTATATACTAGCTTGTGGAAAGGAAAAAATTTGTTAAACACAGAAATACTAACACAAGAGCGTTTTGTTTTTCTAATAGAATTGTTAAATTGTGGAATAAAATTCCTTTTGAAATTAAATTTACTAACAGCATTAACAAATTCAAAAATTTCCTGGACGATGACGCAGAATTCAAAATTTTATTTAAAAAAATAGACTGAAGCAGATTTGCTCAAGTATGAATATTAAGACATGCTTTTCAGACCCCGAAGAAGAAAGAGTAAAACAAAAAAGATAGGGTGTTAAAAGGCCAGAAGGCCTAGGCTACGAGCCAGCCCTCAGCTACTACTACTACTACTACTAATAAGATAACAACAAACATTAAAGCTATACAAGTAAGAAGACACAAGAAACCACAGAATATTATAATCTAAACACTGACTTATGTAATGAAGAAAGATTAACAGATTTTTCATATGAATAAAGAGGCATACTGTGTTTATATATTGCTGCGTGTGTGTGCTTGCGTACGTGTGCGTGTGTGTGCGTTGCTGTGCGCGTGTGTGTTTGTAAGAATGTGTGTGTGTGTGTGTGTGTGTGTGTGTGTGTGTGTGTGTGTGTGTGTGTGTGTGTGTGTGTGTGTGTGTGTGTGTGTGTGTGTGTGTGTGCGAGTGTGTGCGTGTTTATGCATGCAATAGTTGTACATAAAATTAAATCAATATTTGATTGAAGATAAAACAGAAAAATTTTAATCCATATACAGGAAAAACATTATAACTTCAGTATTACAGCATTAACACCTTGACAATCAAAATTACCTCACAAATTATAAACTATTCGCATAGCATACATCACAATTTACATACAAACAAAGATTTTAAAAAGTTTCTTAAGATATTTCAGTCTCTTTCCCACTCAATTTCTCCCCCTCTCCTCCTACAGCTGTACACATACAGTATACACACACACACACATACACACATGCACGCACACACACACACCTTGTTCTATAGGCCCTTGTACAAAATACTGTTATACAGGCAGGACAGATTAGTCTGATGACAGACTTGCAAACTAAGGCTCTTCAGGTTAGATGTTTGAAAGAGGTGGGTTAGTTTTTCTGAGAGACAGTGGTAGAGAGTTCCATACATTTGGGCCAAAGACAAGATTTTTTACCAAAGCTGTCTAGAGAGAAGCGAGGAACAGTAACAGTGAGGTGTCAGAAGAGCGGAGCGTTCGAGAAGGTTTGTAACCCTGCAGGAGGTTGGCAAGATAGGATGGCATGTTCTCGTGATAGATACACTGAAATTGATTGATTTGGTTCAGTTTTTACGTCGGCACCCACCTCAGGTGATATGGCCGACGGAGATAACCATCCCAGGGAAGTGGGGGAAGGGGGACTTAGACCTATCTAATCCTCTATCGACACCACCAGAACAACAATGTTAAGATGGGACAGTGAAATGGCCAGTTTTAATGTAGCGCACCCCGGGAATCGAACCCACAACCATCAGATACACTGAAAGCAGAGACAGGCAACTTTATATTGAATTAGAATCTAGCCTTTACCGGGAGCCAATGAAGTGTTCTGAGCAGAGATTTTGCACTCTCACGCCTGGTCTTGCGGAGAACAAGGCGAGCCGCGTGGTTCTGTATGCGCTGAAGTTTAGATAGTTGATTGTCATGGAGACCTGCGAATAGAGTTACAATAGTCCAGTCTAGATAGTATGAAAGAGACAGCAAGCTTGTTGGTAGCATCAGTGGAAAGGAAGGAGCGAATCTTACCTATTCTGCGTAGCTGATAGTACAGAGTACGGCACAACTGTTTGACATGGGCTTCCATAGACAGTGTTTCATCCAGGTAGAAGCCAAGGTTTCTAACAGTTTGTGAGAAAGATACATCACAACCAGAGATAGACATGGGGGCATGAGTAACCCGATTGACCTTTGACTTAGTACCAGTAACAATAAGCTCAGTTTTATCATCATTCGTCTTCAGCTTGTTTTCACTCATCCACTTGGAGACATCCTCTATACAATCTCTCAGACTGCACGCAAGAGCGTCAAAATCTGATGGGGCAGAGGAGCTATGCAGCTGAGAGGAGCTATGCAGCTATAACCATTTCAAAACATACAGAATACTTCAATGGGGGGGGGGGGGGGGGGCGAGAGAAAAGAACATCAAGTATACATAACGCATTTGCGCACATTAAAGAGATACCTCTGGCTCTGACCACTCCAACTTATCGCGTGGTGGATTTCAAAAACATACCTCAATACAAATTTAAACATAACTAAAAACACCAAAACTATATATAAAAACGGGCCTAAATTACCTAAAATTGCTTCCATATATTTTCATTTTCATAGAGCCAAAGATGGATTTAATACATGTACCCAATTATCAATCCTCAGAGAAAGTACACAAGACTTAATCAAACACATATACTACACGTCATTATTGAAGGGCCAGGAACGTTTTTGAGTCAATTTTTGAAAGGAGAAATAACCTATTTTCTCTTACTCTTTTCTCCAATTCGTTGCCGTAACTGAATGGATAAGAGCTCAGACAACATTGCAGTTTCCTTTTGGCACGTGTTTGGGGATTTGCCGATTTGCAATGGGCGGCCCAAGGAAGACAATTTCCACACGAAATTGTCGAATCTTCAGCAGGGTCTCTCTGACGACGCAGGCAAGGTAGCGACAAAATTCGCTTTGCACGTGCAAGGCAAGCCCTTTTTGAACACTACTCCATCCAAAGTTGCCCGCAGACGAGGATAAAAAGGACCCGTTCTTGGTTCGTTTTAACCATGCTTGCAAGACGACGGATGACGGATGAGCAGCGGGGGAGAGCCCTCGCTCTGCTTGATGAAGGCCTAGCGCAGCGGGAAGTTGCTAGACGACTTGAAGTGTCGCATTCCACAATCCAGAGACTGCTGGAGCGCTTCAATGAGACTGGAGCAGTCCAGGAAAGGCGTCACACGGGTCGACCCAGAGTAACGACAAGACAGCAAGACCGCTACCTTGCCCTCTCCGTCCTGAGGGAAAGGGCATCCACTGCGGTGACCTTGAGGGGTCAGCTGAGGGACGCAACAGGTGCTAACATCAGCTGCAGCACGGTGAGAAGACGGCTACATGAGGCAAACTTGAGGTCACGGAGACCGGCCGTCCGACCCGTGCTGTCACCGGTCAACAGAGTGCGCCGCATGACCTGGGCCAGGGAGCACGTGACCTGGACAAGGCAACAGTGGGCCCGGGTCTTGTTTTCGGATGAGTCCAGGTTCACCCTGACCTTTAACGATGGCCGGGCTCGGGTGTGGCGACGTCAAGGGGAGAGGTTCGCTGACGCCACTGTCCAAGAGCATAACCGGTACGGCGGCGGGTCGGTGATGGTGTGGGGTGGCATGAGCCGTGGTACCCGGACCCCCCTGCTCCCCATTGACGGCATCCTGAACGGGGTCCGGTACCGGGACGAGGTTCTGGCGGCCGTGGCACTGCCTGCGCTTGTGGACCTTGGTCAAGGCGCCATCTTCCAGGACGACAATGCACCTGCGCATCGAGCACGCCTTGTGACCGACTTCCTGGAGCAGCATGAAGTCGTCCGTATGGCCTGGCCAGCGTGCTCACCTGACCTGAACCCAATTGAACACCTCTGGGATGTGCTCGGGAGGCGCATCAGGGACAACCACCCTCCACCGGGCACCCTGGCCAGGCTGGTCGACATCCTGCAGATCGAGTGGGCGGCCATCCCTCAGGACACACTCCGTACCCTTGTGGGGTCGATGCATCGGCGCTGTGAAGCATGCATCCAGGCTCGGGGCGGACACACGCGATATTGAAAACAGATTGGCCAAATCTGACACTTTCTGTTTTTTGAAAAGGGGGGGATGTTCCTTTAAATGCATGTGCTGTTCACTAATGGGTCATTGTGCTAATTTCTTTTTCCAAAACAGGTGTGGAAATGATGAAATAAAACATAGAATCAATTCTAAACATTGTCAATTATTTCAACTTAAAATTAGAGAGGAAGGAAGAAGTGGCCCTTTAATTATGATTAGGAGTATACAGGCGAATGGACCAGCAAGGCAGAAATTGACAGGAAGAATTTCTAGCACAGAATTCCAGAAGATAGGGATAATATTTATACTGAAAGAGCCCCTGGCATCCCCATGAGGAAAATGTGTGTGTGTGTACGTTCGTTTTGGAAACGGCTGAAGAACTGTGCATGTATGTGCGTGTGCATGTGCATGTGTGTATGTGTGAGAGAGAGAGAGAGAGTGTGTGTGTGTGTGTGTGTGTGTGTGTGTGTGTGTGTGTGTGTGTGTGTGTGTGTGTGTGTGTGTGTGTGTGTGTGTGTGTGTGTGTGTGTGTGTGTGTGTGTGTGTGTGTGTGTGTGTGTGTGTGTGTGTGTGTGTGTGTGTGTGGTTTCATAACAAAATTACATAGGCGACATCACAGTCAGCTGGGCTTTAAAAAAAAAAAATTTAGATTTCTATATTTTGGGTATAACTAATGTCCTTCTCTCTCTCCATATTTTTTTTGACAGTTCATGCGTGTGGACGAACCAACGAACACACTCACACATACATACACACACATACTTACAGGTAAGACTTGTGTTTGTCTTTTGTGGTCAGTCTTGTATGTAAGTACTGTGTTTGTGTGTGCGTTTGCATGTAATTCTTTATTTCTGCCAAGAATTACAATACTTAACACAAATTATTCACATTTACAAGCAAAAGCACAGTAATTAACAACATTTACACTTCATTCTGCAAAAAACAGATTGACAATCCATTAATATATGCATTTTTCATCAATTTTTTACTAACGTGACCCATTTTTTCTGTGTTTTGGTAAAATTTACCTGGGCTGAGCCAAGTATTTTTACCAAACGAACATGGTAGGAATAGGGTTAAACGTTGACGAAAAACACGAATGAATTGATTCAGTCTGCCAACACCTTGACAAAACCATACAACACCAAAACCATATTTAAACAAGCAAATTCGTACATTGGATGCCCAGTTTTGCTTACCTTTAGCATCTAAATCATATAACATATACTACACGTCATTATTGAAGGGCCAGGAACGTTTTTGAGTCAATTTTTGAAAGGAGAAATAACCTATTTTCTCTTACTCTTTTCTCCAATTCGTTGCCGTAACTGAATGGATAAGAGCTCAGACAACATTGCAGTTTCCTTTTGGCACGTGTTTGGGGATTTGCCGATTTGCAATGGGCGGCCCAAGGAAGACAATTTCCACACGAAATTGTCGAATCTTCAGCAGGGTCTCTCTGACGACGCAGGCAAGGTAGCGACAAAATTCGCTTTGCACGTGCAAGGCAAGCCCTTTTTGAACACTACTCCAGCCAAAGTTGCCCGCAGACGAGGATAAAAAGGACCCGTTCTTGGTTCGTTTTAACCATGCTTGCAAGACGACGGATGACGGATGAGCAGCGGGGGAGAGCCCTCGCTCTGCTTGATGAAGGCCTAGCGCAGCGGGAAGTTGCTAGACGACTTGAAGTGTCGCATTCCACAATCCAGAGACTGCTGGAGCGCTTCAATGAGACTGGAGCAGTCCAGGAAAGGCGTCACACGGGTCGACCCAGAGTAACGACAAGACAGCAAGACCGCTACCTTGCCCTCTCCGTCCTGAGGGAAAGGGCATCCACTGCAGTGACCTTGAGGGGTCAGCTGAGGGACGCAACAGGTGCTAACATCAGCTGCAGCACGGTGAGAAGACGGCTACTTGAGGCAAACTTGAGGTCACGGAGACCGGCCGTCCGACCCGTGCTGTCACCGGTCAACAGAGTGCACCGCATGACCTGGGCCAGGGAGCACGTGACCTGGACAAGGCAACAGTGGGCCCGGGTCTTGTTTTCGGATGAGTCCAGGTTCACCCTGACCTTTAACGATGGCCGGGCTCGGGTGTGGCGACGTCAAGGGGAGAGGTTCGCTGACGCCACTGTCCAAGAGCATAACCGGTACGGCGGCGGGTCGGTGATGGTGTGGGGTGGCATGAGCCGTGGTACCCGGACCCCCCTGCTCCCCATTGACGGCATCCTGAACGGGGTCCGGTACCGGGACGAGGTTCTGGCGGCCGTGGCACTGCCTGCGCTTGTGGACCTTGGTCAAGGCGCCATCTTCCAGGACGACAATGCACCTGCGCATCGAGCATGCCTTGTGACCGACTTCCTGGAGCAGCATGAAGTCGTCCGTATGGCCTGGCCAGCGTGCTCACCTGACCTGAACCCAATTGAACACCTCTGGGATGTGCTCGGGAGGCGCATCAGGGACAACCACCCCCCACCGGGCACCCTGGCCAGGCTGGTCGACATCCTGCAGATCGAGTGGGCGGCCATCCCTCAGGACACACTCCGTACCCTTGTGGGGTCAATGCATCGGCGCTGTGAAGCATGCATCCAGGCTCGGGGCGGACACACGCGATATTGAAAACAGATTGGCCAAATCTGACACTTTCTGTTTTTTGAAAAGGGGGGGATGTTCCTTTAAATGCATGTGCTGTTCACTAATGGGTCATTGTGCTAATTTCTTTTTCCAAAACAGGTGTGGAAATGATGAAATAAAACATAGAATCAATTCTAAACATTGTCAATTATTTCAACTTAAAATTAGAGAGGAAGGAAGAAGTGGCCCTTAAATTATGATTAGGAGTATATATGCTTTTCGTTGAATTCTATGGTCTTTCATATGCAACAATTTCAGCCAGTAGCGAACACAATTAACTGCAGAGTTTATGTATATGGGATGGCGATTTGTTTCACCATATACAAGATTAGGTTTTCGCATATTAATTCTTAGAAATTTTTTCAAAGCAAAAGTATGAACTGCTTCACAATGAATTGCAGCTTTACTTAATCCCCATGGTTCAGACCCGTATTGTGCGATAGGTTGTACCTGAGAATCAAATAATTTGACAAACACATCGAAAGAATTAATATTAAAAAGGTACATCTTCTGCATAATGAAAAGCAAAATATTTTTAGCTTTGCTGGATAACTCTTTGCATATTGCAACAAAGCTCAAACGAGTAGAGAACAGTATTCCAAGATACTTGTACACATTTACCACAGGCATTGCATATCCGCCATATACCCATCGTTCCCTTGCACCCAAGTACTCACCCTTTCTAAATACTATGATATTACTTTTTGACATATTGACCTTTAAATGAAGCGCAGCTGCTGCGTGTTGCAGACTGTTTAACTGTGTTTGAAGTCCAGTGACTGTTTCTGCCATCAAAACAACATCATCTGCCAGCAAAAGAATGAATAATTCAAAAGCATCACGAGATAGAACAGCACCGTGTCTTCCATTATTAATCACCTCAATCGCCAATTCGTTTATAAAAAGAGAAAATAACACTGGACTGCATGGATCACCTTGTTTCACTCCTGCAGTGCATATAAAATAGTCTAAGTTTAACACCACATCGAACCCTGGATTTTACCTGATCATACATGTTTCTGATACATCGATACAGTTTACCTTTTATATTGTTTTTGAGAAGAATAGGCCAAAGATATTTCTGTTAATCGAATCAAACGCTTTTTCAAAGTCAATAAATGCCACGAGAGAGAGAGAGATCAGACACAGAGAGAGAAAGAGAGAGAGAGAAAGAAGAGAGAGAGGGGGGAGGGAGAGAGCAGAGTAGAGAAAGAGAGAGCGAGAGCAGAGAAAGATCAGAGAGTAGAACAGAGAAAGAGAGAGAGAGAGCAGAGGGACAGAGAGGGAGAGAGAGCAGAGAAAGAGAAAGAGGAGAGCAGAGAAAGAGATCAGAGAGAGATAACAGAGAAAGAGAAATAGCGAGAGGAGAGAAAGAGATCAGAGAGAGAGACAGAACTGAAAGAGAGGAGAGAGAGTGAGAGAGAGCAGTAAGATGCGAGAAAGCCAGAAAGCAGAGAGGGAGAGCAGAAAGAGAGACAGAGTAGACAGAGAGAGAGAGAGAGCGAGCATACAGAGAGAGAGAGAGAGAGAGAGAGAGAGAGAGCACAGAGAGATAGAACAGAGATGGAGAGAGAGAGCAGAGCAGAGAGCACAGAGAGAGAGAAAGACAGACAGACAGACAGGGCAGAGATAAAGAGAGAGAGAGAGGGGGGTAGGGTGGGAGCCCCCTCTTTCTCCCCCCTCAAAGTGGGGGCTCCCTCTTTCTCCCCCCTCAAAAGTTCCCTCCGTCCCAGTGGGGTGAGGGTCCCCTCAATATCCCCACCCCCAAAGTTCCCTACCTCCTGGTGGGGTGGGGGGGGGGGCCCTCTTCCCCCCCCGAAGTTCTACTTGGGTGGGGGCCCCTCTTTCTCCCCCCCCAAAGTTCTCCCCTCCCCGGTGGGGGGCCCTTCTTTCTCCCCCCCTCAAAGTTCCCTTCCTCCCGGAGGAGTAGGGGCCCCCCTCTTTCTCCCTCCCTCAAAGTTCCCTCCCTCCAGGTGTGGTGGGGCCCCTCTTTCTCCACCCCCCCTAAAGTTCCCTGCCTCCCGTTGCAGTGGGGGCCCCCTCTTTTCCCCCCTCTCAAAGTTCCCTGCCTCCCTGTGGAGTGGAGGCCCCCTCTTCCCCCCCCCCCCCTCAAAGTTCCCTTAAGGTGGGTCCCAACTTTTTCTCTTCGTTAAAGTTTCCTCCCTCCCTGTAGGGGCTCCCTCTTTCTTTCTCCCCCCCCCCCCAAGTTCCTTCCCTTCCGGTGGGGGGGCCCCCTCTTTCTCCCCCTCAAAGTTCCCTCCCTCCCGTTGGGAAGCCCCCCAAAGTTCCCTCCCTCCAAGTGCAGGGGTCCCTTTCTCCTTTTATACTCCCCTCAGGGCCCCGTCTTTCTCCCGCCCCCTCCAAGTTGGTGGAGCCCCCCCCCCCTTTCTCCCGCCCCCAAACTTCCTCTCCTCCCGGGTGGACCCTCTTACTCCCCCCCCCCAAAGTCCCCTCCCTGCAGGCGGGAAGGGGAGGGGGAGAGGGATCGCCCTCTTTCTATCGAAAGTTCTCTCCTCTCCCAGTGGGGGAGACCCCCCTCTTCCCCCTAAAGTTCCCTCCCTTGAGCCCCAAATCTTCGTAAAGTTCCTTCCCCTCTGATCCCCAAGTTCCCTTATCTCAGTCATTCCCCAGCTCCCCAAATTCGCCCCCCTCAAACCCTCCACAATTTCCCTTCTTCCCATCAGTTCCTCAAGTTCTTCCCATCAGTCTCTTCACCGTTCACCAAGTTCCCTCCTCTCAGTCTTCCCAAAAAGGTCTACACCGTCGTTCTCTTTCCCAAACTTACCTCCCCTCCTATTTTCCACCCCATTAGTCCTCCGCCACCAAAGTTCCCTCCCCTTGGTAATTCCTTCAAAGTTGTCTCCCATCTATCTCTTCCCAATCCCTGCAAACCCATCCCTTGCTACCGTCCTTACCGTAACATTTCACACAAAGTTCCAGCCTTTCTCTCCAAATTTCTTCACCTGGCTTGGCCATCTTCGCGCGTACGAGCGTAGTGTGGTCACATCCCTAAAGATGCACTGTACGGAGAGCTCACTGGGCGTTTGGCGACAGCAGAAGAGCATCTGACAGACAGGACCTGGATGCTTTCCAGTCCCCATAGAGTAAGGAGTTGCTTGACAGGGGGTTTTCCTCGGAGGATCTTCCACTGTCCAGCTCTCTCCGCAGTTTCTTGTTACTGACACGTGACGAGACCACTGACTTTCAGGAACAGTTCAGAAAGGTGTCCACAAAAGACAGGATGACACTGGGAAAGACAACATTTACGGATTCTCTGGGCTGACTCCCCACCTTGCCTTTCTGCAAATTGCCTCTTCTTTCAAAAATGAAAGATGCTCCCACGATTCACCGGAAGGGGAAGGGAATGGTGAATATCAGCGCCAACCCAATACCGGCTGCAAATCCACAACGGACCAGTAACATTAAAAAAAAAGGGGAATTCCTGTGTGCTGTGGAAGCAGGTTCTCTACCAAGCACGGCATGAGGAGCCACAGGACGAAAAAGGGCCGTGATGAATGAACAGCAGCGCACTGCGCCAACAGATAGGATGTCGGAAAACCAAGGCCAGGAATCAAACCACAGTGCCAAGAACATCCACGATGATTGTTCAAAGAAACGGTACTGGTGATGCTACGTCAGAAATAACATGCCCGACCACAAGTGCAAAGGAAGAATGGGAGAGGCTGGATAAAGAATTACCCACAAACTGTATGCGCTGATGCACACAAACACAAACTAGACACGTTCGGATACTCTGTAAATACAACATGTAGGGACGCCTGTGGTGAAAACACCTGAGCAATCCACCATCACCGGCAGATGAGGTTATCCACAGGAAAAAAGGATTCAGAAAAAAAAAATGAAAGCTGCTTCATAATTTGAGAAAAAAAGGATAAGAAAAAATATGGAAGGACATGAAAGAGAAACAGTACCTTCAGCAAAGCAGAAGACGCAGGAAACAGCAGCAGCAAAAAGAACCAAGACTACTACTTCAGACTCGCCTTCCAATTTGCCATTAAAGTATTCGAGCAACCCAAATCCGGGACACTCACAAAGGACAGAGAAGCTCTGGAACAGTATCACAGGAAAAGACATTCCCACCCTCAGAGCGAATCATCACTTTAAATCGAGAGTATGACATGGTCTGTAACACAAGAGAAAATTTAACTGTAGATGAAATAAAGAGGAGGTTGTGAAGGCCACAACCAAATCTTTATCTGGGCCTAATGAAATAGCTTACCTGCTGCATGAGAACTGTGTTCTTGAGTGGCAGCAAGGCTGACTAATACACCTTCCGGAAAATGAATACCTGGCTTTTTAAGTCCAAGGAAGAGGCTTATTAGAAATGTCTGGCTGTGCACAGCATGCAACAGCGATTTCGGAAGCAATCCAAAGAGATAAAACAGAGAAGAGGAACTTATGCACTCTACGGATGTCTAAGCTGGAATGACATGTGGCACGTGGCCATTCTCAGAATCAGTTCCAATCTCACCCAAGGAAGGTATACACGAAGGCACGATCGAGGGCTTAAAAAAATCAGTTTTTTTGGGGGGGGGGGGGGTGCTACTAGAAGCTCTAGCAACCTTCTACACGCCTGGAAGTAACAAACTATGGCCTGAAAAAGCTGACATCCACAGCATGGCAGTGAGTGGGATCTGCTCAATGGACAGGACAACTAGGACAGCACAACAGATCTTCCATAATGGGGAACAAATAACCCACAGATCACCAAGAGTGACGTGACAGATTGTTCTTTTATTGTTGCTGCCTTTGTTTCTGCTCTTTTACTTCTTGTCGTGTTTCTCTTCTTCGTCTTCACTAATCTTGTCTTTTTGTTTGGATGTTTATTTCTGGTTATCGTTTGCCTTGGAGTCGGAGTCGGAGCAGTGACGTCGACTTATTCTCCTGTTGTGCGTCTTGTTTTTGCTCACTCAGATTTTTCTTATTTTTGTTCTTGCTGTTCTTGGTGATTTGTTTCCGTTATTTGTTAACATTCTTCTGTTCTTGCTGCTGTCGTTTTTTTGCTGTTTTTATTTTGTTCTTGCTCTTATCTTAACTTCTTTCTGTTCGGGCTCTTGTCGATTTTGTTGTCGCTGTTCTCATTTGCTTGTTTTTCTAGTTGACATTGGTTTTTGTTTCATTTTGCTTTTTAGTTGTTCTTGTAGTTCTTGTTGACGTGGTTGCGTTTTCTTCTCAGTTGTCTTTGTTCTTGATATTTCTTCTTATATATTTTTCTGTTTTTGGTGTTTCTTGTTGCTTTTGCTCTTGTTTTTGTCGTTTTTCTCATATCTTTTTTTGTTGTTGTTTGTTTGTTGTTTTTTTGTTTGATTTTTGTTGTTTTTCTTGTTTTCTTAATATTGTTCAATTTTCCTTTTGTTGTTTGTTTTGTCCCCTTGTGATGTTCGTTGTATCTTTCCTTTTTTTCCTCTTTTTTTTTATATTCTTGATCCTGTTCTTGTTGATATTTTTTCTCCTTTTTGATGTACTTCTCGTCTCGTTGATATTTTTCGTTTTCACTCTTCTTGTTAGTGCTTTTCTTGGTAATTTCCTGGTAATGCTTTTGCCCTCTTGTCGTTTTACATGTTGTCTCTTTTACTCTTCCATTTCTCCTGGTTTTCTTGCATTCATTGTTTTTTGTTTGTTTGTTATCCATGTTGATGCTGTTACTGTTGATTGTGCAGTAAAAACAGTTACGGATCAGCATATCCTGTATATTGTTCATTTTTGTTTTTCGTCCCTCTTATTTTTGTTTGTTGTTGTTGTTGTGTGTATTGTTTTCTTTGCTATTCTATGGGTTTCTGTCTCGAGATGTAGTAGTTGCGGTAGTTTTTGTTTTGTTGTCCCGTTTTACAAGTTTTTTGCCCTATTTTTTTTCTGTTCCTCTCAGTAGTTATTTTACTTTTTGATGCTCTTTGTGTTGTGGTTCTGGTATTTGTTGATATTGTCTTGCTGTTGTCGCTTCTGCTCTTTTTGTTTTGTTCTTCCTGTTCTTGTTTCTCTTCGGATTGTTGTTGATTTTGTTGTTGCTATTTTTGTTGTAGTTGTTCTTGATGCTCCAGATGTGGTTTTGAACTGTACAGTTGTCTTTGTTCTCGATTTTGTCTTCTTTGGATGTTTATTCTGTTGCTTTTTCTCGTTTTGTTCGCGTGTTTTGTTTTTGTTTTGCCCTTACGTTTTCATTTGTCTTTGTCTTGTTTTTGGTTCTGCATTGTCATTTTTCCTTATTCCTGATATTGTTCTATTTGTTGACATTGTTCTTATACTCTTACTGTTGTGGGTTTTCATCTTGGACTCTAGTTTATCGTGTACATTGTTTCTCGTGTTCTTAGATATTTTTGCGTATATTGTTGATTTTGTTACTTTGGTCATTTGTTTGACTTGTTGTATACTTAGATTCTGATTTTTCTTTGTTTCTGATTTTGGTGTTTTCCTGTAGTTCTTGTTTGGTACTTTTTTCCTCCGTTTTTCGGTTCATAATTTTATTTTTCTAGCTATTGTTAGTGTTCTTTCTTTCTTTCCTAGTCTTAATTTTGCAGTCATTCCCTTTTTTTTCATCTTGCCGACTTTGGTGGTGTTCTTAGTATTGTAATTTTTGTTTTCATTTTCGGTTGGGTTTTTGTTTTTTGTTTTTGTTTTTTTCTTTTTTGTTTTGTTCTTTTTTTTCTTTCGGTCTTTTTTCTTTCTTTTTCTTGCGGCTTCTGTTCTTGTTGCCTTTTTTGTTTTGGTTTGGTTTGGTTGTTTTTTGTTTTTTTTTGGGGGGGGCTCTGATTTTGTCGTTCTGTGTTCTACTCTGAATCTATTTTGTTCGTTCCTGTTCCTTGGCGCCTTTTGTGTTCTAGTTCTGTTATGCACTTGTTCTTCTTCTTGTTCTTGCCGACTTTTCGTCCATTTGAGGTTTCCTCGTTTCCGTTTTGTTTGTTTTTTGTTTTTGTTTTGTTTTTTGTTTTTTGTTGTTTTTTTTGAGGGGGTACTTTGTTTTGTTCTGTGTTTGTACTCATTTCTTTTTCCTTTTTCCTCTTCCATTCTACTTTGTTGCTTGCTTTCTATGCATCGTTCTGCCAGGTTTTTTTGTTTTTGTTTTTTTGTTTTTTTGCCCGCTAGTTATGTTCATTCCGTTCAGTGTTTCCATCCTTGGTCTTGTTCTTGGTGTTATTGGCTTCCTTTTGAGGTACTTCTTTTTCTTGATTTTTCTTCTTTCACTCTTCTTCTTTGTGCTTTTGTTTTCTGTGATTTACTAGTGTTGTTTTTGTTGCTGATGTTATAGACGTTCTTTTTCTGCTTCTTGTTCTGTTTCTTGTCTCGTTTGCTCTTCCTTTTCTCTTTTCTTGTACTGTTTGCATGTTTCAATTCTGGGTGACTTTAGACTATGTTCTTTTATATTCTTCATTTTCTGCCGATTTGTCGTAGTTGTTTATGTCGCTTTTGGTATGGCTGGTTTCTTTTGAGTTATCTTTGTCTTTGCTCTTGATTTTTTTCTTTTTGGATTTTTTTTTTTTTTTTTTTTTTTTTTTTCTTTTTTTTCTTCTCTCCCTATTGCTCTTGTTGATATGTTTGTTTTTTCGATAGGGTTTATGTTTCTGTTTGTTTCTCCGTTTTGTTTTGTTTTGCGTTGTAATTTTCGTATTTCTGATATTACTGGTGCTCCTGATGTTGTGGTTCTGCCATTTGTTGATATGTTTTTAATACTCTTGTTGTGGGTTGTCATCTTCTGATCTAGTTTTTTCCTGTGCCCGTTTCTCTCCTTGTTTTTGGTATTTTCTGTCGTTGTTATTCATTTTGTGTATTTCTTTGACTTTTTTTTGTTCTTGTTTGTGTTTGTTTTGTTTTTGTTTTTTTCTTGCTGCTCTCCTTGTTGGGTTGTTTTTCTGTTTGTCTTTTCGCTTTGTAATTTTTCCCTTGCTCTTTTTCGTGATCATTGTATTGTAGTTGTAACACATGTTGATACTGTTTTTATGTTCTTGCTGTTTTTCCAGTCATTCGTCGTTTCGTTGGTTGTTTTGTTTTTCTATTCCTTTCTATTTTGTACTTTTTCTTGTTTTTCTACTCATTCTTGTATTTGCTCTACTTTTTTGATCTTGTTGACTTTGGTGTTCATAATTTTGCTGTTTTGGTTTTCGTTTTTGTTTTTCGTGTTCTTACTGCTCTTAGTGTTCTTGCTGTTCTTGCTGTTCTTGTTTTTGTTTTTGTTCTCAGGTTGTTTGTTCCTGTTCCTTGACCTCTAGTGTTCTGGTTCTGTGATGTGTTTGTAGTGTTATTGTATTCTTGCTGGTGTACACTTTGCTCTGCTACAGTTCATCTTCCTGTCCTTGTCCCTCCTCTTGTCTTTGTTGGCTTTGGGGTTTTTTTCTTTGCTTGCTGTCTTCATTTGGTATTTTTCCATTAGCTTTCTTTGTTCTTGTCATTTATGCTTTGCCATCTTTTTTTCCGCCTGTCTTTTCCTCATTTTTCTCTTGTATTTGTTTGCTTTCGTTTCTTTTTTGTTTGTTTGTTTTCTGCTTTGTTTTCTTGCTCGTTTTCTGCATATTGTTTCAGCTATTTTCTTTTTCTTTTGTCGTTGCTTTTGATTTCGTTCCCTAGTTATGTCTGCTTTTTTTTCATTCTTGTTCCTGGTCCTGTTGCTATTTGTCTTTTTCGTTTACTTTTTGTTGTTGATTTTTTCCCTTCCAGTCTTCTTCGTCGTGCTTTTCTTGGCGATTTGTTGAGGTTTTTGTCGTAATTGTTATCATAGAGTTTTTCTTCTTGTTGTTTAGCTTCTTGTCCCTTGTACTCTTCCATTTCTCCTGGTTTTCTTGCCGTTTTTGTTTTCATGTCCGTTTATCCATGTTGATACTGTTGTTATTGATAGTGCAATCATAATAGTTATGGATTTGCCATGTATTGTGTACTGTTCTTGTTTTCTGTTTTTCTTTTTTCTTCGTTTGATTTTTTGTTGTTTTGTTTTTGTGTTTGGTTTTCTTTCTTTTTTTTTTCCCTCCTTTTTTTCTTTGTCTCTCTTTTGGGTTGTAGTTGTACAGTACTTTTCTTTGTTTCTGTCTTCTTGCTTTTCCTCTGGTTAGTATGATTTGTATTCGTCTTACTGTTTATTGTTAATGATTTTGATGTTGTGGTTCGGCTATTTGTTGATATTTTTATGTTCTTGCTGTTGTCACTTTTGCTGTTTCTATCTTGTTCTTTCTGTACTTGTTTCTCTTTGGAATAATTTTTTTTTTTTCGTTTCTGTTTTTTCTTGTTCGTAGTGCTTCTTATAGTTCATATTGCTCTCATTCTTTTTTCTTGTGTTTTTCTGTCTTGTTTGTTCTCTCTGAAGTTTTTTTTTTTTTTTTTTTGTTCCTGTTCCTTGGTACCTTTGGTGTTCTGATTTTGATCATGTGTTGATAATATTGTACTCTTGCTGGTGTACGCTTTGTTCTACACTTGTTCTTCCTGTGCTTGTTCCTCCTCTTGTTCTTGCAGACTTTGTCGTTGTTTCGTCTCTTTGACTTCTTGTGGTTTCGTTTATGTTCGTGTTTCTCTTGTTTTTATTGTTCTTTGTCATGAATGCTCTACCATTTTTTTCTTTCTTCCGTTTCCCTTTTTTTTCTTCTTGTGTGTTTTGTTTATTTTCTTGCTCGTTTTCTTCATATTGTTTCAGATGTTTTTTTCTTTTGTTGTTGCTTTTGATTTTGTCCACTAGTTATGTTTGTTTAATCTTTATTTTTATTCTTGTTCCTGGTCTTGTTGCTATTTTGTCTTTGACTTTATGTTCTCGATTTTTTAACCCTTCCACTCTTCTCCTTCGTGCTTTTCGTGATGATTTGTTGACGATAGTTTTGCCGTTATTGATATCATAGATGTTATTTCTCTTCTTCTTCTTCTTGTTCTACTTTTTATTCCTTTTACTCTTCCATTTCTCCCGATTTTCGTGCTTTTATTGATTTTGTTTTCATATCCGTTTTTCGTGTTGATACTGTTATTGTGAAATTTTTCATTCGTTCTGTTTCTTGGTACCTTTGGTGTTCTGGTTCTGCCATGTGTTGATACCGTTGTTGTATACTTGCTGGTGTATGTTTCGCTTTTCTACACTTGGTTCTTCCTGTACTTGTTCCCCCTCTTGCTCTTGTAGACTTTGCTGTATTCTTTTGTTGTTTCTTTGACTTCTTCCCGTCTTTGTTCATGTTCGTTTTTCGTCTTTGTTTTTGTTGTTATTGTAATTATTGCTCAACTTTTTCATTTTTTTTTTTATTTCGTTTCTGTCAATTTTTATCCCCAGTTTTCTTTGATTTGTTTTGTTGCTTGCCTTCTTCATGTGGTTTTAGCCGTTTTATTTTCCCTTTGTTGTTTCTGATTTTATCTCCTAGTTATGCTCGTTCCATTGTTTTTCATTCTTGATCCTGTTTGTGTTGCTATTCTTTTCGAAGTATTTATTGTTCTTGATTTTCCCCTTTCACTGTTCTTTGTGCTTTTCTTGGCGATTTGCTGGTGAAGTTTTTGCCGTTGTCATCACAGATGCTCTTTATTGCTTGTTGTATTGCTTCTTATCGCACTGGTTCTTGTTCGTTTTGCTTTTCCATTTCTTCTAGTATTCTTTCCGTTATTACTCTTGTTTCTATTTCTGGGTATCCATGTTAATGCTCTTGTTATCGATTGCGTAACAAGCATAGTTGTGGGTTTACCACATATGTATTCTGTTTTGTATTTTTTGTAAACTTGTTTGTTTTGTCATGTTTTCTTTTCTCTGGATTTCTGTTTTGTGTTTTTGCTGCTGCTTTTTTTTTCCGAATTTTTGGTGACGAATATTCGTGTTTGCTCCTTTTGTTGTTATTGTTGTTTTTTGTCCTTCCTATTAAGATTGTTTCTTGTTTTGTTTTGTTTTTTCTCATGTTTTTGTTGTCCTCATTCTTGCTGTTCTTGTTCATGTTGCCTTCGTTTTCTCCGTTTCCTCTTCTGAGCTTTCTTCTTTGTTTCTTTCTGTCTTTCTTCTTCGTGTCCTCTTCTGATTTCTTTGTTTCTTCTTGTCTTTCTTCTTCGTTTCCTCTTCTTGTCTTTGTTTCTTCTTGTCTCTTCGTCCTTTCTTTCCTTTGTTTCTTTTTGTCTTCTCGTTTCCTTTCTTGCTTTTGTTTCTTCTTGTCTTTCTTCTTCGTTTCCTTTTCTTGTCCTTTTTTCTTCTTGTCTTTCTTCTTCGTTCCTTTTCTGTCCTTTGTTTCTTCTTGTCTTCTTCGTTTCCTTTCTTGTCTTTGTTTCTTTTTCTTCTTCGTTTCCTTTTCTTGTCTTTTGTTTCTTCTTGCCTTTCTTCTTCGTTTCCTTTTCTTGTCCTTTGTTTCTTCGTCTTTCTTCTTCGTTTCCTTTTCTTGTCCTTTGTTTCTTCTTGTCTTTCTTCTTCGTTTCCTTTTCTTGTCTTTTGTTTCTTCTTGTCTTTCTTCTTCGTTTCCTTTTCTTGTCTTTGTTTCTCTTGTCTTTCTTCTTCGTTTCCTTTTCTTGTCTTTTGTTTCTTCTTGCTTCTTCTTCGTTTCCTTTTCTTGTCTTTGTTTCTTGTCTTTCTTCTTCGTTTCCTTTTCTTGTCCTTTGTTTCTTCTTGTCTTCTTCGTTTCCTTTTCTTGTCCTTTGTTTTTCTTGTCTTCTTCGTTCTTTTCTTGTCCTTGTTTCCTTCTTCGTTGTCCTTTTTGTCTTTTTCTTCTTGTCTTCTTCGTTTCCTTTTCTTGTCCTGTGTTTCTTCTTGTCTTCTTCGTTTCCTTTTCTTGTCCTTGTTTTTCTTGTCTTTCTTCTTCGTTTCGTTCTTGTCCTGTGTTTCTTCTTGTGTATTCTTCTTCGTTTCGCTTCTTATCCTGTGTTCTTCTTGTCTTTCTTCTCGCTTCTTCGTTTCTTTTTATCGTTCTTCTTATGTGTATGTCTTTACCAAGTTTTTGTTTGTTTGTTGTTTTGTTTGTATTTTTCCCTTTTACTTGTGTTTTGACTTTTTCTTGTTGTCTATAACATTCAACGACTTATTTGCTCTTGTCTTGTCTTGTTCCGTTTTTGCTGCTGCTGCTGTTGCCGTTTTTGCTGCTGCTGCTGTTGCCGTTTTTGCTGCTGCTGCTGTTGCCGTTTTTGCTGCTCGCTGTTGCCGTTTTGCTGCGTGTGTTCGTTTTTGCTGCTGTTGCCGTTTTTTGTGTTGCCTTTTGCTGCTGTTTGTTGCCGTTTTTGCTGCTGCTGTTGTTGCCGTTGCTGCTGCTGCTGCTGCTGTTGCTGCTGCCGCTCCTCTTTTGTGGTGCAGCGCGTAGCGTAACGTTTTTGCAAACAAACTGGAACAAAGCGAGACCAGACTGTACGTGCACAGACTAAAAATGAGTACCTCAATAAACAGAGAAATCAGTTGGTGTCAATGAACTGATTGACCGCATGATGATAAACACACAAATTACCATTGCTATTGTCATTGTCATTGTTAAAGTTATTAACACTATCACTGTTGCTATTGCCATCATTATCGTCGTAGTTATCGTTATAACAACAACTACTACTACTACTATTTAAAATAATGATGATGATAATGATAATAATTATTATTATCATCATCATCATTATCAGTACTATTATTACTGTTGTTGAAATACTACTACTTTTCTTATTATGTTATTATTATCGCTACCTTTTTGTTATTATTGTCATTGCTTTTAATCATTATTTGTAGTAGTACATGCGGTAGTAGTAGTAGAAATAGTAGTGGTAATATAGTGGTAGTGGTAGTAGTAGAATAGTAGTAGAAGTAGTGGTAATAGTAGTAGTAGTACTGTTTAAAGCCAAGCCGATTGCTCAGTGCCTTATCAGGGCTACGACTCGTAAAACTATTTTCAAACAAAACACAGGTTAACACATCGATGATCATGGACAAAAGAGAACCTGGAAAAGAAAATCAAGTACACAGGTCACTGCATTCACGCAAATATTCCCTGGTCTTGGTCAAATCTGCCGAAGTTAACACCAAAGACCAAAAAAAACTTGAATTCAAATGCATAAACAGACCATTAGTACACAAAAACATAGGCCTACATACAAACTGGCCTAGAGAACCTGTAACTGCCACAAAGCAATTACATCTTCTTAGATATAAAAACATGCAGTTAAAACATGCAATTAATCCCAATGGTAGAAAGTGAGGCCCTTTGGGTTAAAAAAATGGAAAAATAAAGGTTTATTATTATCATCATCGTTATCATCATGATTGTTACTATCATCGTCGTTATTATCATTATCACTATAATCAACATCATTATTACATTATTATTATTATTATTATCATTATCATTATCATTATTATTATTATCATCATCATCATCATTATTATTTAATAACGTCTAGCCGATTGTGCAGAGCCACGATCAGGCCTATAACCGTCTCTAAACACACATCTCGTTGATACTGGAAAAAAAAAACACACAGGAAAAGAAACTTCAGTGCACATAATCTAAGGACATGCCTCTGGTGTTGACCATTCTGTCTAATTTATCACCAGGAAGTTAAAAAACAAACCTGAACACAAATGTATTAAACACCTAAGTACATACAACAAATATAAAGACTTGTCTAAATCAACTAAAATCGCTTCTGCACATCATGTTTCCTTACAGCAAAAAAATGCATTTAATACATGTACCAAATTATCTGCTCTAATATAAAGCATGTAAAGCTTCGTGGATACATACAGGTCAATGGGCCTGCAAAGCAGAAAAAGAAAAGATGACAAAGCAAAGCAGTAAGGAAGACAAAGAAAACGGAAAAGACGAAATTTCTGGCACAAAATTCCCAGAAGGTGACGGATACTATTTGGACACAAAGAGACCCTGGCATCCTCACGAATGGATGAGAGAGAGAGAGAGAGAGAGAGAGTGTGTGTGTGTGTGTGTGTGTGTGTGTGTGTGTGTGTGTGTGTGTGTGTGTGTGTGTGTGTGTGTGTGTGTGTGTGTGTTCGTTCGTTGCTTGATTTAACGTCTTTTCACTATAAGTGATATTAGACGGTGTGTGTGTGTGTGTGTGTGTGTGTGTGTGTGTGTGTGTGTGTTGTGTGTGTGTGTGTGTGTGTGTGTGCGCATGTGTGTTGTGTTGTGTGTGTGTGTGTGTGTGTGTGTGTGTGTGTGTGTGTGTGTGTGTGTGTGTGTGTGTGTGTGTTGTGTGTGTTTGTGTGTGTGTGTGTTGTGTGTGTGTGTAAGTGTGTGGTGTGTATGTGTGTTATGGTGTTTAAGTGTGTGCGTGCGTGTGCGTGTATGCAGCTGATCTTATACAGATTTTTGGGATCCTTTTTCATTACATGCATTTGCGGAGTCGGTACATATCGAATTTATTCGAACGTGGATACAACCATTTCGACAAATCTGAAAACTAAAAACATAAAACCAGATTCTCGACCGATTTTCTGTTGGTTTGGTTTGTTGCCGTTATTGTTTTTGATGCCATGTGCACACGTTGACATACCTGTGGTATTGTGTCTCAAACAGCAGACCGTGTCCTGTGATGGCAATCAGTTGACATTCCTGCGACACCAGGTCCATGATAGATGTCTGTACCAAGTGTTGACACAACGTTTCTTGCGCCTGTTTGGAAAACAGTTACAACATAGCTGTAAATGGGATCCACAACTAAGTTTAATCAACTAACCACGTGTACTTGCATTGCAATGGCTGTACTTCATAAGTCTGATATTGTTATTTTATTTTTATTTTTGTTTAAAGCCCAGCCGACTGCGTAGAGCCATATCAGGGCTATAATCGTTTCAAAATATGCACAATACTTCAACGGGGGGGGGGGGGAATGAAGTACACATATTAGCCTTTGCGCATATAATCTAAGGAGATGCCCCTGGCGTTGACCACTCCAATTTTTTCGCACAGGGGAGTTAAAAAACGTACAAGCATACAAACTGAAACATTAGTAAGGACACTAAAACATATATAAAAACGGGCCTAAATTACCTTAAGCGCTTCCGTATACCTTGACATTCCTAGAGCCAAAAATGCACCAATACTCGTATGTACCCAATTATCAACCCAAAGAGAAAGTATGTAAGATTTTATCAAACACATACAGGTAAATGGACCAGCAAGGCAGAAAATGATAGGGAATAATGACAGAAGCAAAGAAACAAGCAGAGACAGAATGACAGAAAAAAAGGAAATTTCTAGCACAGAATTTCCAAAGTCCGATTCATCGTTGGTCTGAGTCTTCCTCGCTCTGTCTGTTGCTTTAAATCCAGGTTATCTTTTTACCGTAAACTTGTTCAGCTGCTGATGTAGACGTGCGAGAGTGGTGTACATTCTGGTTAGATGTCCAAACCACTTTACTCTGCTGATGCACATGATGGCGGACTGGTGTTGCTCCTGCTGTTTCTCTCATCTTGGCGTTTCTGATCACGTCACATCTACTAGCTGACGCCCTTTTTCATACAAAACATTTCACAGGTAGATTTTGTACTCCAGAACTGATCATCATCATCAGGTGCCCTGCCACATGGCGTTGGCGACCATGGACTTCCAACCATCTCTATTCATCTCTCGTTGCTCCCAGCATCTCCCCCACCCTCCTCATCCCGAGCCACTCTGCAAGTCCGTCCAGCATTCTCTCTCCCTGGTGCTCAATTTCCCTCCAGCTTTCCCGTTGTGACCAGGTGCTCCAAATCCCCCTTCCTCATAAAATGGCCTATAAATGTTGCTCCTACCGTTTCATCTTGGCGTTTCTGATCACGTCACGTATACTAGCTGACGCCCTTTTTCATACAAACCATTTCACAGGTACTATTTTGTACTCCGGAACTAGGCAAACAACTGTTGCCACGATCGTTAATCCGTCTACTGAAAGCGTGCTGCATACAGGGCCTCATCCAAAAGACTGGCACCTAGATCACCACTTAAGATCTTGAGGAAGGGGGTGGATGGGAGAACTATCCCTGTTAGATTTGCGATTCGAACATGGGTTTGTAGTTTACTAGGCAAGGTTTAAGTCACTAGGCCACGAACTCTATCGTCGATCGTGCTAGAAAATTATATTTCATGTGCCCATCGGATTTTGTAATGAAATATTGTAGAACAAGGGAGACTGCAGGCGAGAAACATTGATTACTTGTTTCGACAACTCTATTCGTGCCTAGCTAGTGGGTGAAATGCCTTGTTTCGTATTTACGTCCAATGTGGTCCAAGTTGTAGGTTACATGTTAATAATAATGACATTACAACGTCAAATCTTGATATAAAAATAAAATCAAACCGCTCGCTCTCATCATTCAAAAAAGCATTCACTCATGGTAAACAAACTCCAGGGTACAAATCACATGCAAAGCGAGAGGAGGAGGACAGCAGGAGAGTGGGGCAAAAGGGTGGGCACATAGAGGGGAAATCACTCCTGGACAAAAAGGTTATGTCTTCGAGTTAGACTTCAATACAGAAACATGTGACCGCCAAGACAGGAGAAGCTCATTCCACTGGTATGCACCAGGCACAGAAAAAGAACGGCGACCGCTTATGAAATATGTACGTTAAAGACAAGTAATACATAATATGTACCTGAGTAACCAATACCGTTACCGGCACTGCGTTCCCTTCTGTCCGGTATTTATTTTATTGGCGTGGTGTATACACAGAGACAGCTATGTTTCACTGACAAGGGTTTTCGTTTCTTATAATACATCCAGAATTATGCCATAAACATTGTGTGTGTGTGTGTGTGTGTGTGAAGATTAGTGTGTGTGTGTGTGTGTGTGTGTGTGTGGTCATTGTGTGTGTGTGCATATGTGTGTGTGTGTGTGTGTGTGTGTGATGTGTGTGTGGTGTGTGTGTGAATGAATTCGTGTGTGTGTGTGTGTGTGTGTGTGTGGTGTGTGTGTAAATGTGTGCATATGCGCGTGTGTGTGTGTGTCGTGAGTGCGTGTCTGCGAGTGTGCCATAAACATAACTAAAGATACTAACACATAATTAAACGCTGGCCTAAATTACGGGAAATTGCTTCTGCGCATCACATTTCCTTAGAGGCAAATTCGCAGTTAAAACATGTACCCCAATTATCAGTCCTAAGAGAAAGTATGTAAGGCTTTAGAAAAAAAACAAAAACATTGAGGTGAATGGACCAGCAAGGCAGAAAATGACAGGAAAAGGCGACAGAAAGCAAAGGAACAAGGCAGCGACAAAGAGTGACAGAAAAGAGGACATTTCTTGCACAGAATTTCCAGAAGGTGGGGATATCATTCATACTCAAAGAGCACCCGGCATCACCACAGGGGGGGGGGGATGCTACTGCACGGTCACCCACCAGAGAAGACCCTGCGTGGTTGGAAGGAAGGCCAGGTCTGATAGGTGGCCCATGTTGGTAGGTAGGAGCACCTATCTGGGAAGTTGTTCACTGAGGTCTCGCATGGGGTCGTTCGCTGACAATGCAGAGACTTTCTTTCCTCCCCTTCCCCCTGACCCCTCCCCCTCATCCTCTAGACATTAAGTAGTGATCTGGGTACTTGTCTTTCGGATGAGGCGATAAAGACCCCACGACAAACAGTTGTCCTTGATAAACCTCAACAAATAATTAGACAAATAAATAGATAGATAAATAAATAAATAATAGATAAGAACACAAATAAATAGATGAATAAACAAATAATAAATAAATTTTAAAAATGAATAATCAACTTTCACACGTTTAAAGGGAGAAAAATCGGTGGCCCTGTCCTATGGCGATGTGTTTTCACCGGGGCGACACAAACTTGCATTTCACATGGGGAAACAACCGCGTTAAGAACACACAACACACAAAACACACACACACACACACGCACAGACAGACACAGACACAGACACACACACACAAACACACACATACACACACACATACACACACACATACACACACATACACATACACATACACACACACACACACGCACGCACACACACACGCATACACACACACACACACACACGCATACACAATGTCATTTTCTTGTAACCATGATAGTTCCAATGACAGACTGATACCATACTAGTAAAAAACATGTAGCCTAGGTAAAACATAGGTTAAGTTGGACCTCAGGACCTGGCCATCTCATGGGTTTATGTAATAATAATAATAATAATAATTACAATATTTATATAGCGCAAAATCTTGATAAAATCAAATCTAAGCGCTGAAGCAGACACACACGCAGGCACGCACGCCCGCACACACACGCACGCACACACACAGACACACACACACACACACACACACACACACCCACACACACGCATGGCTATAAATGGGGAGAAAGAATAAAAGCAATAAAAGCAAGAATAAAAGCAATGGAAAATTATAGAGAGCATAGCATACAATTATATATTATAACCATGTGATTCCCTCCGAGCGGAGACAGGCTGCAGAGGGGAGGGTTGAGTGAGGTTAGGATTTTATGCAGGAGAGAAAAGGTGAGTTTTGAGAGCGGACTTGAAGGAGACAAAAGTAGGTTGCTGACGGACTGAGAGAGGAAGTTTGTTCCAGGAGAGTGGACCAGAAACAGAGAAGGCTCGTGGACCATAGGTATTGAGCTTAGTGCGTGGAAAGCGAAAAGTCAGAGGATCAGAGGCAGAGCGGAGGGTACGTGAGGGAACATAGATCTCAAGTAGGCTTGACAGGTAATCGGGGGCTGCGTTATTGAGGCTTTTGTAGCACATGGTGTCTAGTTTGTACTGTATGCGCTTTGATACAGGGAGCCAGTGAAGTTGTGCCAGGAGAGGAGATATGTGGTCAGCTTTTTTCTTTTTGAGTACAAGGCGTGCAGCATTGTTTTGAATGCGCTGTAGGATGTGAATGGTGGAGGCAGGAAGACCAGACAGGAGTGAATTGCAATAGTCAATGCGAGACATTATGAAGGAGAGAACGAGTTTTGCAGTTGTTTCGACAGAGAGATACTTCCTGATCAGCTTTATACGATGGAGATGATAGTAGCAGGATCTGGCAGTTTGAGAAACAAAGTTGTTCATGGAGAGGGTAGAGTCAATGCAGACACCAAGGTTTTTAGCTGAATCAGAAATTGGGACTGATGTGTTACATAATGGGAGAGAAAGAGGAGGCAGCTGAGAAAGTTTCTGACGGGTGCTAATGAGGATAGCTTCTGTTTTGTCGTCATTAAGCTGAAGTCTATTGTGTGTCATCCAGTTCTTAATGTCCGAGTAACACTCAGTGGTGCGAGTCAACAGGCGCTGTATATTATCAGGTGAGTCACTGTCTTGAAGTTGGGTGTCATCAGCATAGAAGTGGTGTTTTATAGAATGGGAGTTGGTGATGGTGGACAGGGGGGAGGTGTAAAGAGTGAAAAGAACAGGGCCAAGGACAGATCCTTGTGGAACACCACAGGTCAGGTATGCAGGTTGAGAGTAAGTGCCATTGATGAGAACGGTTTGTTTTCTGTTTGATAGGTATGAAGTGAACCAAGACAGAGCAATGTCAGAGATGCCAAAAGTATGATGAAGTCTAGAAAGGAGAATACCATGATCAATGGTATCAAAGGCTGCAGACAGATCAAGGAGTGTGAGGAGAGAGACTTTGCCAGTATCAGTTGCAAGGAGGAGATTGTTGAGAATGTGTAGTAGGGCAGTTTCAGTGCTATGGCACTGGCGGTAGGCTGACTGGAAAGGATTGAGGAGATTGTTGGCAGACATGTGAGAGTTCAGCTGGTTGAGGACGACTTTTTCAAGGAGTTTTGACAAGAAAGAGATTAGAGATAGGCCGGTAGTTTTTCAGTTCATTTGGATCTAAATTGTGTTTCTTGAGGAGAGGGTGAACAATAGCAGACTTGAAAGAATCTGGGACAGTTCCAGTTTGAAGAGAAGTGTTGATGATGTCAGTGATGAATGGGAGGAGAGTAGGGAGACAGTCGGCGTAGACAGAACCTGGAAAAGGATCCAGTTCGCAGGTTTTGAACGACATGGATCTGATTGTGTTGAGAATTTCTTCTTGTGAGACTGGGGTAAAAGTAGTAAGAGGTGTGCCAGAGAAGGAAGGGTCAGGTGGGCATGGTTGACAGGGTGTCCTGTCAAGCCTGTCACGAAGAGTTTGTATTTTGGTGGTGAAATACTTGGAGAATACAGATGGGAGTTCTTCATTTGTATGTTTTGTTGGGAGAGGTAAATCTTTTCGTGTGCCAAGGAGATGATTCATGGTTGTAAAGAGTTCTTTTGAAGAAGAGGCATTCAGGATTTTGGTTTGGAAATAGCTTGTTTTTGCTGATGCAATGAGGGTGGATACTTTTGTTTTAGAGGCTTGGAAAAGTTGCCTGTGTACAGTGAGTTTGGATTTGCGCCAGCGGCGCTCTGCTCTGCGGCGGGCACGTTTTGCACAGGCGATCTCATGAGTGAGCCAGGGGGTAGGGGGGCGGTCAGGTAAAAGACGGGTTGTGGCTGGAGCATGAGTGTCCAGAAGATGGTGGAGAGTAGTATAGAATTCATCGGCAAGGTTATGTCACTTTTCAGAAAGGAGACGGGAGGCATCAGATGAAAATGTGGAGAGGTCGATAGATTTGAGATTGCGTCGAGTCACTGTGCGCATGGTACGGGAAGGAGGAGAAATGTCGAGAGAACAGAGAATTGCAGAGTGGTCAGATGGAAGGGCTGAAGTTAGACGGGTAGAAAGAACTAGCAGTTGTCAGTAGCGGAATTGTGATGATCACGAGAAATGATCCAGTCAAGAATGTGACCTTTTTGATGGGTTGGTTCAGAAATGTGTTGAGTCATATTGTGATTGGACAGAGAGTTGATGATATGTCTTGTGTCATAACGGTGAGTGTTGTCATAGTGGACATTGATATCACCTAGAATGAGGAGATTTCCAGGTAAGAGGCAGTAGTGGTCAAGCAATTGGTCAAAGTCAGAGAGAAACATGGATGTGGTGAGTTTGTTGGCAGAGCTAGGTGGGGGTCGATAGACACAGGAGAAGGTGATGGGGTGAGGGGTGGATTGGAAGGATACTTCAACGTGCTCGAAAGAAGGATGGGAGAAAGGCAGAGACTGCGAGAAAGATAGGCGGGAATGGAGTGAGTCGTTGTAGAGGATGGCGATACCGCCACCTCGGGATGAGCGATGGAAAGAAGCAAGCCTGTAACCACTCGGAGTGAGGCTAGCAAGTATAGGTTCGTGACCAAGGGGGTTAAGCCATGTCTCTGTGATAAAAGCAATGTCAACATGCTCATCTGCGACAAAGTCCGCAATAACATCGGCTTTGTCATCAGTGCATGCCGACTGAGCATTAAAAAGGCATAGTTTCAGCCTATCACAGTCATATGGTGGCGGCTGAGGTGGCGACGAAGGCGGCACCAACGGGACAGAAGGCGAAAGCGGCACCGGCGGGACAGAAGGCGAAGGCGGCACCATCAGGACAGAAGGCGAAGGCGAAGACGGCAGAGGAGGAGACAAAGCTTGCAGCAGCGAGGTCAAGGGCAGGGGCAGTGGAGGAGAAGAAGAAGCAGGAGACGAAAAGTGGCGTCGGGCAGGAGGCAGGTTGTGCCAAAGACGGTGGAGACGTCCACCACGACAGGATCGCGCAGTGCGGGGCTTGCTACACAGCCCCAATGTACGTATGCGCTGGTAGACGCAGGCTTAAGGCTTGTGCCATGATCACCACACACATGGTACCTGTGACGTTAGTGCAAATGGAACTCATTCCGAGAGCGGAGACGTCAGCTTGAGAAATTGAAACTGAAACAAAGCATACACACGCGCGCGCGCGCGCGCACACACACACACACATACACACTCAAATATATACACGCATTCTCAAGCTTGTTACAGCTGCGTAATCTATACAACAATTAAACACACACACACACACACACACACACACACACACACACACACACACACACACACACACACACACACACACACACACACACACACACACACACACACACACACACACACACACACACTTATAATGTAGTGCAAAAGAATGAAAGGTGCTTACCTTGTCATAAATTCACAGCAACCGATATATTTCCTGTTTTTGCTGTCACACAGGGCCTTTTTCAGCAGCCCAATAGACACAGTTGCAGTGATTGAATAAATAAATAAATGAAACTGCTGGTTTCTTTTCCTTGTTTGTTCTAGTCATGACGAAGTTCAAATGTGACTGAAGCTGAACGTCCAACTGTTCAGAAATTCAAATTCGTGCGTGACCTGAACTCCGGCGAGAGACAAGTGATCCTCGTGCACATTATTCAGCTTTCACAAACGTGTGTCGTGTGTACAGTGTGTGAGGTGTGTATGCGTGTGTGTGTGTCTATGTGTATGTGCGTGCGTGCGTGCGGTCGAGCGCTCGCTCGCATGAGTGATAAAGAGAGAGGGGGGGAGACATAAAGAGTGTGTGTGTGTGCGTGTGTGTGTGTGTGTACGTACGTGCGTGTATGTGTGCGTGCGAGCGCGCGTGCGTGTGTCTGCGTGCGCGCGTGTGTGTGTGTGTACGTGTATGTGTGTGTGTGTGTGTGTGTGTGTGTGTGTGCGCGAGCAGACAAGAGTATGTATTTGTACATATGCATATGTAATAATTAATAATTACAATATTTATATAGCGCAAAATCTTGATAAAATCAAATCTAAGCGCTGAAACAGACACACACGCACGCACGCACGCACGCACACACACGCACGCACGCACGCACACACACACACACACACACACACACACACACACACACACACACACACACACACACACACACACGCATGGCTACAAATGGGGAGAAAGAATAAAAGCAATGGAAAACCACAGAGAGCACACCATACACAATTATATATTATAGCAATGTGATTCCCCTCCGAGCGGAGACAGGCTCCAGGGGGGGGGGGGGGGGGGGTTGAGTGAGGTTAGGATTTTATGCAGAGGAGAAAAGGTGAGTTTTGAGAGCGGACTTGAAGGAGACAAAAGTAGGTTGCTGACGGACTGAGAGAGGAAGTTTGTTCCAGGAGAGTGGACCAGAAACAAAGAAGGCTCGTGGACCATAGGTATTGAGCTTAGTGCGTGGAAAGCGAAAAGTCAGAGGATCAGAGGCAGAGCGGAGGGTACGTGAGGGAACATAGATCTCAAGTAGGCTTGACAGGTAATCGGGGGCTGCGTTATTGAGGCTTTTGTAGCACATGGTGTCTAGTTTGTACTGTATGCGCTTTGATACAGGGAGCCAGTGAAGTTGTGCCAGGAGAGGAGATATGTGGTCAACTTTTTTCTTTTTGAGTACAAGGCGTACAGCATTGTTTTGCATGCGCTGTAGGATGTGAATGGTGGAGGCAGGAAGACCAGACAGGAGTGAATTGCAATAGTCAATGCGAGACATTATGAAGGAGAGAACGAGTTTTGCAGTTGTTTCGACAGAGAGATACTTCCTGATCAGGCTTATACGATGGAGATGATAGTAGCAAAATCTGGCAGTTTGAGAAACAAAGTTGTTCATGGAGAGGGTAGAGTCAATGCAGACACCAAGGTTTTTAGCTGAATCAGAAATTGGGACTGATGTGTTACATAATGGGAGAGAAAGAGGAGGCAGCTGAGAAAGTTTCTGACGGGTGCCAATGAGGATAGCTTCTGTCTTGTCGTCATTAAGCTGAAGTCTATTGTGTGTCATCCAGTTCTTAATGTCCGAGTAACACTCAGTGGTGCGAGTCAATAGGCGCTGTATATTATCAGGTGAGTCACTGTCTTGAAGTTGGGTGTCATCAGCATAGAAGTGGTGTTTTATAGAGTGGGAGTTGTAAAGAGTGAAAAGAACAGGGCCAAGGACAGATCCTTGTGGAACACCACAGGTCAGGTATGCAGGTTGAGAGTAAGTGCCATTGATGAGAACAGTTTGTTTTCTGTTTGATAGATATGAAGTGAACCAGGAGAGAGCAATGTCAGAGATGGCAAAAGTATGATGACGTCTAGAAAGGAGAATACCATGGTCAATGGTATCAAAGGCTGCAGACAGATCAAGGAGCGTGAGGAGAGAGACTTTGCCAGTATCAGTTGCAAGGAGGAGATTGTTGAGAATGTGTAGTAGGGCAGTTTCAGTGCTATGGCACTGGCGGTAGGCTGACTGGAAAGGATTGAGGAGATTGTTGGCAGACATGTGAGAGTTCAGCTGGTTGAGAACGACTTTTTCAAGGAGTTTTGACAAGAAAGAGAGATTAGAGATAGGCCGGTAATTTTTCAATTCATTTGGGTCTAAATTGTGTTTCTTGAGGAGAGGGTGAACAATAGCAGACTTGAAAGAATCTGGGACAGTTCAAGTTTGAAGAGAAGTGTTGATGATGTCAGTGATGAATGGGAGGAGAGTAGGGAGACAGTCGGAGTAGAGAGAACCCGGAAGAGGATCCAGTTCGCAGTTTTTGAACGACATGGATCTGATTGTGTTGAAAATTTCTTCTTGTGAGACTGGGGTAAAAGTAGTAAGAGGTGTGCCAGAGAAGGAAGGGTCAGGTGGGTATGGTTGACAGGGTGTCCTGTCAAGCCTGTCACGAAGAGTTTGTATTTTGGTGGTGAAATACTTGGAGAATACAGATGGGAGTTCTTCATTTGTATGTTTTGTTGGGAGAGGTAAATCTTTTCGTGTGCCAAGGAGATGATTCATGGTTGTAAAGAGTTCTTTTGAAGAAGAGGCATTCAGGATTTTGGTTTGGAAATAGCTTGTTTTTGCAGATGCAATGAGGGTGGATACTTTTGTTTTAGAGGCTTGGAAAAGTTGCCTATGTACAGTGAGTTTGGATTTGCGCCAGCGGCGCTCTGCTCTGCGGCGGGCACGTTTTGCACAGGCAATCTCATGAGTGAGCCAGGGGGTAGGGGGGCGGTCAGGTACAAGACGGGTTGTGGCTGGAGCATGAGTGTCCAGAAGATGGTGGAGAGTAGTATAGAATTCATCGGCAAGGTTATGTCACTTTTCAGAAAGGAGACGGGAGGCATCAGATGAAAATGTGGAGAGGTCGATAGATTTGAGATTGCGTCGAGTCACTGTGCGCGTGGTACGGGAAGGAGGAGAAATGTCAAGAGAACAGAGAATTGCAGAGTGGTCAGATGGAAGGGCTGAAGTTAGACGGGTAGAAAGAACTAAGCAGTTGTCAGTAGCTCAATTGTGGTGATCACGAGAAATGATCCAGTCAAGAATGTGACCTTTTTGATGGGTTGGTTCAGAAATGTGTTGAATCATATTGTGATTGGACAGAGAGTTGATGATATGTCTTGTGTCATAACGGTGAGTGTTGTCATAGTGGACATTGATGTCACCTAGAATGATGAGATTTCCAGGTAAGAGCCAGTAGTGGTCAAGCAGTTGGTCAAAGTCAGAGAGAAACGTGGATGTGGTGAGTTTGTTGGCAGAGCTAGGTGGGGGTCGATAGACACAGGAGAAGGTGATGGGGTGAGGGGTGGATTGGAAGGATACTTCAACGTGCTCGAAAGAAGGATGGGAGAAAGGCAGAGACTGCGAGAAAGATAGGCGGGAATGGAGTGAGTCGTTGTAGAGGATGGCGATACACATATGTGCGTGATTGTGTGTGCATATATGTGTGTACATGTGTATGTGTGTACGTGCGGGCAGACGGGAGTGTTAGTATGTGTGTGTGTGTGTGTGTATACGTGCGTGCGAGCTTGAGTGTGTACATGTGCGTGCGTGTGCGTGTGGCTTGTAAGCGTGCGTGTGTGTGTGTGTGTGTGTGTGTGTGTGTGTGTGTGTGTGTGTGTGTGTGTGTGTGTGTGTGTGTGTGTGTTTAATTCTTGTATAGATCATACAGCTGTAACAAGCTTGAGTATGCGTGTATATGTTTGAGTGCATGTACGTGTGTGTGTGTGTGTGTGTGTGTGTGTGTGTGTGTGTGTGTGTGTATGCATATGTGTGTATGTGTATGTGTGTGTTTGTGTGTGTGTGTATGTGAGTGTGTGTGTATGTATATGTATATATATATATGTTGTGTGTGTGTGTGTGTGTGTGTGTGTGTGTGTGTGTGTGTGTGTGTGTGTGTGTGTGTGTGTGTGTGTGTGTTTAATTATTGTATAGATTACGCAGCTGTAACAAGCTTGAGAATGCGTGTATATGTTTGAGTGTGTGTATGTATGTGTGTGCGCGCGCGCGCGTGTGCGTGTGTGTGTGTATGCTTTCTGTTTCAGTTTCAGTTTCTCAAGCTGACGTCTCTGTTCTCCGAATGATTTCCATATGTACTAACGTCACAGGTGCCATGTGTGTGGTGATCATGGCACAAGCCTTAAGCCTGCACGTAAACCCATGAGCTGGCCAGGTCCTGAGGTCCAACTTAACCTATGTTTTACCTAGGCTATGTTTTACCCAGTCTGTATTTTTGTTACTAGTATGGTATCAGTCTGTCATTGGAACTATCATGGTTACAAGAAAATGACATTGTGTATGCGTGTGTGTGTGTGTGTCTGTGTCTGTGCGTGCGTGTGTGTGTGTGTGTGTGTGTCTGTGTCTCTGTGTGTGTGTGTGTGTGTGTGTGTGTGTTGTGTGTTGTATGTTCTTAACGCGGTTGTTTCCCCATGTGAAATGCAAGTTTGTGTCGCCCCAGTGAAAATACATCGCCATAGGACAGGGCCACCGATTTTTCCCCCTTTGAACGTGTGAAAGTAGAGTATTCATTTATTTGCTGTTTTTTTTTATTATTTATCTATTTATTTATTTGTGTGCTTATCTATGTATTTATTTATTTATCTATTTCAACTAAGTAACATAACTCTTGAGAGTCACGGAGTTATCTCCCATGTAGAATTTCTCAAACCCAACGCAGTTTGCGCTACCCATTCAGCTAGCATAGACGGAGCCACAAAGCATAAAGTGGAAAGCTCAGAACATTCCTCAGATGCTTTGTGGCTGCGTCTATGCTAGCTGAATGGATAGCGCAAACTGTGTTGGGTTTGAGAAATTCTACATGGGAGATAACTCCGTGACTCTCAAGAGTTATGTTACTTAGTTGATATTTGAAATTCTCCCTGCTTCCCTCTTATTTCCTTTGGTATTATATCTATCTATTTATTCATTTGTCTATTTATTTGCGGAGGTTTGTCAAGGACAACTGTTTGTCGTCGGGTCTTTATCGCCTCATCCGAAAGACAAGTACTCAGATCACTACTTAATGTCTAGAGGATGAGGGGAGGGGTCAGGGGAGAGGGGAGGAAAGAAAGTCTCTGCATTGTCGGCGATCGACCCTTGCAAGACCTCAGTGAACAACTTCCCAGATAACTCACCTTTTCTCCTCTGCATAAAATCCTAACCTCACTCAACCCCCCTCTGCAGCCTGTCTCCGCTCGGAGGGGAATCACTTTGTTTTAATATATAATTGTATATGATGTGCTCTCTGTGGTTTTCCATTTGTTTTATTCTTGCTTTTATTGCTTTTATTCTTTCTCCCCATTTGTGGCCATGCCTGTGTGTGTGTGGGGGGGGGGGGGCGTGTGTGTGCGTGCGTGCGTGTGTGCGTGTATGTCTTTTCGGCGCTTGGATTTGATTTTGTCGAGATTTTGCGCTATATAAATATAGTAATTATTATGTATGCATGTGCGTACGTACGTATGTATGTATGTATGTAT
>JAPXFY010000027.1:22390561-22408061 GCA_030674185.1 Monoplex corrugatus | reverse complement strand
GTTAGATGGCGGTACCCCTGTGGTCATAACACAGGAGTGTGGTGGGTCCACGCTGGAGCGGGCTGCAGTTGATTTGGTGAGCCGGGTGATTCTCAGTTTGACAGAAGTGAGAAATTATTAACATATGCTATCTCACCAGACGGCAGTTGCGCATCAGAAGTAACCAGAGGAATCGGCCAAGCCAAAACAGCATTCAAGAAGATGAAAAGCATTCTTACCTACAAAATGCCTATCAGTTAACATCAGGAAGAGAGTTCTCGAATGTTATGTAGAACCGATAATGTTATACGGTCGTGAGGTGTGGACAGTCAACAAGCAAAGCCAGAACAAAATTGAAGCAGCTGAAATGTGGTTTCTAAGAAGAAGAATGTTGAGAGTTCCATGGACAGAAAAAAACAACAAACAAACGAGACAGTCTTGATGGAAGCAGACACAAGAAGATCATTGATAAGGAAGATTAGGAAAAGACAAGCAACAATCATAGGCCATTTTATGAGGAAAGGGGATTACAGCACCTGGTCACAACAGGAAAGCTGGAAGGAAAGAGCATGTATGTTGACTTCGGATATGGAGAAAATATCCACCCATTCAACCACCAGTCACAGCTATCCAGGCGGATCGAACCCAGGACTTCACACGACTGGAAGTCCAATATTTACCTACTTCATTACCAGGCCTGCGGTAGTGAGTTTGTAGTTTGGAGGGTTTTTTGTTTTTTGTTTTAGAAGAATTTATCGCACTTGTGGCAATTTTATATAATAATAATAATAATAATATATTTTATTTATATAGCGCAAAATCTTGATAAAATCAAATCTAAGCGCTGAGCGTATACATGCATACATACCTACATACATATGAGCGTATACATGCTTACATACTTACATACATAAATCTAAGCTGAGCGTATACATGCATACATACATACATACATAAATCTAAGCGTATACATACATACATACATACATACATACATACATACGTACGCACATGCATACATAATAATTACAATATTTATATAGCGCAAATCTCGACAAAATCAAATCCAAGCGCCGAAAAGACACACACGCACGCACGCACACACACGCGCACACCCCACACACACACACACACACACACACACACACACACACCACACACACACCACACATGCATGCATGGCCACAAATGGGGAGAAAAGAATAAAAGCAATAAGAGCAAGAATAAAACCAATGGAAAACCACAGAGAGCACATCATATACAATTATATATTAAAACAAAGTGATTCCCCTCCGAGCGGAGACAGGCTGCAGAGGGGGATTGAGTGAGATTAGGATTTTATGCAGAGGAGAAAAGGTGAGTTTTGAGAGCGGACTTGAAGGAGGCAAAAGTAGGTTGCTGACGGACTGAGAGAGGAAGTTTGTTCCAGGAGAGTGGACCAGAAACAGAGAAGGCTCGTGGACCATAGGTATTGAGCTTAGTGCGTGGAAAGCGAAAAGTCAGAGGATCGGAGGCAGAGCGGAGGGTACGTGAGGGAACATAGATCTCAAGTAGGCTTGACAGGTAATCGGGGGCTGCGTTATTGAGGCTTTTGTAGCACATGGTGTCTAGTTTGTACTGTATGCGCTTTGATACAGGGAGCCAGTGAAGTTGTGCCAGTTATACACTCCATCCAGTCTGCTAACTGTTTATCTGGAAGACTCGTAAAGCCTACGCCAAAAACCTTAAGTGTTGACAAGGTTTTGAAATGCAGAACACTAAGCTGACACCACCAGAACAATTGTGTCTACATACCGCTATGTCTACAATACTATTGTGTCCACATACCATTGTGTCCACATGCCCAAATACCATGGTAACCTTCAGCAGGACCAACGTTCGTGATACTCTGAACGGAGCATTGTGGCTCAGACTGGGTTATGATGGCCCAAATTGGGCCATAGTACCCCAAGTGCATTACAATGACCCAAAATGCGTTACACCAGATGCGAAGTTTGATTTTGCCCATAGAATACATGAGATGAATATGGATATCTGATCTGTCTGTCACTGCCTCTGTCTCTGTCTCTGTCTCTCTCTCTGTCTCGTCTCTCTCTCTCTCTCTCTCTCTCCATCTCCTCACTCTCCTCTCCACCCCACATACACCCGCACGCACGACACACACACACATCACACACCACACACACACACACACAACCACAACATACACACACACATTGATATGCACATGCACGCACATACATACACGATATGCATACACACATACAACTATAATACATATACACATACATACATACATACATACATACATACATACATACATACATACATACATACATCATGCATACATCCATACATACATACACACATACATACGTACATATTACAATATGGGTCACCAAGACCCAGTTTGACCCATCACGACCCATTTTGGGCACTCACTGACACAGTGACATATGGACACATTGGCATGACCCTAGTGACAGAACTTGATTTCCAGTCGTATCATTTACATCACGGAAACCATATTATGCAGAAAGTAAGATTGAACTGCTTGCCTGATTATTCTTGATCCAAAACAAGTGTGACTTCCGCGTTCAAGCAAACAGGAACCAGAAGGAAAAAAACACGAAAAATAGAATCAGAATGCATATTTAATACAACCAGACAAGACAGGTGCAAATTTTCGGCCAATTGTCCTTTGTATTTGTTTGTTTGTGATCTTACGCTTGACCTAGGTCAGTTGGCCGAAAATTTGCGCTTGTCTTGTCTGGTTGTATTAAATATGCGTTCTTGATCTTTGATCATTCTTGGTCATGAATGTTACATTGGCAAGTAGGATAAATAAGAAATGTGTTAATGTGCTCGTGAGCTCTGGTCAGTTCGCTAATGCTGATGAATCATAGGGTTATGTGCTTCTGTGAGATAACCTGACTGTATTATTTATATCTGAGAACCATACTATGTGAATATCGATCTGAGATAATGGATCACACTGTTTGATCACATAAGTTTTGGGGTTTTGAGTATGTTCTAGATTGATTCATGGCAAACGGAGGAGTCCATAGGCGCTCTACCAAAATCTGGCAATTATCCGGTAGACTCCGTGACCCAGAATGATTGAAACATAATTCAGCTGAGCAGCGAACAGACGAACATGTTGCTCTAGTCTACAGGTCTCATTTTTCTTATCTGTCTCGTATCGAGTATTGTTAACCCTCTGCTCTCTGGTTTTGCTTTCTTCTTGTGTGACATGTCTCCGTGTATACAGAAATACCAGTAACAATACACCTGTGCTACACTCTCTCCGTTCTACTTCGGATATTGTTTGTTTACAAATGCTTATTCACTGATCAACCCTTTGACTAACCTACCGCACCCTGTCCACCAGCATCCTGCATTGCCAACCATACTAGCTAGCAAAGCAGAAACTTAACCCTTTGATTCACCCTTCACCCTATACCGACAGCTTCCTGCCGGAAGTTGTTGGATATGGTGAGAAAATCAAAGGGTTAAGTTTTTGCAGTTAGTGGATAGGGTGCAGGAGTCAAAGGGTTAGTATATTCAATGCACAGATCAGCACCAATCTTTCTGAGTACATTGATCAGTCTCATAGCATAATGAATATATTAATCAAAGAACATAACTCTTGAGAGTCACGTAGGAATTATCTCCCATGTTGTAGAACTTCTCAAATCTAACACAGTTTGCGCTACCCAATCAGCTAGCATAGAACAGATACAAAGCACAAAAACCGTATGCTCAGAACACTCCTTTTACGGTTTTTGTGCTTTGTATCTGCTTTCTATGCTAGCTGAATGGTAAGCGCAAATTGTGTTAGATTTGAGAGAAGTTCTACAACATGGGAGATAATTCCTACGTGACTCTCAAGAGTTATGTTCTTTGATTAATGTTATAAAAATTCTCCCTGCTTCCCTCTCATTTCTTTGGTATTACATAAATGAGTATGTTGGAGTTTATTGAAAGGATTTTTTTAACGTTCGAGTACAGTTTCAAAAACTCTGTATTCGATGTTCCACAGTCGGTCGCCGTTTGTTTTCTGAATCTGATCCATATAACTGGAGTAAACTTCCGTTCTTTCTTCGACAATTACAAACTCTTTCTGTTCTTCTTTCAAGTTTAACTTGAAGACATATCTATTTGTTCAGCAGTGAGTTCCCCTTCATCCCATCCTCCATTCATCTCTCTCTTTCTCTCTTTCTCTCTTTCTCTCTGTCTCTCTGTCTCTCTCTCTCTGTCTCTATCCCCCCCCCCCCCCCCCCCCCCCACTAATCCCAAATTTTGTTACCTTAAATTGTTTTTGTCAATGTGGGTGAATGTTTGAGTGAACAATGCGAGTTAACCAGTTGGCGTAGTGTAGTAGTTAGCGCAATGGACTACCGACTGGAAGGTTGTGGGTTCGAATCCCCATCAGTCCCTTCAAAAATCATTTATTATGATATTATTAATTGTGGGATTTTTCGGCTTTAACCGGCTCCTACCCAGAGTTGGGCGTGCTATGGGCTCATTGGGAAGACTGGGACCACACAGTCGAGTCTCATCCACTTCACAGATGCGTCATTGAGGGTGTTACTCAAATCTTCTGACTAGCACCGCAGGTGTCTGTATCTCTCGGGTCTGGTTGGCGCCAGGATATATTATGATAGTAAGCGTAGAGTACAGCCCTGTCACGCAGTCTCAATCCTAGATGGAACTCCATAGCATCATGATTATCATCCTCATCGATATCGTCATCATCGCATTGTAAAAACTGTGCCAGCTTCTGTGGCCATTCAGGTGGCGTAGAAAATTGGACGGGAAAAAACTGAGCACAAAGGTAACCTCACTGAGTGCAATGATCCTAAAAAAAACTGTTTAATGCAAGTGTGCGCTTTGATTCAGTTTATGCATTAACATTTAGCGCCATGTAACCATCATTATTATTGTCATTATAGGTAGCATAGATACATATTGTGTTTGTATGGTGGTGACCTTAACATTTAGCGCCATGTCATTATCATTATTATTGTCATTATACGTAGAATAAATACACATTGACCTTAACATTTAGCACCATGTAATCGTCATTATTATTGTCATTACAGGTAGGATAAATACACATTGACCTTAACATTTAGCACCATGTAATCGTCATTATTATTGTCACTACAGGTAGGATAAATACACATTGACCTTAACATTTAGCACCATGTAATCGTCATTATTATCGTCATTATAGGTAGGATAAATACACATTGCGTTTGTATGGTGGTGACCTTAACATTAAGTGCCAGATAATCATCATTATTATCGTCATTATAGGTAGGATAAATACACATTGCAGTTGTATGGTGGTGACCTTAACATTAAGTGCCAGATAATCATCATTATTGTTGTCATTATAGGTGGGATAAATACACATTGCGTTTGTATGGTGGTGACCTTAACATTAAGCGCCAGATAATCATCATTATTGTTGTCATTATAGGTAGGATAAATACATAATGCGTTTGTATGGTGGTGACCTTAACATTAAGCGCCATGTAATCGTCATTATTGTTGTCATTATAGTTAGGATAAATACACATTGTGTTTGTATGGTGGTGACCTTAACATTAAGCGCCATGTAATCGTCATTATTGTTGTCATTATAGTTAGGATAAATACACATTGTGTTTGTATGGTGGTGACCTTAACATTAAGCGCCATGTAATCGTCATTATTGTTGTCATTATAGTTAGGATAAATACACATTGTGTTTGTATGGTGGTGACCTTAACATTAAGCGCCATGTAATCGTCATTATTGTTGTCATTACAGTTAGGATAAATACACATTGTGTTTGTATGGTGGTGACCTTAACATTAAGCGCCATGTAATCGTCATTATTGTTGTCATTACAGTTAGGATAAATACACATTGTGTTTGTATGGTGATGACCTTAACATTAAGCGCCATGTAATCGTCATTATTGTTGTCATTACAGTTAGGATAAATACACATTGTGTTTGTATGGTGGTGACCTTAACATTAAGCGCCATGTAATCGTCATTATTGTTGTCATTACAGTTAGGATAAATACACATTGTGTTTGTATGGTGATGACCTTAACATTAAGCGCCATGTAATCGTCATTATTGTTGTCATTACAGGTAGGATAAATACACATTGTGTTTGTATGGTGGTGACCTTAACATTAAGCGCCATGTAATCGTCATTATTGTTGTCATTACAGGTAGGATAAATACACATTGTGTTTGTATGGTGGTGACCTTAACATTAAGCGCCATGTAATCGTCATTATTGTTGTCATTACAGGTAGGATAAATACACATTGCAGTTGTATGGTGGTGACCTTAACATTAAGCGCCATGTAATCGTCATTATTGTTGTCATTACAGTTAGGATAAATACACATTGCAGTTGTATGGTGGTGACCTTAACATTAAGCGCCATGTAATCGTCATTATTGTTGTCATTACAGGTAGGATAAATACACATTGCGTTTGTATGGTGGTGACCTTAACATTAAGCGCCAGATAATCATCATTATTGTTGTCATTATAGGTGGGATAAATACACACTGTGTTTGTATGGTGGTGACCTTAACATTAAGCGCCATGTAATCGTCATTATTGTTGTCATTACAGGTAGGATAAATACACATTGCAGTTGTATGGTGGTGACCTTAATATTAAGCGCCATGTAATCGTCATTATTGTTGTCATTATAGGTAGGATAAATACACATTGCGTTTGTATGGTGGTGACCTTAACATTAAGCGCCATGTAATCGTCATTATTGTTGTCATTATAGGTAGGATAAATACACATTGCGTTTGTATGGTGGTGACCTTAATATTAAGCGCCATGTAATCGTCATTATTGTTGTCATTATAGGTAGGATAAATACACATTGCGTTTATATGGTGGTGACCTTAACATTAAGCGCCAGATAATCATCATTATTGTTGTCATTATAGGTAGGATAGATACACATTGCAGTTGTATGGTGGTGACCTTAACATTAAGCGCCAGATAATCATCATTATTGTTGTCATTATAGGTAGGATAAATACACATTGCAGTTGTATGGTGGTGACCTTAACATTAAGCGCCAGATAATCATCATTATTATTGTCATTATAGGTGGGATAAATACACATAGTGTTTATATGGTGGTGACCTTAACATTAAGCGCCAGATAATCATCATTATTGTCATTATAGGTAGGATAAATGCATAATGCGTTTGTATGGTGGTGACCTTAACATTAAGCGCCGGGTAATCATCATTATTGTTGTCATTATAGGTAGGATAAATACACACTGCAGTTGTATGGTGGTGACCTTAACATTAAGCACCATATAATCATCATTATTATTGTCATTTCAGGTAGGATAAATACACATTGCGTTTGTATAGTTACGGCCTTAGCCTTGTACACTGACACGTAGGATCGATGAACTGTTGGCCTAAGAATAATCATCAGGGCGCTGTGCCTCTGTATTAACCCTTTGACTGCCGCACCCTGTCCACCAGCTGGTGGATAGGGTGAGGGGATCAAAGGGTTAAGTTTTTGCATTTGATGGATAGGGAACGGGAGTCAAAGGGTTAAGAAACACGATTTTCGACCAGATTATTTACACAGGGCACTGAGGTGAGTACAGACCCGTCTGCACAGTAGGTCCTGATCCGTACATTGACTGAGAGGTTAAACAAACATTGTGCAATCGTATGGCTGCGGGCGAATATATTGCTAGGCAGGGCTGACCTGGAAAGAAAAAGAGTAGTTCAGGTGTGTTCTCCCGTGGGAAACTTGAAGGCTGTTCGATCTTGATGTTATGTTACGTCAAGGACAGAGTGGACGATATCGATCACAGTGCTAGCCTGATAGACTGGTGCTGATCTGTTCATTGAGTAGGCCCTACGTTGATCAGTGCATAACGTGAGTGAGTTGATTGCAGTTAATTCGAGGTTGGGTTTTTGTTTGTTGTTGTTGTTGTTGTTGTGTGGTGTGTGTGTGTGTGTGTGTGTGTGTGTGTGTGTGTGTGTGTGTGTGTGTGTGTGTGTTTTGTTTTGCTTTGTTTTGTTTTGTTTTGTTGTGGGCTTTTTTTTGTTTTGTTTTGGTTGGTTGGTTGGTTGGTTGGTTGGTTGGTTGGTGGGTGGGTGGGTGGGTGGGTGGTTGGTGGGTGGGTGGGTGGGTGATTGGTTGGTTGGTTGGTTGGTTGGTTGGTTGGTTGGTTGGTTGGTTGGTGTTTTTTGTCATTCGAGAACTGCCTCAAAACGTCTGTTGGGTAGTCTGAATGAATGAAGGGGTGGTTTTCATCAAGCTCTCTTTGTTGCTTTGTTGACCCTGAGCTGCTCTTCTATAGTTGTTCCATTTAGCCACTGCTCATTTCCTTCATTTCTGAACAGAGGTCAGAACTGTACAACGTGCTCCGGAATTGTTGTACTATGGTCCTGTCTGGCATGGACATTCATTTGTGTGAGACAGCCCCACTCGGTACATATTACATTGGAGTAAGCCGTTGTGTCTAGTCCTCGGTCGGAAATGTGTGATTTATTGCTGCCGCTCATATAGTCTTGATGGAGGCAGACACAAGAAGATCATTCATCAAGAAGATTAGGGAAAAACAGGCAACATTTATAGGCCATTTTGTGAGGAAAGGGGAATTCGAGCACCTGGTCACAACAGGAAAGCTGGAGGGGAAGAGACCACCAGGTAGACTCAGGGAGAAAATATTGGACGGACTTGCAGGGTGGCTGAGGACAGAGAGGGTGGAAGATGTGCTTCCGGGCAACAAGGGATATAGATACGTATGGAGGGCCATAATCGCCAACGCCATGCTGCAGGGCACATGATGATGATGATCGTAGATAAGACCATTTCTGTTATTTTTATGGTGGCAGTTTCTTTGTTATGATGGTCTTCGCCTCTATGAAGGAGATATAGGGTGTTGTTGCTGGCACAGTCATTGCTAAATCCAAAACAAATGCGGCTGCCCGCGTTCAAGCAAACAAGAACCAGGGGGAAAAAACACTAGAAAAGAATAAGAACGTGTATTTAACACAACCTTGTATTAAATTGTCTGGTTGTATTAAATACGTCTTCTTATTCTTTTCTCGTTTTTTGTTTTCTTGTTTTTGTTTTGTTGTTTTTTGTTTTGGGGTTTTTTGTTTGTTTGTTTTGTTTTGTTTTTGCTTTTGCTTCGTCCAGTGTGAGAAAAAGACTGAAACTTCCCTGCTGCTTCGTCCAGTGTGAGAAAAAGACTGAAACTTCTCTGCTGCTCCGTCCAGTGTGAGAAAAAGACTGAAACTTCCCTGCTGCTTCGTCCAGTGTGAGAAAAAGACTGAACTTCCCTGCTGCTTCGTCCAGTGTGAGAAAAAGACTGAAACTTCCCTGCTGCTTCGTCCAGTGTGAGAAAAAGACTGAAACTTCCCTGCTGCTTCGTCCATTGTGAGAAAAAGACTGAAACTTCCCTGCTGCTTCGTCCAGTGTGAGAAAAAGACTGAAACTTCATTGTTGCTTCGTCCAGTGTGAGAAAAAGACTGAAACTTCTCTGCTGCTTCGCCCAGTGTGAAAAAAAGACTGAAACTTCCCTGCTGCTTCGTCCAGTGTGAGAAAAAAACTGAAACTTCATTGTTGCTTCGTCCAATGTGAGAAAAAGACTGAAACTTCCCTGCTGCTTCGTCCATTGTGAGAAAAAGACTGAAACTTCTCTGCTGCTTCGTCCATTGTGAGAAAAAGACTGAAACTTCCCTGCTGCTTCGTCCATTGTGAGAAAAATACTGAAACTTCCCTGCTGCTTCGTCCAGTGTGAGAAAAAGAGTCAGTTGGAAGGCCTGAGTTTGATCCTGTTTGAGAACTGTCTGGTGGGTAAAGTGGGGGGGGTGGGGTGGGGGATTTTTCCGATGTCCCAAGTCAGAATGTGTATAGATCAGCTATGTGTCTGAATTCTCTTGCGAGTATATGCACGGATAGTATTGAATACGCACATTCAAAATCCTACAGGCTGTGTCAGTGTTCAATGATCAGTGATAAGTCTACTTCTTTGTCTGTGTGTTGGGAGCAATATCTCACGTCATGCAAGAAGGCAAGGCGCGAGTCAACATAATCTAGCTTAAAATGTTCATGTCGCTTGCAATGTTCATATCGCTTACAATGTTCATGTGCTTACAATGTTCATGTGGCTTACAATGTTCATGTGGCTTACAATGTTCATGTGGCTTACAATGTTCATGTGGCTTACAATGTCCCATGTCGCTTACAGTGTTCATATCGCTTACAATGTTCATGTGGCTTACAATGTTCATGTGGCTTACAATGTTCATGTGGCTTACAATGTTCATGTGGCTTACAATGTTCATGTCGCTTACAATTCCATATGGCTTACAATGTTCATATGGCTTACAATGTTCATATCGCTTACAATGTTCATGTCGCTTACAATGTTCATGTCGCTTACAATGTTCATGTGGCTTACATGTTCATGTGGCTTACAATGTTCACGTGGCTTGCAATGTTCATGTGGCTTACAGTGTTCATGTGGCTTACAGTGTTCATGTGGCTTACAATGTTCATGTGGCTTACAATGTTCATATCGCTTACAATGTTCATGTGGCTTACATGTTCATGTGGCTTACAATGTTCATGTGGCTTAGATGTTCATGTGGCTTAAAATGTTCATGTGGCTTACAATGTTCATGTGGTTTACAACGTTCATGTGGTTTACAACGTTCATGTGGCTTACAATGTTCATGTGGCTTACAACGTTCATGTGGCTTACAACGTTCATGTGGTTTACAACGTTCATGTGGCTTTACAATGTTCATGTGGCTTACAATGTTCATATCGCTTACAATGTTCATATCGCTTACAACGTTCATATCGCTTACAATGTTCATGTGGCTTACAATGTTCATATCGGCTTACAATGTTCATATCGCTTACAATTTCATGTGGCTTACAATGTTCATGTGGCTTACAATGTTCATGTCGCTTACAATGTTCATGTCGCTTACAATGTTCATATCGCTTACAATATTCATATCGCTAACAATGTTCATGCGCTTACAATGTTCATGTCGCTTACAATGTTCATGTGGCATACAATGTTCATATCGCTTACAATATTCATATCGCTAACAATGTTCATGCGGCTTACAATGTTCATGTCGCTTACAATGTTCATGTGGCATACAATGTTCATATCGCTTACAATATTCATGTGGCATACAATGTTCATATCGCTTACAATATTCGTATCTCTAACAATGTTCATGCGGCTTACAATGTTCATGTCGCTTATAATGTTCATGTGGCATACAATGTTCATGTTGCTTATAATGTTCATGTCGCTTACAATGTTCATGTCGCTTAAAATGTTCATGTCGCTTACAATGTTCATGTCTCTTCATGTCGCTTACAATGTTCATGTTGCTTACAATTACAATGTTCTTATCGCTTACAATGTTCATGTCGCTTACAATGTTCATGTCTCTTACAATGTTCATGTCGCTTACAATGTTCATGTCTCTTCATGTCGCTTACAATGTTTATGTCGCTTACAATGTTCATGTCTCTTCATGTCGCTTACAATGTTCATGTCGCTTACAATGTCCATGTCTCTTCATGTCGCTTACAATGTTCATGTTGCTTACAATTACAATGTTCTTATCGCTTACAATATTCATGTCGCTTACAATGTTTCATGTCGCTTACAATGTTCATGTCGCTTACAATGTTCATGTCTCTTCATGTCGCTTACAATGTTCATGTTGCTTACAATTACAATGTTCTTATCGCTTACAATGTTCATGTCGCTTACAATGTTCATGTCTCTTCATGTCGCTTACAATGTTCATGTCGCTTACAATGTTCATGTCTCTTCATGACGCTTACAATGTTCATATCGCTTACAATGTTCATGTCGCTTACAATGTTCATGTCTCTTCATGTCGCTTACAATGTTCATATCGCTTACAATGTTCATATTGCTTACAATGTTCATGTCGCTTACAATGTTCATATCGCTAACAGTGTTCATATCGACTGTTAGAAACATATATGTTTAAACCCAACCAAACGAAGAACTGAAGGCACACTGAAGTTGAAGTTTATTGAATTGGAGTTTACTCTGCCAACATCAATGCATTCTCAGGTTTCTTTGTTCTAAAATCATTTCAGCATGTCGTTTACAATGTTCATATCGCTTACAATGTTCACATCGCTAACAGTGTTCATACCGACTGTAAAAATATGTTCAAAACCAACCAAACAAAGAACTGAAGGCACACTGAAGTTGAAGTTATTAAAGTTTACTATGTCAACATCAATGCATTATCAGGGTTCTTGGTTCTAAAATCATTTAAGCATGTCGCTTAAAATGTTGATACCGCTTACAATGTTCATGTCGCTTACAATGTTCATATCGACTGTTAGAAATATATGTTCAACACCAACCAAGCAAAGAACTGAAGAAACACTCAAGCTGGAGATTACTTTGTCAACATCAATGCATTCTCAGGTTTCTTGGTTCTAAAATCATTTCAGCATGTCAATGTGTCATTTTTAGTCTACTGTTTGTCCTCTGTGTTGTCGAGATCTTGGTTGCTCCACGATTTCAACTTAGCTTAATGCATATGAGGTGTACTGCGTCTGAGACTCACGATCAGGTTTCCCATTGAATGGATTATTTGGAGCATATGATATTATCAGCGCAGTATGACGCCTTCATGAGCAAACTTAAATCTACATGAAAGACATGCTATACTAAATAATCAACTTTTTTTCTGAAAAACCCAAAGACTAAAGAAGGGGCGTTACAATAATATCACGTACGACACTGATGAATGACTACTTCTTCGGGCGTATGTATTTATGAAACAGTGACCTGCAAAATTTGTCAGTGTCTTTGAAATTTATACAAGCTGTCGTGTGTTGATAAACAGCGACAAAATTTCTGCTCGGATATTTTGACATTCGGGACAAGATCTTTGGTAAACACCTTAGAAAGTTCCAAATATTTGCATTTTGGAATCACAGATAAAGAAAAACGTGTCATAATATGAAAGTTTATGTATGCAATTCGTGACATTCCCTTGAGTAGGCAGCGTGACAGAGAGCTTAAGTTTGTCCTCAGGGACTTGTAGAAAGCACTGACGAGGTAAATTGAGACATACTTTTGGAAGTGCTAGAGCTGTACAACGGCAAGGGCGAATTTTCAGACACAGATATCTATGCAAACACCATGTCAACACACCAGCACGTTCACTGATTGAGAACTTAAGTTTGTCTTCAGAGACAAGTAAAAAGTATTGACGAGATAAAGTGAGACAAACTGTTGAAAGTGTGACAACTGTACGACGGCAAAGGCCAATTTTTAGACAGACATCTATACAAACAGCATGTCAACACACCAGCAGGTTCACTGACTGATTTGAGATCACATCTGGAGTGAGATAAGGTTGTGTCCCTTTACCTCTATTGTGTACAGTTTTCGTGGACAGGATAACAAGAACAATAAACCCAGACCAAGAATCACTGATTGAGTTGTTTGCAGACGATAACAGTCTTAGCACAAGAAGAACTGAAGTTGAAGAAGAAAAAATGCTAAAAATAAAAAAAATAAAAAAGACACAACCAAGCTGAACATGACTTGTGAAAACTACAAGATGAAAAGAAGCATCAGCAAAACCGAGACAGTGAAGGTCAGCAGAACATAACGAACCTTAGCATCAACACCAATGGCACTAAACAAATGAGTCAATGAGTCTAATCAAAGACTTCATTGGCATTTCACAGAAAACAGAACATACAACAGAGAGATCGAAACCAGAATCCTGAAAGCAAACAATGTCATTTATCAACTTGTCCAGTTTCTGAAGCACCTCAACATTTCTACTGATGCCAAAGCTAAGCTCATCAGTTCCATGTTCATCCCCATCCTAACATACCAATACCAGACCTAGCCACCGACCAAGCCCTTAGAGCTCAAAATTACTGTTTGTGAAATACATTGTTTGAGGAGAGCAGTCAACAAGACTACAAGACTAGGCACAACAGAGTCAAAAACACCGAGATCAGAAAATGATGAGAACAACACCAGTCCATCATCATTTTCATCAACAGAGAGTTAAGCGATCTGGTCATCTGACTAGAATGTAACCCCACCAGCTGGCCCAACAAGCGTACAACAAAAAGATCTGCGGATTTATGATCAGAAACAGACCAAGGACGGCCCTTGGATTGACGGCATACAAGAGTCCTTGACGTCAGACAGCTTTGTCTCTACTTCAAGCCTTTCAGCTCATTCATTGCTGCCCGTTAACTCTTTGTCTCCGCCATATCCAAGAAGGTACAGGTGAACATACAAAAGCAGAAAAAAAATCAGCCGTGGTCCTCCCACAAACTGCTGAAAAAAAATCAGTGCTGACGCATATTTATCTACAGAGAGACAAACGGGAGATTAAAGTGATATTGAAAACATGACATTGTCTGTGCTCAAGAACTGTGACTCTCAAACTGTCCGTTCCAGTTGTTCCATACAGACTAGGTAAAACATAGGCTAGGTACGGCCTCAGGACTTGGCCAGCTTCATAGAATTATATGTGCAGGTTTAAGGCATGTGCCATGATCACCATACACATGGCACCTGTGACGTTATTGCAAATGGAATTTGTTCCCAGCGCGGAGACGTCGTCTTGAGAAACTGAAACTGAAACTGAAACCAGTTGTTCTGACTACATAATAGTAATGGTCATTGGCACTCAGGAAATGATTTGTAACAGAGATAGAAACATTTCACAAGGGCACCGTGCAATATTATATGCTAATGTATAAATGCTTAAAGCTTATGGATCCAAAACCTCGCCAGGGTCGTGAAGAATCTGTTCTGATGAACGCTGCCGCTTTGGACTCAAGATCTGATTCTCAAGTTCAATTTCAGCCTGCAACATTAAACACTGGCCTGTTCGCTGCCCATCTTAATGTTTCCATCAGCCTGGTGGTGTCATCTTATGTTTGGTTGGTTCCTTTTCCCCGTGTCTCGCGCGCACACACACACACACACACACACACCACAACACACACACACACACACACACACACAACCACACACAACACACACACACACAAACACACAAACACACACACACACAAACACAAACACACACACACACACACAACACACACACACACACACACACACACACACACACACACACACACACACACAACACACACACACACACACACACACACACACACACACACCACACACACAACACACACACACACACACACACACAACAAACAAACAAACAAACAAACAAACAAACAAAAAAGAGCGAACCCGTACAATTCCGTGCAATGAAATTGAAATACTTGAGCTCTACCTCTGCGCCCACCAGACCTCTAAGCTGAAAGATAGGCTTTAATCCGGATTAAGCAATCGCTGTTCAGCTCGGCCAGTACAAGGACGCCTATACAAGTGCAGCGGGATTAGGCAGTGGCCCACAGATAGTACGGAGAGTTGTGCCATATGTCTAGGTAATATAAAACTCCAACTTATGTCGGTACCAGTCATTGTCATTTCATGATTAGCTTTTTGATTATGTGGCATCTGTTACAAAAGTGTTAGTCTCATAATTTGTCTCTTGTGTTCCCCCGTGGGGATGCCGGGGCTCTTTCAGTATAAATAGTATCCCCACCTTCTGGAAATTCTGTTCTAGAAACTTCCTCTTTTCTGTCACTCTCTTTGTTTCTGCCTTGTTGCTTAGCTTTCTGTCATTTCTACCTATCATTTTCTACCTTAATGGTCCATTCACCTGTATGTGTTTGATAAAGTCATGTACTTTTTCTTAGGATTGATAATTGGGTACATGTATTAAGTGCATTTTTGGCTCTAGGGAGATGAGATATGCACAAGCAATTTTAGGTAATTTATGCCTGTTTTATATATATTTTGGTGTCCTTAGGTATGCTTATATTTGTATTCAGGTGTTTTTTTAAATCTCCCCTGTGCGATAAATTGGACGGAGTGGTCAACGCCAGGGGCATGTCGTTAGATTATGTGCGCGAATGCATTGATATATGTACTTAATTTTCTGTTGTTGTTTTTTTTTCCCTGTTGAAGTTTTGTGTGTTTTGAAGCGGTTATAGCCCTGATATGGCTCTGCGCAGTCGGCTGGGCTTTAAACAACAATAACAACATCATAGTTTGCACTGAACAGAATCCCGCTTTATCGACTAGCGGATGAGAGTGAAAACATCAGTTATGTCTCAAAATGGCGGCAGCTTGGTCCAGTATGGCGGCCACTGTGATAGGTTTTCTGGGTTTCTGCTTGAGAAGGACAATGCTAAGAACCACTGCTGTCATCTTATTGTTATCAGGGCTGTAACCATTTCAAAACGTTCACACTAATCATCAGGGCTATATATAACCGTTTCCAAACATTCACAATACTCTGATAAAAATTCCAATTGTGGTTCCTCTTAAAATTGTCGTCTAATACCTGTCAACCAGTAGAAACATGGCGCAGATCATTCCTGTCTCGAGCGTCGGTGTCCACTTAAATTGGCTGTTAGTCTGTGTCTTGAAGCAACTGACTGCCTCTTTAAGAATTAATTTTTTAAAAAACTGTTCACCAGATTTTCATAGTCCGCTGATGGACAATTTTGTTTTCTAGTGCCAGAATATGCCCCCAAAGAAGGTCGTGAAGGGGGCAGTGAACCGTGCCCCAGGTGTTGGCATTAGACTTGGTGGGGAGGGGGGGTTGGGGGTGGACACGACCTGGGACTACACAAACAAAGGCTGACCAGTGCAGAGAGATATACAATAAAGAAATGTATGATGTATGTATGAAAAGATTTTGACACTGTAGAGATAGTTAATCGATAAATTGTGCTGTGTGTCTTGAACCAGCCGTGTATGTCGGACCTGAATTACTCACGTTCTTGTAGGCCTACACTGTTCCAATGGAGATTTGATGTAGTTATTGCTTAGGGTTTAATAATTTGGAGTTTGTTCAAGAGCGATTCATCGCACTCGGGCAATTCCATACGCGCTGTGCCCAAATATGCCAGCAGTTATTGGGGATACCAGGAAACGAGACAGTAGATAAGCTAGCAAAAACAAAAAAAAACAAAAAACAAAAAAAAAGAAGCGGGGGGGGGGGGGGGGGTGTCGGAGGGACCAGGAGTACCGACCAGCCAAAAACGTCAACCAGAGCAAAATTAGGAGCATCATCAAATCAAATCACTCCTTAATCATCGAACAGAAAGGGACGACTACCATTTCCTGTACAGAGAGCAGCGAGTGATCCTGATGAGACTACACTCCAGTCACAACCAGCAACGCCCATATGAACCCCAATTTCAAAGTAACGTCTTTATCAACCTGTTCCTACGGTCGAGGACCAGGTAGCTGAACATACAGTACAGCGATGTCGCCTTTTTCGAGCGGAGCAACAGGAGACATGTCTGACAACAACTCCTCTGATGACCGAGCTTCATGGCA
>JAPXFY010000027.1:22258061-22373061 GCA_030674185.1 Monoplex corrugatus | reverse complement strand
AAGGGCTCTGCAAACCGCCTCCAACTCTGTGCCGGTTGGAATCCTCCTCGGACCATTGACCTGCCATATGACGGCTTTGCATCTGTGCTCTCCAGCAGCAGTAGCACCACTCCCTTCCGTCAAGGCGTACATGTAGAGTGAGACCTCACAGGTAGGCGTGAAACCGAGACTTTAGCTATCAGTAAAGCAATGGTGGCCCATGCGGCAGTTACATTCTGAAACCATTTGTCAATGAACCGTTTAACATCCCAGGGCTGAGAGCCTGGGCTCAGCATTCCCTGAATGCCTTCTGGAGGGGCGCTTTGGGATGTTTCCCAAGTGGATGACGGAAGTGAATGATTCCATCATGCTGATAGTTAAGGGATCGAACGATTCCATCATGCTTAAAATGGAGCTGATAGTTAAGGCAGCGAATGATTCCATCATGCCTAAAATGGAGTCTACAGTTAAGGTAGCTAATGATTCCATCATGCCTAAAATGGAGTCTACAGTTAAGGGAGTGAATGATTCCATCATGCCTAAAATGGGAGTCGATAGTTAAGGAGGTGAATGATTCCATCATGCCTAAAATGGAGTCTACAGTTAAGGAAGCGAATATTTCCATCATGCTTAAAATGAGCTGATAGTTAAGGAGGTGAATGATTCCATCATGCCTAAAATGGAGTCTACAGTTAAGGAAGCGAATATTTCCATCATGCTTAAAATGAGCTGATAGTTAAGGAGGTGAATGATTCCATCATGCCTAAAATGGAGCCAATAGTTAAGGAAGCGAATGATTCCATCATGCCTAAAATGGAGCCGATAGAAGGGAGCTAATGATTCCATCATGCCTAAAATGGAGCTGATAGTTCCCACTGATGCCCTCTTTGACTGTTGTATGTGAAATAGTAGAGCTTGTCTATGCAGGCAGGTGTAGGAAAAACAAACATAGATACAAAGAAATAAGAGGGAAGCAGGGAGAATTTTTATATTAATCAAAGGACATAACTCTTGAGCGTCACATAGGAATTATCTCCCATATTGCAGAACTTCTCAAATCCAACACAGTTTGCGCTACCCATTCAGCTAGCACAGAAGCAGATACAAAGCACAAAAACCGTAAGCTCAGGACTTAACATCCCAGGGCTGCGAGCCTGGGCTCAGCATTCCCTGAATGCCTTCTGGAGGGGCGCTTTGGGATGTTTCCCAAGTGGATGACGGAAGTGAATGATTCCATCATGCCTAAAATGGAGTCGATAGTTAAGGGAGCTTACCTAAGTCCTGAGCTTACGGTTTTTGTGCTTTGTATCTGCTTCTATGCTAGCTGAATGGGTATTGGATTTGAGAAGTTCTGCAATATGGGAGATAATTCCTACGTGACTCTCAAGAGTTATGTCCTTTGATTAATAAACATAGACACGGTGTCAAATCTCGTCCCCAGGCCCAGGAAGTCAAAATGACTGAATGGGGAAAAAGTTGTTTTTCTCAAGGCTCATGACAAATCCAAGATCGCAGCAGAGGGCCGTGATTGCCTGGATGTAAGGCTAGGATCAGCCAATTGTCCAGAAGCGGTGGAAACGGATTGAGTCCGCTTTTCCTATCATAGCCAATTCTCACGCAACCTTTTCGAATAGTAAGGCATCAAGAGAGAGCCCAAATGGAAGTGCTCAGAACTGAAGGAAACAGTTGTGCCAAACAAACAGATAACGCTGTGATAGGATTGTATTAAGATATGAAAGAGGTATCTTTGTGATAGATCTATGGATGTTGCCAGTCGTCCCTGTCTAACGGAGTCCCAAACTTGGAAGGTCTTCTCCATTTTGATTGCGTCTTTGTGAGGAACATGTTTAAGGCCAAGAGGTTCATTACTGAGCACCAGGTGTTCTGTGATTTGAAGATGTCTATGTAGCTCCCTGGCTGAAAGGTGCACTCAGTTGTGTTTTTTCTCTTCCTTTGCTAGAATGTTGCATACTTTTTTGCTCTAGGGCCCTTTCTTGCTGCAAGTTGAATAGGCCAGCATGGCGTTAAAGAGGGAGCCTTCGAGCCCAGGGCAACTTACCTGTGTTATGATCAGATCATTGAAACGCATCTCACATCATGATTTTTGTGATGGGCCAGGTTCCTGGTTGATCGTCTAGGAGGGATTGTAGGTGTTGAGATAGGGATGTCACTGGACTGCTGCTTCTTGGCGACACCAACTTGCTGAGTTGCTGACACTTAAAAGGAGGCAGATCTTTCGGTCTGTGCTAACTGCTGAGGCCTCTAGAAAAATCATAAAATCAGTCTCGAGAAGTGGCCGAAACCAGTTGGTGTCCTGGAAAGGGTGCTTGTGGCTGTGTGGTCTACGTTCATCAGGTAGGGGGAGGAGTGATGGTGTCCAGAACAATGGTTGCAGGAGGATGGTCCAGACACATTTAGGGTCCTCAACTAGCAGGTTAAAGGCTCCAAACAATTCATCCTTCCTTACCAGGGCAGTGTTGAATCAGTGTTTGGTTGTGACCTCCATGACAGGACATAGATCAGTGATGTTGCATGCCATAAAACACATTTGGGCTGTTGTCTGGCGTTGTCAGGGCCCATGGACTCATCAGACAAAGAGTTCAGTTCAGGAACCAAAGAGCCTACAAGAAAATGTTGGCTATGTGCTGGTGAGCGACGCCTGGCCAGCTAGTCTCTCCCATTCTTTCATGATGGAGGTGAAGTGGGTGGACGAAGGTTATTCTCCTTATTGAAGGATCTGAACACTGACACAGCATCCTGGGCTGCTCTCCAACCCCAAGCAGTCCTTTTTCTTTTTCTTCTCTTACATTGTTTTCTTCAGAAGCTGTTTTGTTTTGCATTTTAGATCAGTATATTTTATTGAATAAATGTCTATTACACTTCTTTTTGTCTTTCTGTTCGCACCATTGCAAAGGAGACAACACTTTTTCCCTGTCTTGAGACTGTAATTATCTACATTTGTTTTGTCAGTTGGTCCCTGGCTGTCGTTTCTTTTTACAAATATTGAGCTACACAAGACTTGCTTCTCTAGATTAAAGGAACAGTTTTCCTCGCCAATATTGGTATATTTTTCTCCCAAATTCTTTCACATTCACTGGGTGCTCTGTTTGTTTTGGTGACTTCTCTCCAATTTGCAGAATTCTGCTACCTTAATCCAAAACAAATGCGACCGCCCACATACAAACAAACAGGAACGTGAAGTTTTGTGTGGCTCACTCTGCATAACGTGTGAAAGCTCCTCTCTGCTTACTATCCCCGGCAGCAGATTGGATTTCTACATATAAAGAACTGCGTCACCTGCATTGGAAGCATACAAGGTTCCCACTGAAGGACATCATTGTTATTTTTGTTTAAAGCCCAGCCGACTGCATAGGCTACCTCAGCCTACCGATGCATTTGCGCACATGATCTAGCTAAACACCCTGGACTGCTTTCCAACCCACAGCAGTCTTTCTTTCTTTCCATATATTTTCCCTTGTGTTGTCTTCCTCAGAGGTTTCCCTTTTGTTTTGTATTTCAAACCAGTCAGTTTATTCTGTAAAATAAAACGTCCATTTTGTGTGCATTTTGTCTGGGCGTACAATGCAAGGGGGACAACCTTCGCTGCCCTATCTTGGAGCTATGATTATCTTCCTGTAAACTGTTTTAATCCTTTGACTCCCGCACTCTGTCCACTACTATCCTGCATTGCCAACCACACTAGCAAAACGAAAACGTAACCCTTTGATTCCCTTACCCTATCCACAACCTTGTTGCAGAAAGCTGGTGTGTAGTGTGAGGGAATCAAAGGGTTACGTTTTTGCCGTTGGTGGATAGGGCACGGGAGTCAAAGGGTTAAACTGAGGATATGTCTCGAGTTCAATTCAAGCCCACAACACAAAATGTGACTTGCTTACTACCCATCTCGACTCTGATTCCCGCAGCACATCCACCAGCATTCTGCATTGTCAGCTATGCTAGCAAAGCAAAAACTTGACCCTTTGATTCACAGAGAGGGTGAGGGGGTCAAAGGGTTGTTATTTGCAGTTGGTGGATAGGATAAGGTGCGGGAGTCAAAGGGTTAATGCTTCTATCATTTCTGGTGGTATCAGCTTTGTGTTTCAGGCATGTGACCCCAACATTTGTTATTGTTACTGTTGCTCAAAGCCCTGCCGACTGCACAGAGCCACATCAGGGCTATAACTATCTAAAAAAAAAAGTAGGCCTGCACCATACCTCACAGAAGGAAAAAAGACATGGAAAAGAAAACTAAATACACATGTCAATGCATTCCCGCACATATTCTACGAATATGCCCCTGGCGTTGACCACTCCATCCAATTTATCACAATGTGGGTGGGGGGGGGGTGGTAAAAAAAAAGTATACCTGAATACAAATGTTGACATAAGGACACTAAAACATACAAACATGCCAAAGTTATCTAAAATTGCTTCTGCACATCACATTTCCTTGGCGCCAAAAAAAAGCACATACGTGTACCCAATTACCAATCCTCAAAAAAAGCATGTGAGGCTTTATCGAACCAGCAAGGCAGAAAATAGAAAGAAATGACAGAAAGCAAAGGAGCAAGGCAGAAACAGAGTGACAGAAAAGGAATTTCTAGCACAAAATTTCCAGATGGTGGGGGATACTATTTCTGAAAGAACCCCCAGCATCCCAACCGGGAGGATCCTTAACCTAAATTACCATCTTTTCATTTCACTAACACACACATGCTAAGTAGGATTGCCAAATGAAAAGGGGAAAAAAGCACCTGCGCTATGGTATGCTACCCAAAACCATGTCTTCATTAAGATGAAGTATTCCTTCATGAGTAGGATACTACCTTCAATAATATGTCGTAACTTAGAACAAAAAGTTTTCCTCCATCAGCATTATGAACTACTGAACTCAGCACCATCTACTGTGTATTTTAAATAGAAATCAAATTTCAAACTGTCAAAATATGTATGTTTCAGATTCAATGGAATGAAGTGCTTTGTAAAAAAAAGTCTGCATGCATAACATTCTAACTTATAGCAGTTGGTATCCTACTCACTGTGTATGTGTGCATTATTCTATTTGGTAAAGAATTGTATCAAAGGAGTGGGCAGGTTTGAGTTTATCATCATCATCATCATCAGGTGCCCTGCCGTATGGCGTTGGCGACCATGGACTTCCATCTCTCTCTCGTTGCCCCAAGCATCTCCCCCACCCTCCTCATCCCCAGCCACTCTGCAAGTCTGTCCAGCATTCTCTCCCTGGGTCTACCTGGTGCTTTCCCTCCATCTTTCCTGTTGTGACCAGGTGCTCCAAATCCCCCTTCCTCATAACCAATGGCCTATAAATGTAAGTGTTATGTGTACACCATTCTGTACTCGTAACCCTTCAACTCCCTCATCACCAGTGTACTTCTTTGTCAACCATGACAGCAAAGCAAAAACGTAACCCTTTGACTCCCGCACCCTGCCCACAAAAATTCTGCATTTTCAACCATGCTAGCTAAGCAAAGACTTAACCCCTTGACTCCCTCACCCTGTCCACCGGCTTCCTGCTTTCACACTCCCTCACCCTATCCACCAGCTTCTCGCAAGGAGTGGGTGGATAGGGTGAGGGTATCAGAGGGTTAGTTTTGCTTAGCTAGCATGGTTGAAAATGCAATATTTTGTGGACAGGGTGTGCAAGTCAAAGGGTCAATACCAATATGTATGCAAATTTTAAGTAGGCCTATGTGTGTGCGTGTTATAATTGCGCTGTTGGAAACATGGCCCTACTGCATGTGGTATTTTTGAGAAAAACAGATGAAGTGGATTAGTGGGTGCATAGTTCATGGAATTTTGAGTATGGAAGGTGGGGGTGGTGGTGTCATTGTTTGAAGGGCAAGCATGGGGTAGGAAAAAAGTTCAGTTGGTGGGGGGGGGGGGGGGGGGAATTTAGAAGGATTGGATTTGAGATAAGAATAGAAAGTCAGATTTAAGAAAAGAAAATGGGAGAGAGAGAGAAGATGAAGCTGGGGAGGAGGGCAGGCTCTTATGAAGGCAATGTACAGATACTAATCGTACACATTCTGATATTATATATCTGTACATATATGCATGTGTATGTATATGTATGAATGTAGTGTGGTGTGTGTGTGTGTTATACATTCTTTTATTAATTTTAATACACACATCTTTTAGTAAGACATAGCAAGAGGGGGTGGGGAAGTTGCTATGTCAGAAGGTGAAGATGTCTGCAAGCATGTTAAGTGTGAATGGAGTGAACATGACGTCAAACTAAATTCTTGTTCTTTGAACTAAAGATATCTTGTTTCTTGTAGGCCTATATCACATTAGTTTAAACATAAAAGAAAACATGAAATCCTTACCTTTGTTGGAAAACTTAACATACACGTTACATTTACGTACAGACATTTGTTTGTAGGCCTATGTGTTCCTGTTTTTGTTTGTTATTTTCATGTGCACGTTACATTCTTGTACTTCGTTCGTTTGTATGTGTTCCTGTTTTCGTATATGTTACTTTTCACATGCAATGTTTTATTCATGTAGGCCTACTATCATTGTTTATATGTGATTCTATTCATGTTACTTTTCAAACTCAATGTCCTCAGTCTTTTATACAAAAAATGAATCAGAACACCAGCACACTAAATCAAGTTGGGCACTTTTATTTATTTATTCTTTTCATTTCCCCTTAATGTCTTTCAGGGCAAACTGATGACCATGTCCCAATGTATATTTAGTCAAACAGCCCAAAGCCCATGTCATCATCAGATTCCTCGGACTCTTCTTTCTTCGCCTCTTCTTTCGCTGCTGGTGCAGCAGCTTCCGGTGCTGCTGCCACAACTGTTGCTGCAAACTTGGAAGGATCCTTGAGGTACTCCTTTGTCTGTGGAAAAAAAATGTAGGGGTAATATAGATATTACTTTTATTTCTGAATATGGGACATCTAATAAATCAACATAGGGATAATACACTTTTCTCACTGATTACACATGATCTAACACATTTACAACCAACCAGAAAATCCTAAGATCACACAGTTTTGGCAGTGCATTCAAATGTCACAACCCCCAACATCTCCATCCTCCCGTATTTAGTTTCATTTTCTAAATATATTTCACAATGACCATTCAAACTGACTCCACACAAACAATCTGTCATATACAGTACCATTGGTCCCATCGCATGTCAAAAGACTTGTTCAAAAACCAGCAAACTGAGCTTCCAACAGACTACAAGTGTGCTAAAGTGAACTAAAACATAGGCACCAACACCTAAAAACATGGCATTAAAAAATGGAATTACACCATTATAACATGCGCTATGTGAGACAGAAAAGCAGGCAAGAACTTACTTGCTCTGCTTCAAATAGCAGGCACCAACACCTCACGTGGCTTTAAGAATGGAATTACACCATTATAACATTATGTGAGACAGGAAAGCGTGCAAGGACTTACTTGCTCTGCTTCAGCAAAGTCGATGTCAGTCTCAACAGCTACAGCCAGCAAGCGCTTGAACCCATTGACGATGGAGTGGGGAGCAGAGGCTGTGGTGGGATAGTTGATGGCCAGAGACACAGCAGCAACGTTGCGAACTCCTGCCATGAAGCTCTTACGGATGTCATCGTCAGTGATGTCCAGTACAGCAGGGCTGAAAATGGTGCCAGAGTCGTACACGTTTTCAATCACCAACCCATAGGTGAATGGGGAGATGTTCAACATGTTCAACAGAGTTGACTCGGACTGTCCCACCTTCTCACCCACCTTGATCAGGTTCACCTCATTCTGCACACACAAAACAGAACATTAATCTTGAGATAAAAAACACTGACGGAGAAACACATTTACTACTATTCAGGAAGATTTTCAGTACTGCAACGTCTGAAGACCTGGTGGAAAGAAAACTAAAAATAAAATCAAACAGGAAATGTACACCAGTACAGATCTTGCCCGATAACAATGTCATATTTGTTTTACTTGTATGTTATGGAATGTAAACTTCAAAATCATACCCTTTTAACAAGATATTATCACTCAAAACATACTAATAAACATGCTACTTGCAAGTCGTTCACATCGACATTAAAATGTCAATATTATGCTTCATCACATTTACAACTTGAAACCACACTAAATTTTTTTTAAAAAGTGGAAACGTGAGGAACCCAAACCCTCTGTTTATTACACTGTTAACCCCTTGAGTGCCGAGTTTTTTCTGTTATCCACGTTGCATTGCTACCATGTACATTAAAACATCAAAGAAATTACTACATATTTGTAATATTTTGTGGAAATTCCTGTAAAAAACTCATAACCACTCGCGATAGACACCAAAAAAACAAAGGAAAAAATAGAAGATACGACCGTCCTGATGACATCTAAAAGTATTCAGACTTTGGCTCACCTCCTACTGACAGATCACTGATAGCTGATGAGCTACAAAGAGCCACAGTGCGCTAGTGCACTGAGTGACTTGACCCAGTCAAGTCGTCCACTGCCGCAAGCCCCCCTTCTTCTAATACTACTCACTGACAGTGTTGGTGTATTCTAACAATGTCGTCCTGTCTGTCTGAACGGTGTGAAAAGTTGGCTAGCTGCCAGTATTGCCTGTGGCCACAAATCTTTTGTGTCACGTGCTTGGAAAATCAATTCTTTTCATGTTGGGTCTGTCTGGTGCACATTTCATACCAACAGCTAGTACCTACTGCTGTTTTCAACCTCTTCTTGTGTCAGAATTGTCTTCTGAACCATCCTGCAGTCATTTATAAGTTCTTGTCTCAACTCGCATGCTTTCAAAGGCTGAAAACATGCAGCTATTGCAAGACAGTCCTGGTGTCAGCATTTTGCTGAAAACCAGTTTCTCTTTTCAGATAAATAAAACCAATCTGGTGAGGGTTGCATAGGTCAAAAGGTCATGTAAGGGAAGCCAGTCACTTTTATGAACCTTCTCCGAGACTGACAACATCAGACAGCGCTTCTCTCCCATTTACATTAGGCTGAAACGTGTCAAACTACCTCCGTAAATTTTGTTTGTAGGCACCACAGAAGCCCGAGAGCTCCGTAAATTTTACATTGACAGCACTTAAAGAGGTTAAACCAAGGCACCAAGCTTCAATACTCATGTAAAAACATATGAATTACAAAAGCCCTGAAATCAGATCTTTGTGAACATGACAAGACCAGTTTCTACTCACCAGAATTTCAATGGTTCCTTGGTGATCTTGGTGGGGATCTGCAAAGCCTGGAAGAAAGAGGTCTTCTCTGGCCCCAGGGTAGTGGTTTGGGCTGGGATCTTCACATCCAAGGGGGCCACCGCTCCTGCACGGGCAGGGGCTTTGACCTGGCACACACCATACATTACACTTACTATACACTCTACCACAATTTTTCCTGATGATCAGTTTTCCTAACCTTATCTCCTTCATTAATGCTCTTTTTGTGTTTGCTTCTTTCAAGATTGTCTCATCTCATTTTCTTTGCTGTGCATGGACCACTTTAACATTCTTCTTAGAAACGATATTTCAGCTACCTCAATCTTGTTCCAATTTTCCTTGTTGACTGTCCAGGCTTTGCATCCACATAACAGTATTAGCTCTATGTAACACTGAAAAACTCTTACGGATGTCAGCTGATAAGCCACTGTTGGTCAGAACACTTCATTTTCTTGAATACCGTTTTAACTTGGCCAATCCTGCTGGATATTTGTAATAGCATCTGCCATCCGATGAAGACAACTGTTCCCAGGTATTCGAAACTTAACAATTTGTCTCAATATAGTGCTATTTGCTGTAATTTTTACCTAAGGAAACGTTTTTTTTTTTTTTTTACCAATTACAATGACTTCAGCCTTCTACTTTCTTAACTCTAGCCCTTTCTTTCTGCTTTCTATTACCATTATATTGTCTTCATTTTCTACAATTAGAATGTCATCTGCATAACGTATGACATTTTTTTCAGTCTCACCTTGTTGGCCAGCAGTAATTCACGTACTTCCACCAGATCCTCACGGGTGAAAACAAATCCCACATTGTTCCTGATGCATGGCAAAAGCCTGAAACAGGTCAGATGCACAAGTTTGTAACATACAGTAACAGAATGTCACGTAGGATTTCAAAACTAATACTACTTCTGCTTCTGCTTAACTCCGCGAAGTGACACTGGGGCGCCGCACTGAAGACCTGTTCACCGTTTTCCTCCAGCTATATGTCAGCTGTAAATCTGAGTCTACAATAAAAATGATTTCTCTGTCCATTAGTTATGTTGTCATTCTATATATTTTTTCCCTCTCTTCCCTTCTGCTTCCCTCCCTCATCAGTACCCCTGGAGGAGGACTTATTTAGCAAAGCCACTGGATTGAGTTACATGAACATACCGCCATAGTTTAGAAAATACAACTAAATTCTTTAAAAGCCAACATAAAAGAAAAGCCTGGTTGAATTCATTTCTTTAAAAAAGCCAAAATCAAAAGAAAACTTAACTGAATCTGTAATCAAATATACTTTTCTACGATCTGACACACACACACACACACACACACACACACACACAGGCCTTCCCATGATGCACAGAATGGGCATCATTCACACACTTCACCATTACTTAACTCCCTGAAATGTTGTTCTGTACTTACTCTTCATCCTCTAAACTTGAGAGGTCAGCTCAATCTTTAAAATTCTGTCAAGCATGTGGGCGTTACGCAGTAGGCATAACTGTCTTGCATCATCACTGTAGCCTACTTCAAAAGAGGTCTTTTGACTGGTCAGATCTACTACCTTTTTGTCATTTAGTTAAACTTGAAACTTTGGTTTAGACAGCACTAATACTGGCGTCTTTCATTGGCAAGTGGTTGCAGTACTAATATTATTCTGACAGCTCAGGGGAAATAATCAAACCAAAAAAAAGACACAAAGAAATATTGTGGTTGGGTGTGTTTGTGTGTGTGTGTGTGTGTGTTGTGTGTGCTGTGGTGGTGTGTGTGGTGTGTGTGTGTGTGTGCGTAGCCGCGCCGCGTCCATTTTAAGTCAATTGATGCTTGTCTTATACTTTCATCTGTTAGTGCTTTGGTGTCAAGTAGACTGCACAGGCCTATACAAGCACAACTGAACAGGAGGCCTAAAAATAAAATAAAATTTTGAAGTAAATTTTGTTGTTTTGACTTCTTGAGATAAAGGCTCTCTGAAAGTTAAAAGAGAGGGTGAAAATACCTTCTAAAAATTTTGATAAGGGACGAAGCCACCCTCTTCACCAACAAGTGAATGGGAGCCAGTAAGGTTAAAAGTGAGGGTGAAGATACTCTCTAAAAATTTTGATACAGCATGAAGCCATCCTCTTCACCTACAAGTGAAGGGGAGCCCAAACACACATATACACAAAAGTCACTGCTCCTTGTATAAAGTGCCAACAACACTTACACCTATGTAGTACAATTTCAACACAGTGTAACAGCTGGTTTATCTCATACCATTTCGACATAGTATAAAGGCTGTGGTAGGCATACATGCAATACACATACTGTGACACTGTATCACCAATTCATTCCTCAATCAACTTTCCACTTGGCTGCCATGTGTACTGCACGGGTACCAGAAAACATAAGAATTAAATGCTCACCTTTCCAAAGCGGGGTTGTTCTCCAGGTGACCACGGATGGCTTTGCGCATCATGGTGTTTTTCCCCATCAGAACCACTGCAACACAATACATCATCTCCTTTATCATCATTTCCAATAACTGCTCCAATCTCAAATTTGTCCTCCGACAAACAGGGAATGACAAACAAATCCAACTGTCGCCCTACAATGAACTTATAAACTCTATATGAATTTGTAAGTTCACTTGTTAGACAGTGCAAAAGGTCCATGTCAACAGCATTCTCATTGCACTTTACAGTAACATAATGTAAATCAGTAAGTCTGCAGTACACAGACACTGTGAATATGCACATGGGTGCATGTGTGCGTGCGCATGCACACACACACACGGCATGCTCTGCTTACATACACACACAGGCTGTTTGGCACGTGATCCTTGACCCAAGCTGCCATCCTCTCATTTCCACAATATATACAAAGACACACATAGAAGTAGAATTATCAAATGAAAAGGCAAAAAAAAATCTAAATTGAAAAACCATGTATTAAAAAAAGCAAACTTTCTTCTATGAATACAACAAAAAAATCATGAACATACTACTGAACAAATCAGTATGTTGTATATTTATTGTGTAGTTTTTCCAAAGGAACATTAATCCTTTAACTTCTGCACCCTGTCCATCAGTATCCTACATTGTCAAACATGTTAGCAAAGCAAAAACTTTAACCCTTTGACTCCATCACCCTGTCCTGCAGGAAGCTGGTGGATAGGGTGAGGGAGTTAAAGGGTCAAGATTTTGCAGTTGGTGGACAGGGTGCGGGAGTCAAAAGATTATAATTCAAACAGTCGAAGACGCGTTTTAAAATCATTGGATCACGCAAAAGATCAATGAAAAGATGGGGAACGACAGCAGAAACAAAATTCAGAACCACCACCACCACCAATATAGGAAAAGAGCGAAAATACAACCCCCACCCCCCCCAAAAAGGGCGAGAAAGAACCAAAACAGTCAACTTTTTTTTTGCACAGGTCAATCAATTCTGTTGAATGTGGCCAACAAAAATGAGACATGATGGAAACTAGTCAGAGCGGATTACATGTGGATCATACAGGAGCCATGAGCAGCTAAATGAATTTTGGCAAAGGCTTAGGTTAGGTACAGTTTTTGATTTGGTAAGTATACTAGTTAAACAGGGATCTGAGGAAAAAAAATCCTCACATCATTTTACATTCAAACAGCAACAGCGGATGGTCTACTACTCACCAGCCTTTTCCCGCAGACCCTGACGGATCTGCTGCATCTGCTTGGAGCCTACATTGTCAGCATTGACAATGAAACACTTGGGGTAGTCATCAAACAGTTTCTGCACACACACACACAAATACAACAATAATAGCCAAAGAAAAGGCTAAAAACACAGCAAAGAAAAATTATACTTTTCAACACAATGAAATATCCAAATCTACAAACACAACACGATGACAAAATATACCCTTACAATAAGATATCCAGTAATACAGACACTATCAAGGTAACAAAACAGCTATCATTTGAACAATCACTCAGAGCAAAAATACTGAACAACTAATCAGAGCAAGATTACGGACTTTTATTATCTAAATCAGAGAAACTTTTGACAGATGCAGAAATACGATACAAACATACACTTGTTGTTATGCCTGAAGAAGCTAAATCTTCAGCATTTTTGTGTGTGTGTGGAAAAGTTTTAACATGCTGTGGACATCTTTTAACACAATCGAAGAACAAACATTTACTTTCCACCAAGATATGTCAATATCAAAATCATTCTTTCTTTTTCTGTTTGATGCTCTCAATCTACTTTGAACAAAATTGAAAAATATGAGTGAAAAATAAATTAATATATACCCTGGTATGATGTGCTATAGATAATTAATGCATGTGCAGCACTCATATGACAGAACATTCACCCCACTAATTATGGATAGAAAAATAATCAGTTGTATCACAGATATTGTGCAGCACTTACATACAACAGAAGTGGGAACATTTATCCAACTAATTATAAATACACAAATCCATTGTATTCAACTAACCATGAATACACTAATCCATTTTATCACAGATGCAGATAGACAGATGGATAGATACGCAAGTAACAAACACAAAGAAACACAAACACACACACACACACACACACACACATATCCAAAGCAGTAAGGTTTCCCTGTCCTGAAATATGTGGGTAGCTTGAGTTCACCGCTGACACTTGATGGTACCTCTATGTCATCTTCGTAAGATTCGATTTCCATCACTCTGGGCATATCAGCAATAAAATCTTCTGCCTGAACACTGCCATTAGTACTAGAAATAATGATCAACTCCTGTTTCTCATTTGATCCTTCCACAAGCACAAGTTCATCTTGAGCCGTGTTGAAAGTCTCCATTCAGTCAGTGAAAAATGAGTGAAACTAGGCAGAAGTCTGTACTTTTCTAGTCAAACTGACCAATACAACTGTCCATTGCAATATTACTATTCATATCATCTGATGCAGAAAAGACGGAAAGTGTACTTGCAACACACCAACTGTGATCTAGCAGAAAGTTATTTTTTGAAAGTCCATTCCAATCTTACTCACAACATGAACTGGCTGACAGTTTGCTGTGAACGTTCATGTAGATCATGGCAAGAACTGTGTTGCATGTTGCAAGAATCCTTGCAAAGTGTTATGAAAAAGTTACAACTCCAAGAGGTCCCAAAATAATATTTATATGGCGCTAAATGTACAAATCAAATCAAAAAGCCTGCTCACACAGTTCACGCAAACATTCACTTGCAATAGTGTCCCGACAGTTAAAATGACAGTTTTGCTGACAGTTAAAATGACAGTTTTGCTAAGACTTCACTATCATCATTTGCTTTGCCTTCAGCCTATCACCCCTCCTACAACTCTTGCAAACTAATATGCCTCATTCCCACAGCCTTTCTGCACACACCATTACACTATTCAAAACTAAAAACATACTTATTTCACATACTCGAACACTGTCGCATATTCAAACCCTGATATCAGTGCATAACTGACTCAGTAAACACAGACTTAACACAACAGCGATATACATTTGTAACATATTCCGGGAAAAAATTGGTATTCCTCAAACTTTGCAAACAAAAAATTTCAAAATTCTTGCGTATGGAGTAGGCTATCATGAAGAGAGCCATTTACTTTAAAAACCAGCAAGGGAACCTTCAGTGTGTTCACATGACCATACTGAAAAATGAGTACAATAAAAATGCAAAACAAAACAGACACTCCTAATGAATGACATGGAGAGGGGTGGCATTTCTCTACTGACAGGTTTTGCCTATCCTGCAGATGCAAGTTAGCAGAAGGTTCAGGGTTAGATTCTGTTAACTCACTTGAGCCTAATCCCGCAAATGTGCGGGATAGGTCGTTCTCTGTGGCCTGATCCCGCATATTTGCGGGATTTGCATTACCGATCGATAACTGCCGTGTGTTTCCCGCAAGAGCTGCGGGAACAGTCTCGTACGCTAGACGAGTCTTGGTAAGCCAAATGCAATGTTTGGGTGGATTTGGGCCAATAGACTGAGTTATTGATCGCCAAGGGAAGTCACTGCACACCAGCGAAAAACGTAACACGCTTCGTTCATGCGATCTGTTCTGTGATGAATTATGGCTTCTCAACAAAATCGAAGGAATATTTTTGAGGTTTTTGGTGACGGCAGTGATACCGAACATGCTTTTGATGATTATAATTCAGATGCGGACCCAGAATTCGTCCCAGATAGAGAGGAGAGTGGTGAAAATAGTGACAGTGCCGAGTCAGTGACAGGCAAAGATCAAAGAAAGAAGAGAACAAAGAAAACAAGCACGCCTAAGGCTAGTGCTTTGTTTTCAGAACAAGAGCCATCAACCAGTGGAATCAGTGTTATGGATTCAACTGCATTTGTTATTCCACAAACAGCAGGGAGTGATGTCGAGTCAGGCAGTGACAGTGACAACGACACAGCCTCCAGGTCATGATGATAGTGATAGTGACAGTGAAGGTGATTCACACATTGACTTGGCTGTGGGCAGTGATAGGACAGGTAGTGACTGGTCACAGGATCTGAGCAACTATCCTAACATTCCTGAATTTGAAGGCAGCCCTGATGTGAATATTGACCTTGAAAACTTTAGTGCTCTTTCTTGTTTTAGACTTTTTTTTGATGATTTTTTGATGAAAAATATCAAAGAGGAGACCAATAGGTATGCAGCTGAACTGAAAAGGCATCCTGTGTTCAGTCAGAAATCAGTAGTAAAGAACTGGAAAACAGTCACATTGAGAGAGATAAAGGGATTTATTCTCATTCTTCTTCATATGGGTGTAGTCAAGAAGCCATCCATTCATGACTACTGGAGTTTGGACGAGTTCATAGCAACAAAGTTTGCCTCTCGCATTCTGTCAAGGGATCATTTCAAGGCCATCCTCTCAATGCTTCATTTTAGCAATAATGCAAACTATGTGCCAGTGGGTGAGGAGAATCATGATCCCTTGTACAAAATAAAAACTATGTATATATACATCTTCAACAACGCTTTGAGCAGGTGTATACTCCAGAGAAAAACATCTCAATTGACGAGGCCATGTGTCCTTGGAGAGGTAAGCTGCGCTTCAAAGTTTACATGAAGGATAAACCTACTCCATGGGGCATCAAGTTCTATGAGCTGTGTGAAGCATCATCTGGGTACGTGCATCGATTTGAAATCTATGCTGCTGATCACAGGCTCAGTAACAAGCCTACTGATGTTGTGCTGCGACTGATGGAGCCACTGCTTGATAAAGGCTACCATGTGTTCATGGACAACTACTACACCTGTCCAGTTCTCTGTGAACAACTAAGTTAGTCAGGAGGAAAACAATGTGCACAGGGACTGTTAGATCAAATAGAATTGGGATGCCAAAAGATCTTGCTCAGCAGAAGCTGAAGCCAGGGGAAAGTGGCTTCCGGAGAAAAGGTGACCTTGTGGTTCTCAAGTGGAAGGACAAACACGAGGTATCCATTCTGACATCAGCTCATGACCCAAGGAAAACAAAAAGTATCACCACCAGACACACTAGAGATAAGCAGAAACCAGAAGCTGTAGCAGAGTACACAGCACACATGGCTGGAGTAGACCACAATATCAGCTACTGGCTTATGTTCCTTTGGTTCAACGGACAGCAAAGTGGACAACAAAAGTTTTCATGCATCTCCTCACTCTATGTGCTATCCAGTCCAACATCCTCTTTAACAAAATGAGAACAAAAGCACATCCGAGACCTATGCCAATACCTCAGTTCATAAAACTCCTTGGTAAACAACTTTCTGAGGAGTACATGGAGCTCACCTCAACGGCCTGTCCTCTACCTTCAAAAGCAATCAGCAAGTCACAGACTCTTACACCTCGACCACACCAAATTCCATTCTTTGGTACCCCTTCCAGCAACCAGTGCTAAAGCAAAGCCCAGGAGAGACTGTAAAGTGTGTTATGACAGATCAGCAAGTGTTCCTGTTAAGAGAAAGAGGGCGAAGGAGACATACTATCGGTGTGAACTGTGTGAAATTCCTCTGTGCGTGGAGCCCTGCTTCAAACTGTTCCACACTCAAGCCAATTATATCCAGATGTGACTCTTGTACTGGTTGGAACTTTATTTTCAAAGTTTTGCATGTGTATTCTTATATTGTATAACCACAAAATAACCAAGGCATGTCATTTTATGAACTGTAATCATCCAGAGATCTGATAATTCGGGTTCTAAAAAATTCTTGCAAAAAGCAAAAATACATCATTTTTCAAACAATCACAGTAAACAAACTACTCATCACAAAGCATTCAAATCTGTTTTATTTTCGAGAGCTTTATTTCATCTTTCTTCTGATAAATTTTCAGCCAGTTTGAATAATTATGGTGTGTGCTAGAGAATATGACAGTAACCTAAAAAACGCCAGGCTTCAGCGCTTGCGGATCTAAAAATAGCACAGGCTCAAGTGAGTTAAATTTTACGGTGTTGACAGAATTAGTGTAAAGTGCAGCTATGTGTTCATGTGCATGTTAGGAGAGACCATAACTGCGCCCTTAACATTTCCAATAGGTGCTAAGGATTACAATAAATTTCTCAGCAGTTGAAAACTATCCTTGCATTCTGTGTTCACATATCATGCCAATCTATGCCTGACACTCAATGTGCAACACTGGCATTAAAATTTTACAAGAAACTTTCCACGATGCAAAGACACACTTGCTGACACAAGAAATTTACAATGCAGAGATTCAAAAGCGTATGAACACCATAAACTGTCAAAACTATTATCCTTGTAATATCACAGCGTAAGCAAAAATTCACAGAATTCAAATCTGACAGAAAAATATGGCCAAACCCACGGCTGCATTTTCCCAACCATTCTGCCACCCTTTAGTTGCGAGCCAGCGTCGCCTGCGTGTACTATTTTTAGCCAGGCAGGGTCGACTGAAGTCCGTCAGTGTAGCGCGTCTTTGTGCTCCCGCACTAGTGATAAAGGGACGGGTGAAAAGGGTGTGGGGAGTGGAAGGGAAGGGGCCCGCTATTAATAGCCCGCAGAAAGTGGCCAACTAAAGTATCTCGGATTTGTGCGCCGTGAACCATGAAGGCAGGCATTTCTGACTAAGCCACCTCTCCAATCAATTACACTGATAGAAAATGCAATGTTTCAGAAATGAAAAAAAGGAAACATCAGTAGGTAGGGGGGGGGGGGGGAGACTCACCGTAATTTTCATGAAGTAGTTGGACTTCCATGTTGCCTTGTCTTCCTTGACCATCTTTGTGAATCAGGGATTGCTATCTGCAATTTAAAGACAAGATCTGAAACATAAAAACCAAGGAAGAGTTATTAACCCTTTCGCTGCCACATAAAATGAGATAATTCATTGTCAAAATCATGTACGCTTAGCTGCCATACCAACTTAATATTCGCGATTAATAAGAATTGATTTTAACATTGTTATCTAAGGTTTGCAAACACGTGTAGCAAATTTTAAGCCCAAACTATGGCAAATGAGAACTCAGAAAATTGTTAGAATTTTTATGCACATAGATGGGAAAAGGTTAAGCATATTGTAAGGCAAATAATTCATTTTTTGTTGTGAGGCATGGACAGTCAACAAGCAAAGCCAGAACAAGATTGAGGCAGCCAAGATGTGGTTTCTAAGAATGCTGAGAGTTCCATGGGCAGCAAAGAAAACAAACGAGACAGTCTTGATGGAGGCAGACACAAGAAAATCATTCATAAGGAAGATTAGGAAAAGACGGGCAACATTTATAAAATAGGCCATTTTATGAGGAAAGAAGAATTGGAGCACATGGTCATAACAGGTAAGCTGGATGGAAAGAGAGCACCAGGTAGACCCAGGGAGAAGATATTGGACTGATTTGCAGAGTGGCTGAAGACAAAGGGGGTGGAAGTGGTGCTTGAGGCAACATGAGATCATAGAAACAGACAGAAGGCCATGATCGCCAACGCTATGTGGCAAAGCACCTGATGATGATGATGATCATATAGGCTATATATGTCATAAAGAACACTGGCAAACATGTAGCCTAAAGCAAATTTCAAGCCCAAACTATGGCAAATGAGAACTCAGAAAGTTGTAAGAATTTATATGCAAATAGATGGGAAAAGGTTGAGCATACTGTAAAACAAATAAATAATTCATTTTTTGTTTGTTTTTCGGATAAAGATTTAGCAAACATATGCATTAGGTATGTCACAATCGGCGATTCCGCGTGCGCGAAAACTGTAGCGGAAGACTGTTACCGGCGTGGCGGCACATGTGAGAGGGTAGGCAAACAATCGCTGTTTGTTTCGTTAATGTATTCATGTGTCCGATAATTACCGATCTGAATACCGAAGTCCGTACTTTTCCCATGATGACCTGGTCATTTTCACGAGCTTCCTCTGATTTGCTGACGTGGCAGTAGTGGTGTGACTTGTGGTGTGTGCGGCCGTATCTCCCAAACTTACGGGTATGATTTTTAGTGTCAAATAAAGTGACCATCAATAAGAACATGCATTTTCCTACTTATGTGTAAAATTTGGTGCAGATATTATTTTATTTAACCGTTTTACGACATATTACAGATAGTGGGTGTGGTGACTGTTGTTATTGCCTTCGGCGGCCGTTGTTTACAACGGCCGTCAGGCTTATCTGTGCCGATTCACCGTTTTCTTTTGGTCATACCAGCTGAACCTATTGGAGTTAAAACTTCATTTTTCACGACATATAAGATAATGCATTTGTAACTTACGGTGTAAAATTTGGTGAACAAATTTTAAGATTAACTCGAAATACAAGCTTCAGTTTGACGCTGGTTGTCAGTCTAGATCTAGTAGATGACTCGGCAAACTGCGGCAATGGGCAGTCAAACTTCAAAGGTCTGCTACCCCTCATTATCAGCTTCTAGACTTCTGGACTTTAGATTGTCAGATTGGATAAGATTAAAACTCGCACGACTCGGCAAGTTTAAAAGAATCCAGTTATGTAGCTCGGAAAAATAGAAAAAAATGAAAAACGGAATCTAGATCTAGTGTATGTTGTGGCTTATTGGTCAAGTGAAGAATCGTATGATAATGCAGTGGACTATGACATTCCAAAATTTTCTCTGGTTTGTAATGTTATATTTGGAGACCTTGTCTTGTCATGAATCCATTTCAATTCTGTACTATTATTACCATCTGGCACAACATACCCATTTCACTCCTGCCTGTCTGATATAGAACTGATGCATCAGCCACAGCAAAACCAGACAGGACATACAAAATCAAATACTGTTCTGTCTTCCTATTCTCCTTTGCTACATTACAAGATCTGGTGTCCACATGCTTCAGCTATGCTTGGTAACATTTAAGTAACTCCTGGCTGCACTGCCATAAAAACAGTCCATATATGCACACCACAGCATTTTACATGGTTTAGTTCATAAACCATACATTCCATGGCAGATTTTTTTCTGAATTACTCAATTAGTGTTTTTGTTTTGTAAAGAAATACCAAGAGATTTTGTTATCTCATGTGTGTGTGTGTGTGTGTGTGTGTGTGTGTGTGTGTGTGTGTGTGTGTGTGCGCGCGCGCGCGTGCGTGCGTGTGTGTGTGTGTGTATACTGACAATGCATACTTTCATGTACATTATTTAACGTGAATCATAATGCTGAAAAAGTAAAGTTGAGAAGAATATATAGGGGTCCTATTTGCCATCTTGGTGTTGTATTTTGCTTCATAAGGATAACAAGTGAACAAATGACAGGTATGTAGTATTATGTTGGTGTTACTGATGGGGGTGTCAAGGGCTGTTTCAGTACATCTCCTTCTTCTGGAAAATCTGTGGTAGAAATTTCCTTTCCTGTCATTCTCTTTTTCTTTGCCTTGGTTTTGTCCTTTGTCATATCTTCCTTTTTCATTTTCTGTCTTGCTGATCCATTCACCTCTGGTAAGTTTTCCATAAAGCCTCTTTGAATTGATAATAGGATACATAATTAATGAATTGTATTTTTTAGCTGTAAGTAAATGTGAACTGCTTAGTGGCAATATCAGATAATATTTGCCAGTTTTTACACACATGAATGCTTTTGTGTATTTTATTATTTGATTATTTGTGTGAATGCCCTGATATGTGCACTTACTACTTAATTTTCTTTTCCGTGTTTGTTTTTTGCATGGTCCTTTACATGTTTACACGTGTTTCACTTGAGATGGTTGTACCCTCGACATAGCTCTGAGTAGTGGGTTGGGCTTTAAACACTAATAATGATAATGCCAATAATCATCAGGGATACATAGTACATTAGTAGCCTTTCATATGAACTAAATGTGGAGCAGTCGTTTTCATCACTGTATCGGATGGAGAGAAGGAAATGGCATGGTTGTACTGAGAAGAACAGTGACTTGTTACGTTGTATGCTGCATGTATACTATACGTCATTATTGAAGGGCCAGGAACGTTTTTGAGTCAATTTTTGAAAGGAGAAATAACCTATTTTCTCTTACTCTTTTCTCCAATTCGTTGCCGTAACTGAATGGATAAGAGCTCAGACAACATTGCAGTTTCCTTTTGGCACGTGTTTGGGGATTTGCCGATTTGCAATGGGCGGCCCAAGGAAGACAATTTCCACACGAAATTGTCGAATCTTCAGCAGGGTCTCTCTGACGACGCAGGCAAGGTAGCGACAAAATTCGCTTTGCACGTGCAAGGCAAGCCCTTTTTGAACACTACTCCAGCCAAAGTTGCCCGCAGACGAGGATAAAAAGGACCCGTTCTTGGTTCGTTTTAACCATGCTTGCAAGACGACGGATGACGGATGAGCAGCGGGGGAGAGCCCTCGCTCTGCTTGATGAAGGCCTAGCGCAGCGGGAAGTTGCTAGACGACTTGAAGTGTCGCATTCCACAATCCAGAGACTGCTGGAGCGCTTCAATGAGACTGGAGCAGTCCAGGAAAGGCGTCACACGGGTCGACCCAGAGTAACGGCAAGACCGCTACCTTGCCCTCTCCGTCCTGAGGGAAAGGGCATCCACTGCGGTGACCTTGAGGGGTCAGCTGAGGGACGCAACAGGTGCTAACATCAGCTGCAGCACGGTGAGAAGACGGCTACATGAGGCAAACTTGAGGTCACGGAGACCGGCCGTCCGACCCGTGCTGTCACCGGTCAACAGAGTGCGCCGCATGACCTGGGCCAGGGAGCACGTGACCTGGACAAGGCAACAGTGGGCCCGGGTCTTGTTTTCGGATGAGTCCAGGTTCACCCTGACCTTTAACGATGGCCGGGCTCGGGTGTGGCGACGTCAAGGGGAGAGGTTCGCTGACGCCACTGTCCAAGAGCATAACCGGTACGGCGGCGGGTCGGTGATGGTGTGGGGTGGCATGAGCCGTGGTACCCGGACCCCCCTGCTCCCCATTGACGGCAGCCTGAACGGGGTCCGGTACCGGGACGAGGTTCTGGCGGCCGTGGCACTGCCTGCGCTTGTGGACCTTGGTCAAGGCGCCATCTTCCAGGACGACAATGCACCTGCGCATCGAGCACGCCTTGTGACCGACTTCCTGGAGCAGCATGAAGTCGTCCGTATGGCCTGGCCAGCGTGCTCACCTGACCTGAACCCAATTGAACACCTCTGGGATGTGCTCGGGAGGCGCATCAGGGACAACCACCCCCCACCGGGCACCCTGGCCAGGCTGGTCGACATCCTGCAGATCGAGTGGGCGGCCATCCCTCAGGACACACTCCGTACCCTTGTGGGGTCGATGCATCGGCGCTGTGAAGCATGCATCCAGGCTCGGGGCGGACACACGCGATATTGAAAACAGATTGGCCAAATCTGACACTTTCTGTTTTTTGAAAAGGGGGGGATGTTCCTTTAAATGCATGTGCTGTTCACTAATGGGTCATTGTGCTAATTTCTTTTTCCAAAACAGGTGTGGAAATGATGAAATAAAACATAGAATCAATTCTAAACATTGTCAATTATTTCAACTTAAAATTAGAGAGGAAGGAAGAAGTGGCCCTTAAATTATGATTAGGAGTATATTTAGCAAAAAATTATTGGGAGTGATGGACAGCAAAATGATGTCAAGAGAAGCCTTCCTGTCAAGTGTGTACACTTTAAGGGGACTGGGGTGCATCTAGGTAGTAACACTTGGAGTTGGATACCCTTCATGTATAATCTTTTGTTTTTTCCATTTTTGTTACAGTTTAGATTTGCATTTGACATATTTGATTTTTACACAGATGACTTTCATGATTCCATTCTTAGAATGTCTGCACATTTTTGTGATTTCTTCATTTGGCAAGCTATAAATCAAATGTGACTACGGATTCCGTTCTTTTTTTTTTTTTTTTTTTTTGGTATGTGTGGACTATTTGTATGTAACTCAAGTAAATGTGTTTCAGAAGTTTTTTGTTTTTGCAGTACAGCTTATTCTTATACCTGGTGTTTGTGCGTGTATGTTATGATATATTTCTACTAATGCCCTTTTCATCTTGTTACCTGTTCTGTGGATTTATTTTGATGTAGCATTATGGGGTCAGTCTTTGTGTTTTTTGTTTGCATTTAATTTTGTTTTTTGAGTGATATATAGATATTTGAATTCGAGCATTTTTGAAGACCCTTTCGTGGCCTCTCGTGATAGGCAAATTACCATGTGGCATGCAAAGAAACCTAACTAAAAACATCTTATTTACCATGCAGCATGCAAAGAAATCATACCAACAAAAAAAGAAAAAAAAAAACTTATTTTTCTCCATTTTCTTGATGTACAGTAGTGCCTTGCTTCAAAAGTTCAATAATTCAGTTTTCACGAACTGAGTCCCCGTAATGTTCTACTAAATGATGCATCACCCACAGATTTATTCAAAGTCAAATACTGGCATCAGTCTACTGACTCTAGTATAGTATATAGTCAACACTCACTCCACTTTCTTGTATGTGTACTGCAGAGCCTTGGTCAACTGTTCAGTCTTCACAAACTGAGCCCATAAACAGGTAGTTCCTCTACTAATGATGCATCACCCTCAAACTTATTCAAAGTCAAAACTGAGCCCATAAACAGGTAGTTCCTCTACTAATGATGCATCACCCTCAAACTTATTCAAAGTCAAATTAATGGAAACAGTTTATAGGCCTACTTATCATAGTCAACACGATCTCTTCACACAGCATGGTAAGACAACAGGGGACAAAGGTGGTTATAAGTACACTATTTAAAAAAACTGGCAAGAGAAGCCTGTTTTGTCTTGGTAGGGTGTGGGGGGGGGGGGGGGCACACTATTTAAAAAAAACTGGCAAGAGAAGTCTGTTTTGTCTTGGTAGGGTGAGGGGGGGGGGGGGCAGCCACAGATCCACTTGCACATCTTGGCCTTTCTTGTGGTCCTTTGCTGATTGTTTCCATACTGACTGATGGCCTCTCCAGCCTTGTTCACTTTGCGAATGCAAGTTGAAACTCGCTGATCGTAATCTGCCACTTTTGTTGACTTTTCAGTCCAGTCCCATTTCCATTTGCTGCTAATTGATCCTTCGTCAAACGTCTCGCCACGATTTACGATGTGTGATACGCACGACATTTTGCTGATCGTAGACTCTAATGAAGCGTTAGACTCTTGTGAAACATGCAGAAAATTGCTGCGAAAATCGTGTTCACAAATTGATGTGCCCGCCTCGGCAACAGTTTCATAAAACACGCGGAAATACCCTCACAACCGCGGGCGGCACTGCCTTGAAAAATGGTCTGATGAAAATCTGGACTGGAAATACTGGATACGGAACGGTAATGAACTCGGGAGTGATCAAGTCCTTCACGATTTTTTTTTCCTCGGCGTTTTTTTTTCCCCCTCGGACTCGTTTTCTTTTTCTCGGAAGTCGCTTTGAAAAATCTCGGAAATCCTCAGATCCGAGGAGAGTTCCCCAGCCTGATAAATATATGTGGTGTGTGTGTGTTGTGTGTGTGTGTTTACATTATGATTTATATTAAATATGATATATATATATATATATATATATATATATATATATATATATATATATATACATACATATAATATATATATATGTATATACACATACATACATATATGCATATGTACACTTATAACACATACACCCACACAGATATTTACATACATAACACATTATCTTTCATGTTGTATGACAGCTTATGTGTGTGTTTACGCAAGGAAAAAAATTACAACTTTTTCAAAAAAGTTTGCTTGTTAGGATAAATAATTGAAAAGAAACACTGTCCTTACTACCAGCAGAATTTTTAAATCAAAATTGCAAGATGAAATTTCCAGAACAGCAAGTTATAAACCAATTCAGTCTGTGAATCTTTTCTACCCCTCAGAACAGCTTAATTAGTAATTAGTCTGTAATCTCTTAGTCTTGATAAAGACTCAATTTCTAAGTTACCAGGAAACTTGAGGTCTTTTCAGTGAAATATTCAATTTTCATTTCTTTTTTAAGGGTATTTATACTACCATCACAGGTTCACAATTTTTTTTTGAGTTAATCAATATGAATATACTTACATACATCTATAGGCTACACATATATATGATATATAATAAATTATAATACACACACATATTATTTATAATTAAAAACATATATATAAACCAAGAGTAAATACATAATAAAAATAAAAATGCACAGGTTGACAACTTCTTGTTTAAAGGCGGTTTTTCATGAAAAACTGTAATTGATGTTATTACATAAAGATTGAGCCTAATGGTATTGAATAACTGTTCTAATTTATCATGATAATTATCTTGAGGCTTTACTCAACAATTTTCAAGTCAGAAATTTGATGATTTTGGAAACTGTAAAGATTTTAGGAATCTCAGTTGATCTTCGCTTCAGCCAGTTAAGGCAATTAATGAATTAATTGTTAATTAATGCATGGACTCAGAGATTCATGAAGGTCTTAATCATCTTGGCTAAACAAAGACCTTTCTACTGATATTTGATTTTTTTAAAATCGGTTCAGTCGTTCCAAAGTTATGGTGCTTTTTGTGATGAAACGGCACACACGCGGTCACAGTTTTTGCTATGTAATCCAATGAAGGAAAACGTCAAAAATTTAATTATTCAAAAAATCTAACTTTCGTCACAGACAATCAACCGAAAAACTTTTAATACCATTTTAAAGTTCTTTTTTTGTTCTTTTCAATGATGGTAATTGCATATTTAATAAAAAATATTTGAAATTTTTTGTAACATACCTAAGTCCTGGCCTATGCATCACTATCCCCAAAACAGGAAAAAAATGCTCACCACTGTTCCTATGACTATGCGCCTACTGAATGTTAAAAAAACTAACTTTCGTCATCCAATCTTCTTAAATTTTACACTAATTCTAAACCTCTTTACTGCTCTTGATGCTGACGTTCAATACGTGAGGCCCATGTAAAAAAAAATTTTTTTTAACTGTCATCTCTCAAGCCAGTCAAGACCGCATGGCCGTTGCACAATCCTTTACAAATCGACATACACAACACAAAGACTTAACAATTCAAGCTTAAAACTATAAAGAAAGCGTCAAGAATACACGTATAGGCCTACATAAACCTACAGTGCCTACACCATCGACACTATTTCCTGAATGCTATGCCTGATTACTATTTTCACCAGTAACATAGGCCTAGATATCATGACGTTCGCCGACAGAAAAATGGACAACTCTGAACTCATAACCGGGCACGTCATTTAAATACAATTCGTCTAAACAAAAATAACAGTTCTAGTTTTGGTTTAAAAATCTTAAATTCATGACCAAATGATAAACATTCATCTTGAGATATGTATCACACGTACAATAATGCTGAACAGTAAAGATGTAAAACAAAAAGAGGTTTGTAAAATCTGACAGCTCGACCACGTTACCTTTCTGCTCGAAATGTCGGCGCAAAAGGAAATTGCACATGAAGTAGGCCCATCATCCCTACCAATTTCCGGTAAGCTTACTCAGATTTGTCAATTTTAAGTACTTCACCATCAGGGCCCTGTGTCGCAAAAGGATGACAGAATATCAGTTAGTTGATTGGTGGTCAATGCAAGCAGAAATAGGACCTGAATACGTTTCGCTACCTTTTATCGTCCCATCTGTTTCAATTCAGTTACATAGTATAGGTAAAACACATCCTACATTTGTTTTAAATTTGTCGGAAAATACTTGTAAATTTGCTCTTTGATCAGATGTTTATTATACATGTATGTATATATATATATATATATATATATATTATATATACTATTTATTATTATGTATATATATATATATATTATATATATATAACATATAATATATATATATATACATATGTATGTATACAGATGTATATGGGGTGACTGGGGATATAGGGGGTGGGCGATGTGCTTGTGGTGACGGGGGACAGGGGATGGATTCGCTTAGGGTCTGGTCTCCAGTGCCATGTGGTGGGACACATAATGGCGATGATGGGGATGGCGGCGATGATGGCGACGATTACGATGATAGTGATGGAGATGTTGGTGATGGTGATGGCAGCGGTGATGGTAGGATGATGGTGATGATGACTGCTGTCGTTGTTACTATTATTGCTGTTCTTACTATTGTTGTGGTTGTAACTGTTGTTGTCGTCGTCGTCTTCATCGTAGTCAGTGCTTCATTTGTCGTTGTTGTTAATATGGTGATGATGAAGGTGATTAACATTATTGTTGTTCTCTTTACTACAATTATTAGTGTCATTTATAAAGGCACATCTATGTTACCACTTAGAATAATAATGTGTAAGTTTGTTTACTTCGTAGCTGTTCGAATTTAAAGTAGTGTAGTTGGGTGTGTGTGTGTGCGTGTGTGTGTGTACGTATGTGTGCGTGTATCATTTTTGTACGTGCGTGCGGGTGTGCGGGTGTGCATATAAATGAGTGTTTGTGTTTGTTTAATGTTGTATATGTGTGCGTGCGAGTGCGTGTGGTTGTGTTCATGTGGGTGGGGCACGCTGGGGTGGAGGGATGGAGATTTGGTGTTCGGCGTTGGGATTGGGGTGGGGGAGGGAGGAATGGGCAGGCGTCTCGTGTTGTTGAAAAGAAAAAAGATTGGATTACTCTGTGAACAGTTGTCATTAAAAAATGTTTGATGTGTGTGTTCATTCCTGAATAAACAGTCCCCCGAGGAAGGCCACGGGCCGAAGTACTGGGCTCAAAACTCTAGTTTGTTGTCTTGTTTCTTTGGTTTATCTACAATATATACATATATATATTGGTAACCCTATGTGAGGTATTGGAAACTTTGTTTCTTTTTAGGAATATACCTTGTTGTTACGCTAATAACTCAGCGTGATATGTTGACAGCAAAAATAGGCCCGTATCTACAGGAGTGCACTAGTGCCACTACTTAATTTTTTTGTTGTATCTGTAATCAAATAACGATACTCTTTTTTTTTATATTATTATTGTTGTTTAAAGCCCAGCCGACTGCGCAGAGCATATCAGGGCTAACTACCCATACCCTCGACGTACTCGTGGTTAGCCCTGATATGGCTCTGCGCAGTCGGCTGGCTTTAAACAACAATAATAATATATAAAAAAAAAAAGAGTATCGTTATTTGATTACAGATACAACAACAAAATTAAGTAGTGGCACTAGTGCACTCATGTAGATACGGGCCTATTTTTGCTGTCAACATATCACGCTGAGTTATTAGCGTAACAACAAGGTATATTCCTAAAAAGAAACAAAGTTTCCAATACCTCACATAGGGTTACCAGTGCAATAACGATGTAGTGGCCTTACTAATATACTCTCATAAAGAAATCAGCTAACCAATATCTCTTGTTGAGTTACCAGCGCAGAACAAGCTGTGACATCAGCACCATTTTATAAGTCACAAGTTTTATCTGCAAGCCTGGCCATGGCACATTTTTGTTGTTGTTTTGTTTGTTTGTTTGTTTTGTTTGTTTGTTTGTTTGTTTGGGTATTTTTTAACAAAATGTTTCATGCAAGTAGTGGCATAAATCATAATAGTTCATATGCAGGCATCACCACAGTTCTACAAATCACAGAACGTTTTATGACTATCGTAGGCACAGTTTAGAAACGATCATTTCCCTTTTCCAGAATACCGTGATTTATGTCCACCCACCCCATAGTAAGGTATTTATTAGATAACCTGTAATACCATACTTTTTTCCCACAAGGATATCCAGTCTAAGAATGGAATTTGCGTGCGAAGGTCTACGACAACATTCCAATCTAAATATCAATGTGTGAATCTTCCCCCAATATCAAAGTAAATTTGAAATGAATTAACAATGAAACATATGCATGCAATCAGAGTGAGTCCATAACGAAACTTTACTGCTTTGAGTGTGTGTGTGAGTGTGTGTGTGTGTGTGTGTGTGTGTGTGTGTGTGTGTGTGTGTGTGCGCGCGCGCGCGCGCGCGTGCATGTGCATATGTGTGTAAATATGTATATGTGTTATGTGTATGTGTGTATGCGTAAGTATATTTATGTGCGTGCTTACGTGCGTGCGTGCGAGCGTATGTTGTGCGAGTCAGAGGTGTATTCATTGCTTTTGTTTCTTTTAGAGTTTTTGTTTTTTGTTTGTTTTATTTGTGTTTGTGTGGGTTTTTTGCTTGTTTGTTTCTTTTTGTTGTTGATTGACTGATTGATATACGAAGGTAGATATTTGAACATAGTTTATTTTTTATTGATTCTTTGATTTCGCATGTACTAATAGATTGTGTGTTTCTCATAATAGCATTTGCAGTTGTTTCTCTTGCTTTTGTTTCTCATGCTTTGTGAAGCACTTAGGGCTTTTAGTCAGATGAGTTTCAGTTTCAGTTTCAAGTCCTCAAGATGACATCTCCACGCTCGGAATTTATTCCATATGCACTAACGTCACAGGTGCCATGTGATGGAGAAGATCCAGAATGATCACAGCACAAGCCTTAAGCCTGCACATAAACCTACGTTCTGGCCAGGTCCTGGGATCTTACCTAAATAGTTCAATAACCCTGAGGTCGTAGAGGAGTGAAGTGACAGAGACTTCAACTTTTTCTGGGGCCAGCACTATGAGGGCAGCGCCCATCTCCTCTCCCTCGTTTCAAATTCATATTCATGTTCACAATTTTTTAACCAAGACTTCAGAAAGGCAGGAAGGCTAATTGGTCTTCAAGGGGTGGGACCTAGGAAATCAACCTATCTGTCCAATTTGTTATACCAAGGCAGCCGGGCAATGCCCTGCTCTTCACGATTTTCAACTGCCGTGGGATTTTTAGCATGCGCAGCCAGAAGGCACACGGGTCCGACTCATTTTTCATCCCCTTCCGAAGGACTAGACGTTCAGTTCGATTTTCCAGTCAAACTGAAGAGAAAGTAGAGGGAGCGAACCCTGGAACCTGGAGTTTAGTTACTGGCAGGCGAACGTCTGAACCATTCTGCCACCCTTCTCCCTTAGTTAGATGAGGCACTCGTTTCCCTTCGTTAGATGATGCACTATAAAGTAATTAGTACTATCATCATTATTATTATTAATATCATTGTTGTTCTTGTTGTTTTTGTTGTTATTGTTATTGTTATTAGTAGTAGTAATAATAGTAGTATCATAAATAGCCGGCAGAATCGGCCAAGTCAAAACAGCATTCAAGAAGATGACAAGCATTCTTACCAACAAATGCCTATCAATTAACATCAGGAAGAGAGTTCTTGAATGTTATATAGAACCAATACTGTTGTACGGATGCGAGGCGTTGACAGTCAACAAACAAAGCCAGAACAAGATTGAGGCAGCCGAGATGTGGTTTCTAAGAAGAATGTTGAGGGTTCCATGGACAGCAAAGAAAACAAACGAGACAGTCTTGATGGAGGCAGACACAAGTAGATCACTCATAAGAAAGATTAGGAACAGACAGGCAACATTTATAGGCCATTTCATGAGGAAGGGGGATTTAGAGCACCTGGTCACGGCGGGAAAACTGGAGGGAAAGAGAGCTCTAGGTAGACCCAGGGAGAAAATGCTGGACGGACTTGCAGAATGGCTGGGGACAGGGAGGGTGGGGGAGATGCTAGGGGCTACGAGAGATAGAGGAAGATGGAAGTCCATGATCGCCAACGCCATGCGGCAGGGCACCTGATGATGATGATGAGTAATAGTAGTAGTAGGTTCTGTTATTATGAAAAGAAATTTGAGTATTTTCAAGAACCACTTAGACAGAAATGACAGATAGAATAATCTTTGGGTTTACATTTATTAACATAACATATCGATTTTTTAAATAAAATACATGGAAATACAGATAAATGTGGAAAGTGAACCCTCGCTATTCGGGATATGTTTTTCCACTAAACCATCTTCTGCTTTTTTATTTTTAATGGATTTAAAGGTTTAGATTTTGTACTTCAGTATAGTCATGCTTCTCAATTTATTCAATCGATAAAAATGTATAACTGGTTTTTGTTTTATGTAAAACAAAGACATCTTATACAAATATCTGATAATAAAGATTCTTTAAACTGACACAAGTTATAAATGTCAGAAACGAAGAGGCTGGAATCCAGATCACCATTTTTTTTCACTCTGTTAATTCTGTCATGGCACAGTCTCGTTTTCAATTGTGACGCAAGGTCACTACACCACACAGGCGCAGTCATGCGCTACATTCCTGGAGCAAAAGAGAATCATCGGGGGTACTGGAAGCTTGTGTACATTTCAAACTATTTGTAGCTATTGAAAAACGAAACCATGGGTTCGGGCTCCAGTAAAAATGCGAAAGAGCCCGAACCTGCTCGCGATGTGAAGAAAGAAAAGCCTGTTGCTAATGTAAATAATCAGGGCACTTTCTCCAACAACAACACTGTGTCTTCTGAAAAACAGCATGCCCAGAACACATTTATTACTCAACCCGATGCCTTGACAGATGAAAGAAACAGAAATAACAGCTTTAACAATTATGGGAGAGATCAGGTAAGTCAGGATGAAGATTCGAGCAGTCAAACGCGCTCCAGAAAGCGGACTGCCCAGAATAGTTTTGTGTGGCAAGCGGACCAGGAGACACAGGATGAGCTGAATGAAGTGCTGCAGATTCCAACTGACAACAAATACAAATCTGCCAACCCTGTCAGGCAAGAAGATCTACCAGAAACATACGCACAACGAAAGCAAAGAGAACAGTACACGCTGAATCAGCAGACGTTACTGCGGCAGAAAACTATCTATAGAAACCCAGATGACTGGAAGAATGAGGAAGAAGAGGTTGGTAATGCTTCTACACAAAAGCTTACGTAAAAATATGCATGTGCACATGCACACACACACACACACACACACACACACACACACACACACACACACACACACACACACACACACACACACACACACACACACACACACATGTACAGTGACACATTCAAAATGATTCATATATACTCCTTCATACTCATACATGCGTATCTATAAACATACACACACATTGTGACATATACATCACACACACTTAGTAATGCATTAGTATTGATGATGTGTTGGTTTGTGTATGCAAAAGATAAAAATACTCTGAGTAAAAAAAGATAGTCATTTGATATTCAGAATTTTCTGGCTTGCTGAGGAAGAAATGTTTTTAGTCCCCTCTTTTTGTTTTGTTTTGTTTTTCTTTTGAGATCAGAGTTTTTCCCCACAAAGCTTTGTGGGAGAGTACAGGGAATCTTGTTATTTATCTTTTGTATAATTCTAAGATGATGAAATTAGATGGACAGAGGTAGTGCATGCATTCTCTCTCTCTCTCTCTCTCTCTCTCTCTCTCTCTTCTCTCTCTCTTTCTCTCTCTCTCTCTCTCTCTCTCTCTCTCTCTCTCTCTCTCTCTCTCGTTATTTTCCCCTTTGATATCGCTAGTGTTTATGATGGTGTCTTCTCTTTGTCCCTTGGTCTTTCCTCTTCTCTGGTGGGCTGCTTTGGTTGTTTGATGTTCGTGATGGTGTCTTCTCCTGTTCCGTGGTCGTCCGTCTTCTCTGGTAGACTGCTTTAGGAGTTTGCTTGGTGACTGTCATATATTGTTTTTTTTGTGGATAGAGTAGCTCTGGCATCAGTTGTTTGTTGCTGTTTTTTGGATTCTCCTCTCTTGTTCCTTGTCTTCATGGTTTGTTGCAGGAACCTCTAGGTGCATCATTCAAGACTATCACACATTCATTCATTCAGTTAACATTCGGATTAGTTGTCATTCATTCAGTTTTTGGTTAGTATAGCAAGATTCCCGCTTTCATCATATCTCCATTGAATGTTTGTTCTCTTTATTTTTTGTCTTCCTGTTAGAAGGCACAAATGATATGACATATTATTTATTTAGTAATAGCAAACAATAGTCTTTTTGATGTAAGTTCAGAGCACAACATATAGATCTACTTGTCGATCTATTATGGGCAACAAAACATTCATCACTGTTTCATACTTGTAATTGTATGTCGGGGCTGTTTACACATGACTATCCATACCGTGGTTCGTATTTATTATTGGATAGCTAGGTTAACGGTACATGCCGCTCTTTTTGCTACAGTACATTCCGCTCTTTTTGCTCATAGGTTTTTTAGTCATAATTCAGTTTCAAATATAAGTTGTAGATTTTTGCATTTGCCATATTTGAATATGGAGACAGATAGTCTAGCTACCAGTAATATATGATTGACTTTATTTCTCTTTATGTCTGGGGCTATTTTCCTTTTTGTTATACCGAAAAGTGCTATTTTTTCATTCATAGCAATATGTATATGATATATCATGATGTGTTAATATGTATTGTTTTACATTCTTCCAAAAGGGCCTTAGTTTTGGACAGGTGTAGAATGCATGCTTAGTTTTGGACAGGTGTAGAATGCATGCTCGATGTAGTCTTTAAGTCTATCTCTTGGCATCAGGGGCATTTGTTTGTGTCGGTGACACCCATTTTTTGTAGTATTGAAATGTTTGTAGGATATATGTTATGCAGGAACTTAAACTAAGTTAAAGTGGAGTAATCTCAGCCGAGATTCTTTTGTGCATTTGTATGCGGTGGAGAAGTAGTCTTGTATATCGATGTCTAACTTGCGCTTCCAAAAATTAGTTGCACATATTTCATGCTTTTGTTTTACAGAGAATACTTTCCTGATTTGTTTGTTTGATAGTGATGTTAGATTTCCGCCCTCTGTCATGATGTTGTTTGGAATTTTGTCTCTGTTAGCGTCGTTATTGACTTTGTATTTCCATGTGCGTGGAAGGGAGTTAACAATTGCGTTGTATTCGAAGAGTAACATTGGGCTGGGGCCTATCTTCTGTTCTATTTCTCTATAGGTCATCATGTTTCCATTTAGCCAGAGATCTTGCACAAAAAGAAAACCAGATGTGCTCCATCGCAAGAGAAATAATGGATTTCATTTGTATAGTATATTTTTGTTGTTCCAGAAAGGTTCTGTTTTTACTTTCTCTGTCAATTTTTTTTTTTAAAGATGGAGACTGCTTTAATTACGTCTTTCCAGAAGATTGATTTTACCTTTTCAAGGTGCTTAATGTCTTTAGGTGGAACATTACAGTTGAACACTCAGTGGCTGTTCTCAAAGGGGGTAATGTTCTGTTTAGCCAGGATGCTCCATGATGAGTGTGTTTGTGAAAGGAGTTTGGCTGCCCATTTTACTAGAAACATTTATTGCTGGTGTTCGATATTTATCATTGAGAGTCCTCCTTCTTCTTTTTCGAGGCTGAGGACACCCCTTTTTACCTTTTCAAATGCTTTTTTGTTGTTGAACTTCTTTTTCCAAAGGAATCTGTACATTAGTGTATTTATGTAGCTCAGCGTATTGGCTGGTATCGTCGCTACTTGTAATACGTGTGAGAACTGTGAAAGTAGAAATGTTTTCGAGAGAATAATTTTTCCATTCAGTGAAGGGTTTCTGTGTTCCCATCTTTTTATAATTTTGATCATTTGCTCTAACTTGGGTTTCCAGTTATCTTCTATTTCAGGTATTTCTTTGTCTGCTGAGTAGTACGAGTATATGCCTAGGAGTTTTAGTTTACCAGATTTCATGGGTATGTCATCAACATTTCCAGCTTCATGTTTTCTTGATCCTAGCCATATATACCTTCTGATTTACTTTTATTTAGCTTTAAGCCTGAGAATTCTTCAAATTGTTCTACGATGTTGGTGGTATCTCAGTATCTGTATGTCGTTTTCATTTTTTAGAGTTAAAGTTGTATCATCTGCAAATTGTTTGATTTTGGATATATTTTGTACATATCTTCATTGTCATATTGTCTCAGTTTGATTCCTTTTATGTCTTTATTATGGCAAGTTCGAATAGCAAGGACTTCCATCGCCATGACAAAAAGAAGGGGGCTAAGAGGACATCCTTGTCAAATTTCTTGTTCTGTTGGGAACCAATCAGAGAGCCAGCCACCATTCTGAATACTGCTTTGTATGTTTTCCATCACAGTTGTCACAAAAGATTTGAATCTTGGACCAAACTGGAAAATATCTAATACCTCCTTAATACAGTTTTTAGAGATGGTGTCAAAGGCTTTAGAATCTAGGGTATTAGGGCGCCTGGCTGGTTGGTATTGTCCAAGTATTTTGTGAGATCGTCAAAGAATCTTCAGTCCCCTCTTGGGATCTTCTTCAGGCCAATGGAGGTCCCAGTAGGGGACTGAAATGTCTCCCTGGTAAACCAGCAAACACCAACAAAGGTCCAAAGAGGGAACTAAAACTTGTTTCTTTTAAAAACTAAACATGATGGAGCTGGTTATTAATCTATAATCATAGAAGAAATTATGAATTTTGAAAATAAACATGAAGAAAAGACTGACTGTGTTATGTAACAGTGTAAATTTAGAAGGAAAAAAAAAGTTATTGGAAGAATTGTAAATTTATGATAAATAAATAATCGTTGAAAGAAAGAAACAAAAATACAGGACTTTTGAATCTGACAGAAAGCACTGATTAAAATCTGCATGGCTGTGGGCAATATGTAATTATTTGTTAATTAGAAACTAGTAAAGCCTGTACACTTGTATTATGTGGGTACACTTTTTCCTTCGTTTTTTTTTTTTTTGGGGGGGGGGGGGTAGTTTCGTTTGTTTGTGTGTGTGTTTGTTTTGGTGCTCCCATCTTTTGCACTGCCTCTGTGCCATGCCCCATGCCCGCCCCCCCCCCCCCCCCCCCCCATGAAAGGCTGTATAATCTGAAATTTCATTTTGCTAAGATCAGATATGAGAACGGAGATGAGTGTGTCAGAGGGGTATACTCTGTAATCCCTTTTGTATCATCAGTCAGGTCTGAGAGATACAGACACTTGCATTATTAGGGGAAAACAATTTGATCAGCACCCTAAATGACATATATCCATGTAGTCATGACTCAGCTGTGAAATCCTAGTCTTTCCAGACAGCCGGTAGCATGCTCAACTTGGGGTAGGAGCTGTTGAACACAGACACTGCCTCCCCAAACATGATGTAAACTTATGCAGGTTCTAATCACAAACCTCCCATTTATCGGTCTGTTGCACTAACAACTTTTTGTTGTTGTAGTCATAACAAATGTGTTGTACAACACAGTTATACGTATGATAGGGTAAACACTGTACACACTGATTAAGCATTTCAGTCATCCACCCGGGCCAAAGGTCATTCACCTTAAAATTAAGTACTAATACCATTGGCACAGGTTATTCTGACCTCAAAATTTCAGAGATATCTTGGCTTCAGCTGTGCCATTTTCTCACCCTGTTTTTGTAGTGCATGTAGTGCAGTAAGAAAGGAGTGGCTACTGCTTCAGAAAGTAGCCAGTTAGTTTTTACAACAGATAGCTTGGTATACTCTTTTGGAATTACATACGTTACTGTGGATAAATCAATACATTATTGTTTTGTTATTGCTAAAATTATCATCATATTCATTATATCATTGTTGTTATTGTTGTACAATAAATATAGTAAATAAATAATAAACAAAGGCCTTGTCACAAGATTGAAAGTTTGCGGTCGATGGTAGTTAGCAAACTGTGGATCTTTGCAGGTAAGATAGTGTGATTAGACTAGAGTACAAACACTTATGAAGACAAACATTGTGTCAGTTGTATGTGCATAGTAAGCCAGCTGTTTGCTACTGGTTGCTGTGCTTTCAGGCCTGCTATCACAAAGAAAAAAAAGGAAAAAGAAAAATTTCAGTGTGTTGTGACAGACTAGTACTGTGGCACTCTATATCAGTATGTGTTGTGCAAATGTTATTTTTGTTTGTTTGTATATATATGCTTAATTGGATACATTTCTCTCATAGTTTGTTTGGTTGTTGTTGTTGTTGGGGTTTTTTTTAGTGCAAAAAACACATTGCAGTATGTGGGATCTCTTGGATGTGCTAAGAGTTAAATTTGGAGATGCAGAAGCTGGAACTAGATTGATGAGTGTACATGTTATTATGTGTAATGGGATAGTAGTCAAGTAATGGTTTGGATGCTAGATTTCCAGTTGGAAGGTATGATTTTAAATCTCTTAAGTATTGACGAGTGGTAAAGGATGGAGATTTTTTTCTCCTCTCCCAGGTCAGTATATGTGCAGACCTGCTACTGCCTGAAAGTTCTCCATGTGCATTCACATGCAGAACATCAAATACAAATGTTAAAGGTTCTGTAACTTTAATGCAGGCCATGTCCTTGTTCAGTGGCTAAATTAAAGCATTTAAACACCCAGCAGGCACACCCCTGAGAACGAGAGTATGACCGCCTTAATCATTAATGGTGGGGTCAAAAACAACAACCAAAGCAGCCATACATGTAAAAACCCACTTGTATGCCATAATGTTCATCTATCATAGTCAGATATAGGCCTGTAATTCTTGACTATTCACCTGTCTCACCTGTCGGCGTCACCAGGTTCAGTGTTGGCCGCTGTACTCTGTGACACAGCTTCTCTCCTCCAAATGGCTCTGACTTGACTTTTTGGACAACTTCATGAATAATGTAGGTCACTGATGTTGATTATGTTCTCGATGTTTGAAATTGAAGGTCTGTCTGCCTTCCTTTTTGCTCCTGTTTTTCATTGACAAATGTTTGCCATGAGGTCAGTGTTCTTGCAATGTGACACATGGTCAATGTATTTTAGTCTTCTCTTGTTGATGTCTGCTAGTAATTTTCTGGTGGTATCAAGTTCTTCCAGGACACTTTCATTGGTTTTTCTGTCTGTCCATTTGACACAGTAGTCTCCGATAAAACCTCATCTCTGTTGCCTCAATGCTTTGCAATCAGCTTTTTCTGAATGTACAGGCTTTGCAGCCATAAATCATGATTGACCAGATCAAACATTTCAGAATTTTAATTTTCAGGCCGGCCATTTGGTATGCCTCTGTCTTTCCAGATATTATTGACCATTATGGGAGTGGGGGGGAGGAGAAAAAAATACGAAAGGAAAGGTAGAGCTTGTTCGGTAACACTGAGGTCATAGGTGGTTAGGTAGTATGGACCTCAACTTTTCTTGGAGCCAGCTTCAAGAGGATGATGCCCACCTCTTTTTCCACATTGTCTTACTTTCCCCAACCCTAACATTTGAATTGCTAACTAGACTTCTCTGCCCAATTACTCAAACTAAAGAAAAAGTAAAATTGTGATGACTATGGTTTGAAAAATTGGATTTATGTAGATGAGGTTGTGTGTTTTGGTGGTGTGTGTGTGTGTGTGTGTGTGTGTGTGTGTGTGTGTGTGTGTGTGTGTGTGTGTGTGTGTGTGAGGGGGAAGAGAGGGAGGGAGAGACAGACAGACAGACAGACAGAGAGATGGATGGAATATTGAAATCGTCATTACTTTGTAATGTTTTCGTTCTCTTAACATTGTACAAAATCCTGAGCAACTTTTAAGTGCAGGAGGGCTTCATTATTATTGTGATTATTATTGTTATAATTAGTATTATTGTGAGTGACACAATGTTTAAATCATTATTTAAATGTTATGTTTTCTATATTATAAACATTGTAAAAATCCAGAGTGGTGTTTAGATACTGAAAAACTTTCCAAATCATATTGGGTTATTAGTGTTATTATTACTAGTCACCATGGTACATTGGTTCACACTGTGGAGTAATGGCTGAAAGATTGTGGGATCAAATTCATCAGCTTTGCCATAATCATTGTGGGATTTTTTGGCCTCAACTATCTTCTACCTGAAGTTGAGCTTGTTGTGGGCCATTTGGGAAGGATGGGACCACACGGTTGACACAGATGCTTTATTGAGGGTATTGCTTAAATTTTCTCACCAACAACTCAACTGTCTGTATCTCTTGGTTGGCACCAGGAATTTCATGAAAGGAAGCATAGAGTACAGCCCTGTCACATAGTCTGTGTGGCAGACAGGCTTCTAATCCAGAAAGCAAGACTTTGCAAAATAATTAGAAAAGATGTTTTCTACTGTGTTTGCTTTTATTTCTATTTATCTTTTTTTTATCTATCTATTTATCCTGTTACTTGTTAAGAAATGTCTTAACTGGTATGCTCCCTTTTTAAATGCATTAGAGGGTTTGCTGTTATTCTATTCCTATTCTGTTAATATTGTTTATTGGATTAATTTAGTAATTGCAATCAGATCTTTTGTCAGTGGTCAGAATTGTGTTTGTGTCTTTGCAGGATGAATACGATAAGGGATCGGGTGGATTTAATCCTTCCAAATTCCGCTCTGTGAATATAGGACAGGTAACTGCGACAGTGGTCTGTGAATGTGTGCATTATTACAGTGACGTTGATTGTTTATGACAGCATGATGTTTTGGACAGACTGTGTTTTGGTGCCCACTTTTAAAATTAAAAAAATCATATGGCTGTTGTATAATGCACATTTAAATTCCCAATGTCCTCTCTCTCTCTCTCTCTCTCTCTCTCTCTCTCTCTCTCTCTCTCTCTCTCCTCTCTCTCTCTCTCTCTCTCTCTCTCTCTCTCTCTCTCTCTCTCTCTCTCTCTCTCTCGCTGTCAGTCTCTCTCAGTCTCTCTCTCTCTCTCGCTCTCACACACATACACACAAAGTTACACACACACACACACATACACACACACTCACACACACACACACACACACACACACACACACACACACACACACACACACACACACACACACACACACACACACACACACACCACACACACACACACACAGAGCTTGATTAAAAAGAACAGGGACCCATTAATAGGCAGATAGGCATTCCTGATTTTGTGAAGCCAATAGATTCAAGTACATATATGCTGATAACATGCATGGGCTTGGCAGGGTGCACAGTAAGATTTTTATGGGAGAAGTCTTTGTTCTCATTGTCCTGAACAACTGAAAAGGGAAAGATTGCACAGATTTGATTTGGTAAAAAGTTTAAAAATTCATTTGATGATTCACAGTAAGTTTGTTTAGTCTATACATTATCACCCATAACGTTTCAAGGCTGTAAGAATGCCATAAAACTAAATTGACAGGGTCGTCTGGATCAACATTTAAGCACTATTGAATTAAACAAAATCATAATGCCCTATCTAGAAACCTCATGAATACACAACAATGCCTACAGGGCAGAATGAGTCTGCAGTTTTGCGATCAGTCAAAAATACACTTATAGTATTGACCTTATGCTGGAGAACAGGTTTGAACAAAGTCATATTTATCCTTAACCAAGTGTCAAGAGTACAGTAGTGTATCAAACAGTGTACCAAAAATCTCTGTAAAAGTGGTAGGGATGCTGATTGAAAAAATAATGCTGGTAAATGGACCAGTTGGAAGTAAAAAGACATGACATAAACTGATAAAGGTTGAAAAAGACAACAAGAGAACACACACAAAAAAGAGCGTTTGTGGGATACAACATCCAGAAAATGGAGCTACAGTTTGTATCCCAGCATTAAATGAAAAATAAATGTAATAAAAGCAGATATGATGGAAGATTCTGGCGATAGAATTGGCATTCCTGACTTGGACTAAATGCTTTCAAATTTAATCACCCTTGTGAACATGTCTATCAAAAATTCCACAAGCACTGTGTCTATTCTCTCACTTGATTGCCCAGAATAACACAGGGACCTTCTGTAACTTATGCCAGAGAATCCCAAGTACCTCTTTTTCATTTGCGGTGATAAGAATCCCAACTTAAAGAACAGTTTCAGTCTCAGTTTCTCAAGATAATATTTCTTTGCTCAGAATGAATTTTGTATCACTGATGCTATGTGATGGATTAGATCCAAAAGGACAAAAACAAACAAACAAAAAAGAAACAGTACTGGTAAATAATTTATAGAAAAATTATTAATTTTTGTTGTTCCCCATTTTTCCTTGATAACTTTTGTTTCTCAATCCATAACTTTCTGTTAGAACTACAATATTTATGTCATCCAGTTCTGTACGTTTTCGCTCCTGTTTTTTAGAAGTGTATTGCTGCTGCCAAGCAACTTATCATTTTGACCATTTTCCTTTGTCTCACTACTTAATTAGTTCATGGATTTATTTTATCTTCTATGCTTATCTGAAGCTGTTTTGTACTCTAGAATGAAATTATACTCTGTGGCATTGTGTTTACGTGTAAATATGCACGCATGTGTGTGTGCCTTTGCACATGGGCACATGGTTGTGTGTGGTTGTGTCTGTGAGTATGTGTATTCTTCTATGTTTGAATGTTCATGTTCATGTTCATGTTGCTTATAGCCCAGCCGACTACCAGAGCCATATCAGGGCTAACAACATGTCAAAAACGACAACCCGTTGAGATAAAAGACAACAGTGAAAAACCATGCTCACTGTTAACACTATTGTGACTGGCGCTGCCTGTGCCTGAACTTCCTGCCAGCCTGAGCCTGCCTCCAATAAAGAACCAGTAGTTGTAAAAAAAAACAACTCTCTAGCAGGCCTGAATGAAGTCCAATTGTCACCAAAATTTTTGTACTTAATGAAAAAAGGATGCTGAGTTTAGCTGTGCTATTTATAAAGCTTATAGTTTTTAGCCGCCATCCAGTTCTGTACCATATATCACTGAAATGACTTTTAGCGCGACCTGGCAGTAGGTGAAGCTCGGCGTTCACAACTATAGTCGCGTCCCATCACGGATGTGTTAACTCACTCGGGACGGAGAGTTTTTCCCCTTGCGTTTCCCCAGGGACGGCCCATTTTGAAGGGTTAGGAAAAAATCACAAAAAATACAAAACATAAAGGAACAAAATGAAACTTTCAGATCTGAATATTTACATACTAGGTTAGTTCATGCCAAAATATTGAAAATATTGAAGTTCTTTCTTGAATATTTCTTCTTCATGTGCCATGTTGAAAATACCCCACATTTTTTGGTCAGGATCACCAGTACAGTTACACACTCTGATCAGCTCCATGAACACACAGTCGAAGGTGAGAAGGTCTTTGTATGCACAAAACAACATGAATAAAGTAGACTTTGCTCAGGGTAAAAAAAAAAGATTATTGGTGATATTATATGAATAAATGTTACAAATTGTTACACAGGGGAATTTGGGAAAAAAAGGAGCACACCGGATGCTTCAGTCCCTATGCACTGTTTTCCTAATAATGAGTGTAGTTCTGCACTGAGTGATACAGTTGGAAGCAGGTGATGGTCTTGTTGGGTTAGCATGGTTTGTCACAGAGGGAAACCCACACTTTTTACACCAGTTGGGGGTTTGCCGCAGTTGAACCTCCGGGTGTCTCCTGCTGCCAGCACTACACACATGGCACTTCCTATAGTTTTTCCTACCGCTGGGGATGGGTGCAGGAGAAGTGCTCATTCTGCTTGCCATTCAGTTCTCTTATGCCTTCTGTTATGACAATGGAATTTAGAAAGTCTTCTGTCACAAACTGATTCAAGAAATCAAAGGGGGCATGGCACTTAACTGGACATGCAGCACAAGAGCCAGAGAACGGAGGCAAAGTGGGAGAAAAACTAAAATCTTCATGCCAGTCATGCATCAACGAGGCAGTAAACAAAGCTAACCAAATGCTGGGTTTCCTCAGGCGCAATTTAAAGATCAGCTCCAGTTCCATCAAGGAGAAGTCGTACAAGGCGTTCGTGAGACCCCTTCTTGAATATGCATCATCAGTATGGGATCCATACACACAGAAGAGCATAGACAAGTTGGAGGCCATTCAGAGACGTGCCGCCCGTTTCTTGCTCAACCAATATCACAACACATCAAGTGTCAGCCGATTGATCGACCAACTGGGCTGGCCATCTCTTGAGCAGCGAAGAAGAACCGCACGCCTGGGGTTCATTTATAAAATCCACCATGGACTAATCCAGTGCCCAATTATAAGGAGCAAACTAGTCCCACCCCCACCACGACAGCGCCGTGCCCACATCCAGCAGTTCTGCCTCATCAACACCAGAACTCAGTACAGAGGTGGCTCTTTTCTACCAGGACTGTTGGGGACTGGAACCATCTTCCCAACGAAACAGTAGAGGCAGCAACAGTCGATGCTTTTGTGTCGCGAGCCTCCGCCCAACAGTGAGTTTCTGGACACCATGTGGCCCTTTCGGTAACGGATTTCAGCAATGTCTACGGATAATGAGAATAGTGAAATGATCGGAGCTTACGAATGGACTGTGTCTACAACACCCCCCCTTTATGTGCCGGAATGATCATCCTCAAGATCGTGGGCACCAAAGGAAAGGAAGGAAAGGAAGGAATGAAAACTCCGTCAGACATGTGACTCTCTGTGCTTGGCCCGCTGACTGCTTGCCTCTCGTGATGTGTACGCCCACCTCCCCTCCCATTTTACTGTCGTCTGAAAGTGGGTCGCTGTCAGTACCTTATTGCTGGCAGCTTCCGTCATTTGATACACTTTCACCATTATCTTCATCATACTCCTCGATGTCCAATCCTTCAGTCTGAAGCACTTCAATCACTTCAGCATTAGTGAAATGCCGCCGTCGCGATCTACTTGTTCGAAAACTCATACTCACCTGCGACGCCATTTTCGACATGAATGCAGATTAGCCATTCGTTGGGGTGCCGAAGTCAATCGTTTCCCGACAAGTGTATGGCTACGGAATCTCACAAAGTAACTTTCCCCTTGACCCTTGACACGTTTGCAGTGACCAGTGTGGCTATGGTAGGCTTGCAAGATCACAAGGGGAGGTCGAAAAATTTTTAATTATCGAAACCGCTATCGCGTTCCGTCATACGGAACTGTGCCTTTCATCACGACCGCTATAGCGTTCCGTCGTACGAGTGAGTTAACCTTGCAAATCTAAAATGCAATTAAAGAAAAACGTATAATCACATCAGGTGAAATCTATTGATCTCTTGTAAAAACTGGAAAATGTTTTTGTGTGTTTGTGTGTGTGTGTGTGTGTGTGTGTGTGTATGTGCTTTGTGTTTATCGTGTTTGTGTGTGTGTGTGTTACCAGTGCAGACATGCATTATATATGTGCTTGTGCACCCGTGTGTGTCTGCATGTATGTGTATGCATTTGGTATGCCATCATTGGTTTTTTCGTCAAAGTATAATTGTTTCTTGTATCATGTTGATCGTGGTTTTCTTACTTATGATTCATTTCTTTTGCAGCCCACAAAAAGTACTGTGTTTACAACCAGTTCAAGACAAGGTGAGTCTGTCCTCATGTATGTGTTCATGTATGTGCACAAGTACAAAAATCTTTTATTCTGTTTTTGCAGCAGGCCATGACATCCATGTATACACAGTATTGATAGCTCAGCAATCATAGAGCAGTTGAGGTGATTTTTAACATATACATGTAATTAATTAAAACCAGCAAAATGATATTGTTGCCTACACTCAAATACCACCTGTGATCTTTTGGCTTTCACATATAAATACATTTCCAACATTGGCAACTACTTTGTTTTTGTTTTTAATTTCAGTAGAGAAATTGAACTTTGGAACTCAATGGGAATCTGTAATGATATAAAATGGAATATGTTTGTTATGTAAGGGAGCGTCATTCAGGGCATACAAGTAAAAGCAGTACAAATCTTTAATTTGGTGTTCATTTCTCTGGTCACAGCAACAGTTAATTCAGATTAGTCTTCAAAAGCAAGATGCACTGTCTGAAGGTAATTTGTTGTAACCTAATAAACATACTTTCAGTGGTTTGTTCATGTGTGTTGTGTGTGTGTGTGTGTGTGTGTGTGTGTGTGTGTGTGTGTGTGTGTGTGTGTGTGTGTGTTGTGTGTGTGTGTGATATCTGGAAAGATGAATCCAAGCCATGGAATTGAGATGTCATTGCAAGATGCTCAACATCAGATACATTGATCATATTACCAGTGCACAAGTGCTCCAAACCATCAAACAGTGCACTGTCAAGTTAACAAAAGAAAACTACACTAGTATGGCCATGTAACAAGATACAGTGGCCTGGCTAAATCAATCCTCCAGACCCAGGCTTTGGCACAAAACTGACAGAGCTAGAGCTGGATGAATCTTGTAAATAGATATGCAGTGCGGCTCCCCAACAACTCTTCATGGAGTTGAGGGAGAAGATGAAAGAAGAAGAAAAGTATGCTCTCTGTAGAGAAGAAAACATTGACTACCAGAGATTTTTGTTAAAAGAACTTAAAAGTATTTGTAATATTGAAATTGTGGCCAGAAGAGATTTGAGATAACTGAAACAGGATGTTGAAGAAAAGGTTTTCATGATATAAAGGTGATTTAGATTATCCTGTTATGAATTAGTAATAGTGCTTGTCCATTGTGACAAGGTGGCTTTGAGATGTGAATATTTCAGTTGTGTATGTATTACTTTTTTTCATGGTCGTGAGAAGTTTGTTTTGATGAAAAACCATCTCAGCTAGATGATTGGTTGATGTGATGAGCTGATTTTTTTTCTTTCTTTCCTTTTTCTATAAAAGAGGGAACTTTTTTCCTTTTCTGTTTTTGTGAGAGTCGGTTATATGATGGGAGACAGTAAGCGGAAAGAAAAAGATAATGACAAGATGTTTAAAGTGAACGACAGCTTTCTTATGACCCAACTTCCATAGAAACCTGAGCACTAGTTGAATTTCTAGATTCTTGTAGTATTTGAATAGTTCGGTGTTTGTCATTTTTGTTTGACAACAGCTTGCAGGTTTCTTGGTGATCCATACCACTTACTGGTTTACAAGGCTTTTGTGATATTTTCATCAGTTAATTGTTTGGAATTTTTTTAAACTTTTGTCAGTTAATTGTTTGTATTTGAAACATTTGCAGATGATGGTGTACAGTTCATGCTTGGTCGGCAAAATATGGACGAGTTTGATGTCAGCGCACGACAACAAAACACGTGAGACAGTTGTTTGTAAATGAATTTAGAGTAGAACCTTGCTTTAAAAGTCATGTAATAGAAATTTGTTTAATTGTGTGGTATGCCAGCATGTTCCTCATTGTTTGCTGTTTTTCTGTTTGTTTGAATGGCTTTCATATTTTTTTTTTTCATTCTTCTATTTCTTCTTTGTGTGCATGCTTGCATGTGTGTATGAGCATGTGTGTGTGTGCATATGCACATGTGTGTGTGTGTGTGTGTGTGTGTGTGTGTGTGTGTGTGTGTGGTGTGTGTGCATGTGTGTTTTAACCATTATGTTTTATTCTTTGAGAAAGAGGTGGGTGCATGTGAGGTTATATTCTTTGGAAAGAAGTTGTATGCTGAAAAATTCATCATGGTGAAAATGAAATACAAGCAAGACAGTACTTTTTTTTTTTTTTTTTTTGAAGCTGGCAGTTTTTTTTACAATGTGATGATGATAATGTTGATGGGGATGATGATTATGACGCTGTGGAATTCCATCTAGGATTGAGACCTGATCTGCTTTCTGCAGTGCATTTTACTGACTAGGTATAATCATGTTATTTATTCTCAATGTTGATGAAATGAAACTTGGAATAGAACAAAGTCTGAATTTTGTCTTTCACAGCCCCAAGCTTGGGAATGAGAGTTTGTGATTGTGAAGCATGGATCGGACAATTGGAACATGAATTTTCATTTAATACATAAGAGAACTCTTCTGATGTGAAAAAGGATCTAAGCAGAGTATATCAGTGATACATATTCAAAAACCAGCACAGTGAAACTGATCCATTTGTCAGGCCTTTAATATTTTCTCTGAACTGTTTTTTTTTTCTTTTTTTTTTATTGCTTGCAAAGTTAGGACGTATGAAGGTTAGCATTTTGTGACCTTTTGTTTTGTTTTGAGAGAGAGGATACTGAACAAAATATGCTTGATTTTTTTAATCATAACTAAAGAGAAATTTAGTAAATATTTTCATGTTGTTGTTTTTTCAGGACAAGAGAATTGCCACAGTACAATGCGTCTGAACAAGATCTGATGGCTTCTCTTGAGCGTGACTTGCTATAATGTTCCTTGTTGAAGCCAGGAACATAACACCTGTAAAGATACAACCATTTGCTGGCTAGGACTTTTTCTGTGCCTTGAATGTTTGGAAGGCATTTGAGAATGCATGTTGTATTTTAATCATGATGAATAGAAAAGGGAATGATGGTGGTGATAAGCTAAACAAAGCTTTACATTCTGTCAGTTTGTGTGTTGAAATAACATGAAACACTGAAAATCTTACATGCTGTCAGGCATAAGTAATGAAACGGTAAGACTGGACTGAAAATTTCTAATGAAATGATAAGACTGGACTGAAAATCTCACTAATTGGAATTGGAAAAGAAAGAAATGCACTGAATTCATGAGCTTTAAAAATGTTCAGAACCGACTGTCAAACACTGATATTCTTACATCATGTGAGCACGTACTTGAACAAATGCAAGCATGTCATTGTTTCTGGAAGAGTTCATATTCTGCTTAAAAACGTCACCACCATATTGGAATGTTTTAAGTTAATCAGTTGTGCTTTTTTTTTTTAAATTGTAACATAAAGCAGATTGAAAGATTTTCCTTAAAATGTTTTACAACAACAGGAACGTTTAACCAACTGTGCATTATTGCATTGTTCAACCCTTGTTGAACTTCAGGATGTCCTTACTGCAGCAAACCTTAAATCATCACCAGTTGTGTATTTTAACTTATGCTGGATATATCAACTGTCATATCAGACTTAAAGGTTCGGAGAGGTACAAATTAATCAACTGTTGATTCCTTCCCATTCACTTGCAGTCCAGATAAATACATTTTATCGAATGATATGCTCACAGTTTGGATAATGTGATGGTGTTGGTGTTGGTTTATTGTGTGCTACAATAATATGAAAAAAACTATAATGCAACTTGACGTCAGCAGGGAAATTGTATCATTGCATTTTTACTATGAGAGCATTAGCATAATGATGTTATGTGTGAAACTACATGACATTCTGCCAAATTGCAAAAAAAAGCACTAATGTTGGTTTATACAGTTAAAAGAACATTTAGAGTTATGCATTTTGATGCACTGATTTTACTGTATTTAAGATTTTATGCATGTTTGCGATGCATTTTATTCATGATGATTTTTAGTAAGTTACCTCTTGTCAGGGTTATTAAGAAAACATTTTCAGGGCTTCATTTTACTTGATCAATTCATACATGCATGTGACATTTGATACAGTTTGTAAATACATGTACATGTACAAATGATGTGCTTCAGTCCTGTGATGCGACTGAATGATGTATGATGAGTGACAGTTCATGCGTTTATGGTTATACATACGTGATACATATCCAGATTTTTTTTATCTTTATCATTGTATTATATTTTTATTATCAGAGTTAATCATACTCAAATTATAATGGCTTTGTTCACAGTCCAGCATCTGTGACATGTTTTCATTTGGAGTAAAGTTTGGCCTTATTGCAAAACAAAATTAATAGATTGGTGTTTTTTTGCTGTGCTTTGTGATTTGCTGTCGTGTATTGTAAGAAGTATGCATTTTCTTATTGTTCTTCATCTAAAATGTTTACAACCTGGACTGTGATGTCAGTGTTTATGCACAAATTATCAAGGGAAACATTCCATTAACTTACATTACACGTACAGCACCTTTCATTCCTTTAAGTTGTCTCTGCATGAACTTAGGGCGATTCCATTATCTTTTGAGGAAAATTACTAATACCATGATTGAAACCCCCCTCGTTGCTTCAGTATTTTAAAAGTATCACAGATGCTGAATTTGCTTTCTGATATGAACCTGAGCCGTTGCCTTCTTCATGGCTTCAATCTTTCAGAGAGATATCACAGCTGGTGAATTGGCTTTTTGGTTTGAATTCAAGCAGCTTACCCAAATATGAACTTAAAGCACAGCAGCGTGAAGAATAACATTTAGTAAATACACAATTGAAGTGAACATTCTTGTACAGCACTTGTCTCCAAACTCATTTGGATTCAGTGCATATTACACACAACTGGTCTTTTCAGTTGAGTACAGAAAAGCCAAGCTGCTAGGTGAGCTGTCCACATTCCACTTTATTGTAGCACTGTCAGTATAATTAGTGGTTTTGCATGCTGTGTGTTTCCATGTTTCCATAAGTTGACCAGTGACATGACTTTACAGTATCCTTAACTTGCTCATTTAACATATTTTGCAACATTTCATTTGATTTTGATGTGGTCTAAATTTTGTTTGTTGTCATTAACTTTAAATTCAGTTAGCAAATGGTAAAAAAAACTTGCCTTTGATAATTCAGTTAGTAAATTAAAAAAAAATTACCTGATAATCTAACATATATAAGAACACACTGAAAAAGTAAATCAGTCTTTTTGCTTGAAATAGTAAACAAACAAATAACTTTAGTTGAACAAAATGTACAATATTTACAAAAAAAATAAAATGAATTGTTGCAGAATATCTAATAAGCATGTTAACGAACAATATTATAAATCATTTAATCATTATTATAGTGCTTATCTCCAAATTCATTAGGACTCACTACTCATTTCATGTAATCAAATTTTTAAGTAGAGCATGGAGAACTCAAGCTGTTGATTACATTCCATTATGTTGTTACGCAGTCTGTATCTTTAATGGGTGTGCATGCTGGGAGTTTCCATGCTTGCATAAACTAACCACCCACTGACAATATTTACAGGATCTGTAACGTACTTATTTGATATAATACAACATTTCATTTCATTTGATATGTTCTAAATTTTGTATGCTTTCATTTAACTTTAAAGTTGTTTGTTTGTTTTTTTCTTCCAATGTGTGATTATTTTTTGCAACCAATAGATCTGTTTTTTGTTTTAATGTTTTTATTAGTAAGATTATTAAAGCCTACGTTGTTTTTCTTTCCATCTGCTAGCTGAATGGTACTAAGCACAGAAGAACAAACAAAAGAAATTGCCATTGAAATTGAAATATTGTGAGATGTAGGTTTTGGTTTGTCATTCTTCTTTGAACTTGAGTGAAAACAAAAATGTTCATGATATGTGATGAATTTGGTTGAAGTCTGTTCAGTGTTGTAAAAATGAATGTTTGGAAGGTAATGAAACTTTTTCATCTATAACTCCTATATATCACGTCTTTCACATAAACGAACACAGATGTGCACACACACACTTGCATGTGCTCACACACACACTCATGCATGAGCGCACACACACACACACACACACACACACTCACTGTCAAGCACATGTGTGCACCTAACTAATGTCTAGTGTGCATTTACATGCATACATGCACACACATATGCTAGATTAATCTTTTGTACAAATGTATTGAAGTGTCAGCTGTTTTATAAATTTAAGTGTGTGGTATCTGAAGGACACAAAAGTTCCTGTCTCTGTTGCATTTTTTGTCTCATCAGTGGTTGCAGTTCTAAAAGTTCACTGTACATAATTATATATGATATCCATTCCTATGTAAATCTGCAAATGATTCATGTGCTGGTGTATGACTGCAAATGACTATCACTGTGTGATCATGTGTGTGGATAAGTGTGTAAATGCATGTGTGTAGTTTGCATTGGCTTCCTCATTGTGGTTTGATTACTTAAGTGAATTTCAAGATAATTTTTTTTTATCCACAATGTAAGTTTTGCATACCTGTGATATTCATTTTGTACTTTTTTAATATTTCAAGTTTCATCTTATTGTGTCTTGTCAGCAGCTATTTCAAAACTTTGTGGATGAATTTTTGTCAACAAGGGGAAATGGATCCAAAGCAAAGGAGTCTAGCCTGAATTAAGGGTCATATGACCCAACATTAACAATATCTTAAACTGCTGAGAAAATGAAAATGGTAAGCTTGGTCATTTTGCTTACCATATCTGCTGATTCACAAATACTTCTTACTTTGAATCATATGTTGTGATATTGTAAATGTATTGTATTTGGCTCTTTCATGTAAAGAACTTTATACAGACTTCAAAGAAATTTGTTTTTAATAATTTAACTTTTTGAAAGACCACAGAATTGGGTTACTGCTTTTTACTTAAATCTGCTGATTTTAACAAAATCAAAACAATAGGAGAGGGAAAAGGCAAAGAAATGTGCAAGAGAATGTTTTTGATTGTCTAAAGTGTCAATGTTTTCTCAGGCAGGAGGAGAGGGTTGCTTTTTCAGACTTGGTTATCATAATTTTGTGATTGGCATCTCAGAGATTTTATGTTACTTGGAGATTTTTAAGGTGAATCAAAAAGGAATTGTTAACGCTTTCATTTTCACATGGATTTTTTCTCAACCCTGCTTGATTGCATATTCTGCAGTTACATCCCAGTTCGACTTTTTCTTTTTCTTGTTTGCGATTTTATTTTTTGATCTTCTGTTGCATATAAATGGTTAGAAACTGACAGAAATATTACAAGTGTTATCAGTTTGAATGTTCTTGTAAGTTGATATTTTAGACACTTTTTCATATATTCTGTATTGGAAAAAAATCTATCTTCAATTTTTCAAACTTGGAAGAATGGTAATCTGCACTGAGTTCTGCATTGTTCATTTTCATGATTTTGATTTTAATTTTTAGGGGAACATTAACCTGAAATGTAGCTGAGCATATTTTTTAAGGAAATTGATGTGCTAAATTATTGTAATTGATTTTATCAGTATACATATATACAGGACCCAGTTTTCAGTTCACTAGTCACAGTAGAAGTATGACACGATGGCTTTTGGCCAGATTTGGTAATTTAATGCTTCAGTATATATTATCTGTATTCTATGATGATTATTTATTGTAGAGCAAAATTATTGTATTTATTTTACTTTTCTATTATACTACATTGTTTTACATACTACACTGGGGTACTAGATCCTAAGTTTTGTATTTATTTTGCATTTCTATTATTATGTACTGATTTGTACACCACAGTAGTTCTGAATTACTCTAGTTATTTTGCATATTTTCTGGCATTTTCTGGTTGAAAGAAATCTGCAACTTAACAACAGTCATCTGCAAAGAAATGTTTTATTATAACATACATGGTATTTGTAAAGTTTTATTTATACTATTCTGCTTCAGATTTTGTCTCGTGATTATTGATTTATATGTTTTGGGTTCATGTATTGAACATCTTCCATAAGTTTTAGTTTAGTACGGTAAAGTTGTGCTACAGAACACCATAATTCATTGCCTGAATTTTCTTTGTTACAATCATGTAAGTGTTGTAGACATATTCTGCAGGTAATGTTTGGGCTGGAAGAAGATCAAAGCATCTTCTCGTCAGGACTGTCTTTCGTTTGATCAGGAATCAGGAAAATTATCTTTAACCAACAAAATTTCAAAGTAAGTCGCATGTTAAGAGGAACAGTTTCTATCAACACCGTCACGCCTGTACCAAGCACCAAGGTTCTTTCTCATTCATCCCCACTTCCTCCCTGGTTGGTTTCATAAAGAGTAAGTTATCGGTTAATGTGAAAACTTGATGATTGTTATTCATCTTGTAAAATACTGTGCTTATACATCCATTCATAACGATATTATCATGTACATGTTTCTGTTTGATATATTAATTAAGTGTGCAGTGCTGTGCTTTTATTACTAATTCAGTTACATTTTACATTTTTTCCCCATCCCATATTTGCCCCTTCTCATGTGCCAACCAGATTTATTTTTACCTTGAGATTTGTGTATTCCGTCCAGATGACACAATTGACCTTTCGTTTTACCTGCTATACCTGAAATTTGATCTGTCCTTTTGTTAATTACTGGTATAATGGCAAGCTATTAGGATTGTGATTTTATCCATCAGTGTATTGTGTGCTGTTTTTGTACTATGTGAAGCTTAACTAGGTAAGTCTGACACACATTTATAAACTTTTTTTTTTCTTTTTTTGGTTTAACCATCTAACCTCAGAGAATATGCTGGGTTTTCTGTCCTTGACCCAGTACCATTCCCCCCAAAATTTGAGTAAGCTGTACGTAATTTTCTTGGGTACAATTATTTGCTGGTGATGTCATTCTGTACTTGAAGTTCTGCACCAGCAAAATCTCAATGTGACATCATTCTGTTTGAAAGTTTTGGGCTTTGGATTTCTGTACCAGGCTGTGTTTGCTGCAAGAGCAAAGCAAGGTGTGAAAGTGAAGTTATTACAATAAGATTTACAGGTGTATAGATGTTTAGTTTATGTGCCTTTTGACAGGGTTTTGTAGAGTTAAATTGTGCACTAACACAATACATCTCTGGAGTGTAGTAATGCATGATTACTCCTTTGCAGCATGTATATTTTAACCCTTTGACTCCTGCACCCTATCCACCTGCAGCAAAAGCTCAACTTTTTGACTCCCTCACCCTATCCAGCTTCCTGCAGGAAACTGGTGAATAGGATGAAGGAGTCAAAGGGTTAAGTTTTTGCTCTGCTTAGTGTGGTTGAGAATGCAGGATGCTGGTGGATGGGGTGTGGGAGTCAAAGGGTTAAACCCGTCTGGTCAGAGGCTGTTTGTTTTGTATGTCATGATATGAGCACACTTTTTTTTTTTCATAAAGTTACGTGAGAGTGAAGTGGAAAAAAATTAAAACATTTTACATTTTTTGAAAAAAGAAGTTACCACACTCTGTTTGAACCACACTCTGTTTGGAAGAAATTATACAGGCCTGTTGTTTTTCTTTCATCTATACTCGTGCTGTTAAGTGGTTTATTTAGCAGCCTTGACCATTACAAAGTATGAACATGTTTGTACCAAAAGATGCAATCAGGTGAATATATTAAATTGATGTCTGAAAATTGATATTTCAGCGAACCGTCCAATTTTGCTCCACAAGAACATTTCACAGCAGGTCTGAAAGTTAGACATTTGTTATTATTTGCACAGTGTTGTAGCACAAGTCGACATATGTAAGGACTGTGGATGATATTGTGAATAATAGAGTAACAATTTGATTATATGGCAAACCGTACTATCGGAATAAAGAATGCAAAGCTTGGGCTACATTGGCATCAAATGACATAATTGGAAACTGTCATGCATCATGTGTTTTATTTAACATAGATTTAACAGCACACATTATATTCAATGTTATTAGTTGCACACATTAGATTCAACTTCATTTATCAGCACACACTGTACAACATAATAATCATGTTAAGTCATTGTACAAAGCTGTTCTCCAGTCTCATTGGGACTCACTGCAGATTACATATTAATTCTTTGACTCCCTCAGCCTATCCACCAGCATCATGCTTTGTCAAACATGACAGGAAAGCAACATTTTCCTGTGTATCCATCAGCATCATGCTTTGTCAAATGTGACAGGAAAGCAAACATTTTCCTGTGTATCCATCAGCATCATGCTTTGTCAAACATGACAGGAAAGCAAACATTTTCCTGTGTATCCATCAGCATCATGCTTTGTCAAACATGACAGGAAAGCAAACATGTTCCTGTGTATCCATCAGCATCATGCTTTGTCAAACGTGACAGGAAAGCAAACATTTTCCTGTGTATCCACCAGCATCATGCTTTGTCAAACGTATCAGCATCATGCTTTGTCAAACATGACAGGAAAGCAAACATTTTCCTGTGTATCCAGCATCATGCTTTGTCAAACATGACAGGAAAGCAAACATTTTCCGGTGTATCCATCAGCATCATGCTTTGTCAAACGTGACAGGAAAGCAAACATTTTCCTGTGTATCCATCAGCATCATGCTTTGTCAAACGTGACATGAAAGCAAACATTTTCCTGTGTATCCATCAGCATCATGCTTTGTCAAATGTGACATGAAACCAAACATTTTCCTGTGTATCCATCAGCATCATGCTTTGTCAAACATGACAGGAAAGCAAACATTTTCCTGTGTATCCACCAGCATCATGCTTTGTCAAACATGACATGAAAGCAAAAATTTTGCTGGTGGTGGATAGGATGTGGGAGTCAAGGGGTTAACAGAACACAATGTCATGTACACAGAAGCATTGATATCACACACATGGTTATCATTACTACAAATTATCTTCAACATTGTTGATTTAGCAGCATGCATTATATGTTTAATGCTGCTAGTTTAGCAGAACACCCTGCATTCAATATTACTGATTTACATTATGATTTTTATACTAAACATTACTGATTTATGAAAATTATAATATAAATCAGTGATATTTGTTGTAGAATTGTTGTAATGTTATGGATGGTATTTTTATGATTTACCAGATTCTTATTAATGTTATTTTCAAAAAGGTTATGTATAGTCTTTTACCCAATTTTCAAGTCTGAGCAAGCATGATCATAGATTGTTTTTAATCTTGATGAGAACAAGAATTAAGCTTTGTTCTTGTCATTGCGAAGGAGATAAAAAGTTCAGTGACGAATTTTTGACCGAGAATTTTTAGTTTGAATTTTTCTTCAGAGTTAATCAGTTATTTACATAGTAAGACCAATCTGGCAGTGAAGGTGGTTTTCAAGTCCTGTTAGCTGCCATGGCGTATGGTGGTCAGTAGAGTTATTCTCAGCCTTACTTTTGTTGCTCCTCTTGGTAGATGTGATGTTAGATTTGAATGAAATGTTTAAATTTTTTAGATGACATGTTGCATAAAAAAGTATCTGGAGACATAAAAACGAAGTTGTTAGTATGGTTTGACGATCCCCATGGGAATGCAGGGGGCTTTTTTTCAGTATAAATAGTATACCCACCTTCTAGAAATTCTGTGCTAGAAATGTCCTTTTCTGTCACTCTTTGTTTCTGCCCAGCTCGTTTAGTTTCTGTCATCTTTTCCTGTCATTTTCTGCCATTCATCTGTATGTGTTCTGTAAAAGCCTTACATACTTTTCTCTTATAATTGATAATTGGGTCCAAGTATTGACTGCATTCTTGGCTCTATGGAAATGTGATGTGCAGAAGCAGTTTCAGGTAATTAAGGCCCGTTTTTGTATATTAGTATCTTTAATTATGTGTACATTTGTATTCAGGTCTTTTTTAAAAGCCTAGTGATAAATTGGGTACAATGGTCAAAGCCAGGGGCATATCCTTAGATTATGTGCAAGAATGCATCGTATGTGTAATTTTCTTTTTCATTTTTTTCTGTCAACAAGGTGTTGCACATGTTTTCAGATGGTTACAGCCCTGATATATATATAGGACTCTGTGTAGTCGGCTGGGCTTTAACCCTTTGACTCCTGCATCCTATGCACCAACTGCAAAAACATAACCCTTTAACTCACCCTGTCCACCAGCTTCCTGCAGGAAGCTGGTGGATTGGGTTTGCTCTGCTAGCATGGTTGACAATACAAGATGCTGGTGGACATGATGCAGGAATGAAAGGGTTAAATAACTAACAATGGCTTGACCATCCAGTTTTACCTGGGTGAGTTCTGTCACACAAACTGTGATGGTCACACTCTTGCCAGTCTTGCATCACTGCTCAAACCACTGTGATAAGTCTCTCCTACATCCTTTAGCACTGTTCAGTGTCTCCTGAATAAAACATGCCTACACATTTAGATTAGGCTGCAGTGTGGTTGTATTCCTGTATTATCGATTGTGGCAGTCCTGTTGTCAATTGAACTGTGTGTTACTGTTGTTGAAACAGGGTTTTCCCTTCTTGGGAATATAACAGGTAATATGAGCAGTCTTTCCTGGTCTTATGATTCAGCTGCATATTTATGTCAATTACTGATGTTAGTGATGCTGTTGTTCATTATGATGTGATGATGTAGTTGTTTATTAGTATTATTATTATCATTATCATTACTACTACTATTATTTATCATTATTACTATTTTATTACTATTGTTATTATTTCTTTATAAGACTTTTGGGGGGAAAAAACAGAACAATGTGAATGTGTGGAGGTATGTGTACGCTTGTAGATACTGTATGAAAATGATTTGCAAGGATGTCTTGGTTTTGTACACATGAATTTGTACCAAACGTGGACTGTTGTCAGTGTTGATCAGAACCAAACATGTGTATGTGCGTGTTTTAGTGGATAGGATCCATTATCCAAGTCACAATTACTGAGATGAGAACACATTTCCTTCAGGATTTTTCCCTTTGTTCACAAACACATCTGAAGAAATGTGGATGAGAGATTCGGCCCAAGGGTAAAGGAATTAGGAGCGAACATGGTTGTTCAAAGTCACAGCTACAGAAAAATTCACCAAAAGACAAGAGTAAAGGGAAACTGTTAGTATGGCTTGACTGTCTGTGTATTTTCTCAAAAATCTTTTTTGACTATACACATCTATGCAAGTTTATATGACAGTACTTATCTTTTCTTCTGGCTTTTGTTTTCAATAAATGACATATCTGTATATCTGGACCCAGGTTGGGTTTTAGAACCATATTGACACAGCAGTGCTGAACGCATTAGTTTGGTTGTATGCAGCTCACAGGAAAGGAACTCAAAGCATAGACCTCCATTCGTTTTTGAATGACACTCTGTTCTTTATTATCATTTTTTGTAGAGTGACACCAGCATTTTATTCTTTCTGCATTTGTAGAACCAAAAGAACATCCTTTGATCAATCAAGCCAAAGTTGAAAATGTGTGTTTGATTTCTGTGATTTATTCAATAAATCAGCCAGACTTCCCGACACGCTGTTCTGATGATTTTTTTTTTTCAACTGTGTATGTAGTTTGTGCAGATATTGTTTGTATTTCTTTCTTTGTTTTATTTTCACACTCTGTATGTTTGTATGCCGTGTGTGTTTCGTAAAAACTTGCGCAAGTGTGGAACAATTGTATATCTTTTAACTATATACACATTGCACTTCTGGAAAAGAGAGAACAGAACACCACGATAAACAAACCATTTTTATTTCCTGCATACCAGTACATGCATATTAGCACACATCTCATATCAATAAGTCATCCTATCATACACATGTAGCCTAAACAAGTCATCATGGTTTCATTTGAATTATCTTTAACCTGTTTTACTCTCTTACCCTATCTACCAACTTCCAGCTGGTGACTGGCTGAGGGAGTCAATGGATTAACAAATGTCATCAACTCACAGTTGGAAAAGGTTTCTGAAAAACAAATCTACTGTTCTTAACTCTTTCTCTACAAAATCAAGCTGTGCTGGTCTTTCTCCACATGCGGGTACTGAACCAGCTCACACAATCATTGCCTACATAACAGTTCTAGCAATTTTCAGACTTCGTCTTCTGTGATAGAAGTCCAGTATTTGATGGCTAAAGTCAAAGAGCACTGTGCCATTTAATACTAGAATGCACACACTTGTTTGTGACATTTAATACTAAAATGCAGATTTATTGCTAACATGAATATTAACTGACGCCACAAAGCACGTGGTTTCAACTGGTCAAGAATTCATTCAAACACAATGCATTTCTTCTAAGTCAATTATACAACCTACAGCATCATGGGAAAGTTCAACCCAGTGAAAACTGTGGATATGTGAATGTTATGGAAAAAGAAAGATTTGTTTATATACCCTACAAAAATGACAGCAGGTTACAATAACAATTACACATGATACAGAGCAGCTATCAGAACCATCCATGCTAGCCTCTATGTGTTGTACAGAGTATCACGCTGCCACCTGTGCATGGGTGCCTGTTGTGAAAGTTGAATGAATTAGCTTATAATTGGAAGTAACTTTTCTCAACACTTTCTTCTGTGCTCCAAGCAATCTCTCAGATGCATGCTTTCATACTGTTCTGTGTGATATTAGGCAGCTACAATATCAACAAAATTTCACTAAGAAAATAGTAAACACAATAAATTCTAGCACACGCAGAGTCCCATACATTCTTTCAATCAAACATTGTCAAAGTGAATCCTACATACTTTTACAACCACGCACTCCATTCTTCTTCATACAACCATGCAATCCACTCTTCTTCTCATTTTAATAGTTCCACAGCAGGGTCAAGGGGCAGAGCGCATTGTGAGGACCTAGGAATAAAAAAGCCCACTATGATGACCTACGAACAAAAGAGCCCATTGTGAGGACCTAGGAACAAAACAGCCCACTGTGAGGACCTAGGAACAAAACAGCCCATTGTGAGGACCTAGGAACAAAACAGCCCATTGTGAGGACCTAGGAACAAAACAGCCCATTGTGAGGACCTAGGAACAAAACAGCCCATTGTGAGGACCTAGGAACAAAACAGCCCATTGTGAGGACCTAGGAACAAAAGAGCCCATTGTGAGGACCTATGAACAAAACAGCCCATTGTGAGGACCTAGGAACAAAAGAGCCCATTGTGAGGATCTACGAACAAAACAGCCCATTGTGAGGACCTAGGAACAAAAGAGCCCATTGTGAGGACCTACGAACAAAACAGCCCATTGTGAGGACCTACGAACAAAACTGCCCATTGTGAGGACCTAGGAACAAAACAGCCCATTGTGAGGACCTAGGAACAAAAGAGCCCATCTATGATGACCTAGGAACAAAACAGCCCATTGTGAGGACCTAGGAACAAAACAGCCCATTGTGAGGACCTAGGAACAAAACAGCCCATTGTGAGGACCTACGAACAAAAGAGCCCACTATGATGACCTAGGAACAAAACAGCCCATTGTGAGGGACCTAAGGAAACAAAACAGCCCATTGTGAGGACCTAGGAACAAAACAGCCCATTGTGAGGACCTATGAACAAAACAGCCATTGTGAGGACCAAGGTACAAAGCAGGAGTCCTTTTTTTATTTAACCAGTTCAGTGCCTATAAGTCGTCAGCTGACGTCGTACAAAAGGTGTTGCTATATTGCCTATAAGCCGTCCGCTGACGTCGTAGGAGTTTTCCGATTTTTCGTTCACAACTGTGTGAGCCAGTAAGCACACAGGAGAATGCTGCACAGTGAACTATAAGTGTCTACAATATAAAAATAGGATGTAAATTAGGATACGTCATAGGGAAGACACCTTTATTGTCGCTAATGATTTGGTAACTGGACCACGTGAAGTGGAGCACAATGGCGACACAACCTTCGACAAGCCGGAACGGTGGCTCACGTCAGCGGACTTTCACGAGTGTACAGGTTGTTCAAATGATTTTACAGCATGATGACGATTGAGAGAATTTGTTATCTGATGATTCGCTTCAACACGAGGGTGGAGAAAGAAACAATGACCACACCGACATTCAACGCTTGCTGGCTGAATCGATGCAAGCAGACGATAACAAGTAGGCCTACGAGTCAGACTGCGACTGCCGTGGTCAGTGCAAGTGGCGAGCGCGCAGGCTGTGACACTTCGGACTTTGGACCCAACAGCAGTGAACGTGATGGTGAGAGGGGTCACGCACGTGTTCGTGATGTGGGAAAGGGGGAAGATGAGAAGGGGGAGAGGGAGAGGAGAGGTGCAGAGGAGCTGTGCCCCAGTTAGAAGGCATGGCAGGGGGTGTGGCGACCAGCGAAGTGTTTCGCTCACTGAAAATCTGCTGGCCTCCAAATGGACAACAGTCAGACATTCCTCAATTTTCATGAAATCCAGGATTGAAAGTGGGAACTGGGGACATGTGCTACGCTTTTTTCAAGCTGTTTCTCACTGATGAGCATGAGCTGATTGACTTATTTGAATAAGGATTCTGATTCTGGGCTTATTTTCTCTTGTTTTGATTGCAGAACCTGAAGAACAGAGAGAACCAATTCATGAATGTCATGTAGTTTGACTGTTCAGTGTCTGAGTACAATGACTGTCATGTAGTTTGACTGTTCAGTGTCTAGTACAATCACTTTTATGTTTACCGAAACCAGGTCTATCATTGTTGGGACGGTTACTTATTTGTCTGCATGAGTTTAGAATCATTTCATGAACATTTTATGATGTCACATGTTTTGTTTTCATTTATGTATGTAAACTGACAACAAACAAGTCATTTTCAGCTGTTTTTTAGTAAAACAAAAACATTTATACTAACCAATCTTTCAAAACACATGCACCACTCTGGAATATATACAGCATAATCATTTCTCCTGTTCCTGTTTTTCACAGAGTTTGTAGTAGTCTCTCACTTTGATCTTCCTTGGGATTATGTCTGCAACCAAAACATACAAAAATAAATTAGGTGACCATCACAACTGATTACCCAAACTCTTCAGATGCATTTTATACAAATCACCGATATCTGATGACCTTCAACCAAGCCACAAGCATGTATTGTTACTCCTAATACTACAACAGTTGAAATAACACCACTCAACTTCGCTGTCATCCACTATCTTCAGTCTCAGAAAAAGTCATACCCTACAGTTTACTCAACCTCTTTTAAGGGAGATAAAATAGAAATTTTCTAATTAATAAAATAAGACTGTCACACTTGCCACAATGTGTTTCTACAAATTGAAGGACTTGCCACGTTGGTCTAATTCCATTTCTATTGAATAATATAGTCCCCCTTTTTTCTGATAATTTGTTAAATATGTTTATTTCTGACAGTACAACAATGTTCAGGACCACAACAGTCAAATGAGACATAAAGTATTTCTTTGAATACCTATTTAAAAATGCAGAAGACCAATGTGGATTTGATCGAAGGAAAAGGAACTATTAACTCTTTTCCCGCCATGGTTGCAATCAAGCGACTTCCCATACGACCGCCATGGTCGCATTTGTGCGACTTGGAGGGGTCATGCTAAACGATAACTTTTTACACAGGTACAAAGCTTCTGTCAGCTCCACTGGTGAATGCAGGTGACTGTGCTATTTCTAAACTTAACCCAGCGACCTAGTTTTTCAGCAGTAAGGACGAAGTGTTGCTTTGTTAACTGTCGGAATTTACGTCGCATTTTCTCCAAAGCGTTTTCTCCAAAATGGCTGCAAACTGACAAGCATTGTCTACCACTCCGAGCAGAATAAGCAGACATCTGACTTTGTGTGTAGATTTTCCATTGCTTTTCCTCATTTATTTATAATGATATCTGGCTCTCAACTCACGAAATAAGGTCAGTAGTACAACTAATAAACCGTATGAAAATTTTCTTTTGTTTTTCTTTATAATAAGATTATCTGTGGAATAATCAATCAAGCACATATACATGAGCAAGAATTCATATCATAAATACAACATCTGCCCTTTACACAGCAAAAAAAAAAAGTAAGTGAAAATCTTTAATAGTCTTTGAGATATAAGCTTTTAAAAATGCATACTGCGCTGCAAAATTGGCTGCCCAAAATATACTTGGCACTGAGGAGTGCTGTTTCAGGGGAAACTTGGCGGTGAAAGAGTTAATGCTAAGAATTCTCACAGAAAGATCAATGGGGTAAATTAAGGATTCAGATTTATGTTTTGTTGTTTATACCAAGATTTTTTTTTATAGGATAAGGCATGAAGAAATAATCAACCAATCAGAAAGGCTCTATGTTGATCGAAAGGATCTAAGAATAATGACAAATATGTATTGGGAACAGCTGCAATGAAAATAGAAAATAATATAAGCTCTTTCCAAAATATCAAAAGAGGGGTTAGGCAGGGATGTGTTCTGTCAACAGATCTGTTTTCACAGCAAAACCATCATGAGAAACCTAGAAGCATGACCTGAGATAAAAGTTGGAGGAAAATGTTAAAACAATCAGAAAACGTAACAGGCCTACAGAATATTGTGAATGTAATAGAAAGCAGAAATAGAGGGCTGGAGCTAATTAGTAAGAAGACTGAAGTCATGGTAATCAGTAAGAAACAAGAAATTTCCTCATGCAAAATAACAGCAAATGGCACACTGAGACAAGTTGATAAGTTTAAATATCTGGGAATTCATCTCAACAGACAGCAGCTGCACATGAGCAAGAACTTGCAGAATCAGCCAAGCTAAAACAGAATTCAAGAAAATGAAAAGTGTTCTTACCAAGAAATGTCCATCAGTCAACATCAGGAAGAGAAACCTTTAGTGTCATTTAGAACCGATACTGTTGACAAGTGTTGTGCAAATATGAAGCGTGGACAGACAACATGCAAAGTCAAAAAAGACTGAGGCAGCTGAAATGCTGTTTCTAAGAAGAATGTTAAGATTTCCATGGACAGCAAAGAAAACAAACAAGACAGTCTTGAAAGAGGCAAACACAAAAAGAACATTAATGAAGGTGATTAAGAAAAGACAACAGTTAAAGAACATTTTATGAGGCAAGATAAATTTGAACTCCAAGTTACAATTGAAAAGCTGGAGGGTAAAAGAGCACCAGGTAGACCCAGGGAGAAATTCTGGACAGACTCACAGAGTGGATGAAGACAGACAGGGTGGGAGATGCACTTGCAGTGACAAAAGATAGATTCATATGAAGGGCCATGATCACCAACGCTATATGGCAGGTAACATGATGATGAAGATGAATTTAGTGCTGCTGCTATGCCTTATAAAGTTATATAACACACAATAACATTATTTTTTTTGTCATTCCCTCATCAGGATGCTGATAGATAAGGCAAGGGAGTAAAACTAAAAGGGATATGACTTTCTTTTTTAATGTGACAAGATGATTACCTTGAAGGAATTGAAGTGTTGCCTCTGTGTTGACAATTTCTGCCAGGTGACAATATTCAAGGCTTCTGGGATCTGGACTCTGTTCAAGAGAAAATTTGGCTAGTGCCTGAATGAACAGCTCCTGTAACACGTGCAAAAAATCAACATTAATAATACAACAGACTTACAGTCAAACACACTTATCCTCACAGTGATATTTGTTATAATTGAAATTCCTTACCTAAAGTCTATAAATGTAATGGTGAAATGTCAGCTGTAAGAGCACGGGTCAGCATTTTTAGAACTAGCACTAGTAGCAGGCAATTCACCTTTCATGTGTCAAGGTTATGTGAAGTTCAAGGTCACATCAAGATCCGGGCTTGAGTACTATGCATGTTCATATATATGGACTTTGCCATTTCTAGTAGTACGTATGCAAGATTTGAAAGATGTTACTGGTGACAAGTCTGCACCATCTACTAAGTTCTACAGAACGCGTGGATGTTGCAGATTTATCAACACCACCTGATGGCTAACATTAAAACGAACCCCTTGGCATTGTGGATGTGAAAAAAAAAGTGCAGTCCACTGTGGAAATTGACAAGTCTTAAGTTCTTCCTTTGGAAGTATCGCCACGGACCATATCATGTTGGACATTCAATGTTTGGTGGCCCTGAAAGAGGTTTGAACAAATGCTTCACAGAGGTGGTCACGAATCAAGATGCAAATACACTAAGACAAGAGCCATTACAGAAAGAAGTATCTTGCCTGAATTGCAAATCATTGGTAATGGTAGGGATGCACACAGTAGAATCAACCAGCTAAGGGACGGTGTGTGCATGCACAGCATCATGAACCATCAAGTAGCTTTCGTCAACATACCAAACAGGGATATCCATATCAATCTGATTATTTAAGGCAGCTGGATTTTGTGTAAAAGAAAACTGAAGCGACAGCATGGAACATTACATGCCCTGTTTGCATCATACCTTCTTAAAAACATGTGCAGCAGATGCTATCCTGCAAATGGATGTGAAGCCCAATTCGTTGCACAACTCCTTGCATGTACTCACAAGATTTACTGAGGTATGATGCGAGCAAAGCAACATCGGTTTGTGTCTGCTGAGCTGATCCCTTTTCTTTCACAGTGTTTTTTTGTTGTTGTTTTGGTTTTTTTGTCATCCCTGGTCAGACCATGCAAGTCTAGCACTGTAGCAGCATGGAATTGAAAGTGGGCTTTTCTGTGATTAGAGATCAAATAAATGAAAAAGAAAACTGAAAGCAGAGTTGAAGAGAATACAGTGTGCAGACTAAAAGTCATGTGCATGCATACATTCATGTGTGTGTGTGTGTGTGTGTGTGTGTGTGTGTGTGTGTGTGTGTGTGTGTGTGTGTGTGTGTGTATGTGTGTGTGTGAATTCTGTAGATTAGAAATGGAGGATGGGCTGAGCAAATTAGGGCGATAGGGATGATAAACTGTGCTGGCAAGTGGAAAGGTTATGAGTGCTGGGCTGTCCAATATATATATATAGGCTTACATGATGTGATTGTGTAGAGTGCTGGTGCAATCCACTCAGTATGGGGATCAGATTATTTTATTTCATACACACACACACACACACACGCGCATGCGCGCACACACACACACACACATATAAAACTTCACATTGCAGAAGAACCACTTATATGTATTTCAAAACAATATACTAAATAGGATTAATTAATCTGTTTCGATAATGCATTAATACAAGGACAGACACAGAACCTTATATGTTCGTATAACCTCAAGACACCGCCAACACATAGGGTTCTGTGCAGACTTGCAGCTTCTGCCATAATTATTTTGTATCTTATCCAAAACATGACATTTGTGACATTATTGCATATGGAAATTGGAATTCATTCCGAGCACAGGCATGCCATCTAGAGAAACTTAAACTAAAGCTTTCATAAATAGACAATACAAGGTTATTTGTACGAGATTAATCTTTGTGAGTGGAAAATCAAGCACCGCAATGCACAAGCAGTCAGTTGCCCGAGTTCCTGTTTGTTTTTTTTCCTTTCCTTTGGTGCCCACGATCCTGAGGATGATCATTCCGGCACTGTTTGTCTACAGTCTACAGTGGGTAGGCCTAGACTGAATCGATTAGAAAGAAAAGAAAATATATATGGAACCAAATATAGACAATAGGCCTAAAATAGAATCAAAAACGGGTAAATATGTTTGGTTTTACTTCAAACTGATTTGTGGAACTTTTCTTCGATGACAGTACCAAAACATAATGAAATTTAGCCTACTTATTTAGTGAAAAGAGAAAATTATGCGTTTTTTCGCCCACACTGTTTAATCAGAATTAGAGGATAAGAGTTTCAAATGCAGCCAAAGTGGATGAGAACCCTGAGATCATGATGCAATGGTTAACAGAAGCTGAGTAGTGGTAGTAGTAACACTAACAGTACTTGATCTTGATTTTGATGTGTAGACGTTGGCAGAATCCAATTCTGGATATAGGTGCCAACGGGGGAAAAACTGGGGGAGAGCACACAGGATTCCTAACTTAAAAAAAAAAAAAAAAAAAAAAAAAATTGTCTAGATCCATATTTACTTCCTTTCACTTTTCCTGACCGTCGGCAGGCTTCACTTCAGCTGAAAGTTGGTATAATCAGCTGGCCTAGCCGACCCCCAGCACCATCTAGTATGGTCGCTGGGGCCCCCTCCTCGTTCAGCAGGCTGGTTTTGGGCTGCATCTGTCGTCTGAGCCATCCTGAACTGGTGTGCCGACGATAAGGTGATGATATCGTGACCGTCTGGCAGACCATTCCACTCTCACGTGACTCTGTTGTCGTTCGAGGGAAGAAAGAATTCCTAAAGGTGGTGGTGTTTGAGCGTTCAACCACGAAGCACCTGTTGTTGTTTCTGGCCATGGTTGATACTATATTAGTTGTTCGTAGTATGCAAGTAGGCCCACTTGAAGTAGCTGTTTAAGTAACTTAGTTACTTGTACTAGTAGTAGGCATTTGCCGGGTTTGGTGATTTACTTACTTTCACTTTTCCTCTCTTTTAAGTAGCCTAACTATTCAAAATTAAAAACCATTATTCAAAAAAAAAAATCACTACACAAACCGTGGCTCTTCCTGTTGCATATAAAGCTTCTTGACTTATACTGGAAACATCAGGAGAACTCTTCATTATTGTTTTCACACGGGAGAGAGGCAGCGTACTTGAACCTTTGTCCGCCATGATGTGCCCGGTAAATTAATCGGTGAATATACGCACAATAGCTGTACATTTATAAACAACAAATATTCGTGTGGATGATAAGCACGTGTTCGCTCTCGTATGCATTCCTTACGCATGACTGTTCCTTCTGTTCATTTGTTTTTGTTTGATTGATTGATTGATTGATTGATTGATTGACTGACTGACTGACTGACTGACTGACTGAGTGAGTGAGTGAGTGAGTGATTCGTGTAAACATGATATTCGTGTAAACATGATATTCGTGTAAATATGATATTCGTGTAAATGTGAACCGAATGTGTATCTGATTGCTGTTCATGTTAACATATATATAAGTGTCAGTTGAGAATCAACAGATCAGAAATGCCTACCTACTCATAGGTGGGGACTTCAACTTCCCGAGCTGGGACTGGCAGACAACATCACTGAAGCCTAAGTGCTCAACCAGCCAACTCCACAAAGACTTCCTGGACATAATTAATAACAATGGTCTGGAACAAATGGTGCTGGAGCCAACAAGGGAAAACAATACCCTGGACCTTATCCTGACCAATGCCCCACAGCTCATTCCAAGGGTTGAGGTTGTCCCAGGCCTCTCAGACCACAACATCCCCTTCTGCGAGTTTATTGTCAGCACAGTAAAAAAGAAGCAGGTCCCAAGGATTATCCTGATATATGCGAAGACGGAATGGGATAACCTGAAAGAAGTTGCGACTGAACTGAGCAAGAAGATGCTGGAAGCACAGGACAGAGCCTCAACAGAAGACCTGTGGACCATGTTCAGGGACACACTAAATGAAGGAATTAAGAAGCATGTCCCACACAAAGCAACAAGAGACAGGTACAGCCAACCCTGGGTTACAGAAGAAATCCGGAGACTCATACACAAGAGAGACAGAGTATTCAAAAGAATGCGCAAAACCGGGTCTGAGGAACTGAAGGCTGAAATGAAGACTCTCCGACGCTCTGTACAACGGAAGCTGCGCCGATCCTATTGGAAATACCTGAACGGCATCTTTACCGAGAATGAGACACCAGACCAGGCAGCTAAGAGCAAGCGCTTTTGGAGCTACATTAAACACCAGAAGTCATCAAACATGGGTGTCTCTCCCCTCAAGAAGAATGGCCGAATGACATCCAATCCAAAGGAACAGGCAGAGGTCGTCAACCAGCAGTTCCAATCAGTGTTTGGGAATGGAAGACAGTATACTGAGGAGGAGTTTCAGGACAAGACTGGGATGCCCAATACTGACATACCATCCATGAACAACATCACCATCAGTGAAAATGGCGTGAAGTCAATGCTAAAAAATCTAAACCCCCACAAGGCTTGTGGACCTGATGGAATCCGTTCAAGAGTTCTCAAAGAACTGGCAGAGGAGCTCATGCCTGGCCTAACTATACTGTTCCGCTCATCCCTGTCCACAGGTATCGTACCAGCAGACTGGAGGACAGCACATGTAGCACCAATATTCAAGAAGGGAGAACAGTACAACCCAGCCAACTACCGGCCAGTCTCCCTTACCAGCATTGTGTGCAAAATGTTGGAGCACATCATAGTTAGCGCAGTAATGAAACACCTTGAGAGCCACCAGATACTGAGCGACAACCAGCATGGGTTTAGAAAAGGAAGATCATGTGAGACCCAACTCCTTGAGTTCACTGAAGAGCTGACTGCAAACCTGGAAAGAGGCAAACAGACCGATGTCCTCATAATGGACTTTTCAAAGGCATTTGACCGGGTCAATCCCTCTTTGCTAATGCATAAACTCCAGAGATACGGCATCAGAGGAACTACAGGAGCATGGATCTCCAACTTTCTCAAGGATCGGCAGCAAGCAGTAGTAGTGGGCGGAGCGTCCTCCTCTGCAGTGAGCGTCAAATCTGGTGTACCTCAGGGGTCTGTGCTAGGTCTATGCTTGTTCCTAGTATATATTAACGACCTCCCTGAGAAGCTCTTAGCAAAGGCACGGATGTTCGCCGATGACACAGCAGTATCCAGGATGATAGCCAACAGCCAAGACCAAGAACAGCTCCAAGAAGATCTCCAACGCCTAGCCGATTGGGAGAGGAGCTGGGATATGGAGTTTCATCCTGCGAAATGCCAAACCCTTCGTGTCACAAGGAGTAGGTCCCCACTTCACTACGACTATTCCCTTCACGGACATGCCCTTGATACCGTAACATCTACAAAATACCTTGGTGTCACCGTGGCCAAAGACATGAGTTGGGACGAACACATAAACAATCTGTGTTCCAAAGGAAACAGAATGCTCAAATTCCTCCGACGGAATCTGAAAATCAGCTCCTCAGAGATCAAGGAACGAGCCTACAAAGCGCTAGTTCGCCCCCATCTAGAGTACGCATCTTCCGTCTGGGACCCCCATACAGAGAAAAATATAACTAAAATAGAAGAGGTTCAAAGACGAGCTGCACGCTTCGTCATCAACAGATATAGGAACACTTCTAGTGTTAGCAGCATGCTGGTCACACTGGGCTGGCCCTCATTGGAGAAACGACGGCAAGTAGCAAGACTCTGTATGCTGTTCAAAGTGCACCAAGGCCTTGTTCACTGTCCCAGCCTACAAGCAAAACTAGTCCCTCTACCTGACCGTAAGCGACGTGGCCATGACAGACAGTTCCACTTGATCACATCAAGGACCCAGTATAGAGCTGCTTCATTTCTGCCAAGAACTATCAAGAACTGGAACAGTCTCCAACAAGGAACGGTTGAGGCCACAACACTTGACACATTCGTGTCAAGGGCCTCCAAAATCCCAGACTAGACCGACCCCCCTTCCCTCCCCCCACTTCCACTCAGAGCCCCTGCCCCACCCACCTTGCTGCCCTCTTCACTCACCCCACCCCTCTTGCCCTCTTGACCCCCCTGCCCCCTCCTACCTCCTCACCCCACCACCCTCATTCCCCCCCACCCCACCATCATCATGATTAAAACTGAACTGAACTGAACTCTTAAGACATGTCCACTGCTCCAGATTTATCTGCTGCAAACCCCCCAGTTATAGGCGCCAGAATAATCAAGTTTGATTGTGGGCCCTCAACACTGAAGAAGAAGAGAAGAAGTAGTCTCTTCCATTAAAGACTAGAAGCATTGCTCTGTCTTCGGAGTCGTCAACAGCAAGAATGTAATATGGTGTCAGAAGTGGGATTCATCACTGGAAGATCCGATCTATTAGAAACGCTTTGCAGTCAGTTTTAGTACCGACGCTCTGCAGTCATGAATGATTCTGGAACAGGAACGCAAAGACATTTCACTGCCAACATTCCAGTACCATCGAAGTTGGATTTGTCCTGTCAACTAGAGCAGAATTGGAAAAAGTTCTTACGGCAGTGGAGGAACTATTCTGTCGCCAGTAGACTAGACAAGGAGCCAAAAGCATACCAATGTGCTGTATTCCTTGCCGTGATGTGTACGATGGGCTACACTTTACAGAAGAAGAAGATCAGAACGACATTGACACCGTCATGCAGAAGTTTGAAATATTCTGTGTGGGAACAACCAACGAGGTCTTTGAGTCTTACAAGTTCCACATGAGAAACCAGGAACCCGAGGAGACCATCGACGCATACATTGCAATATATGTCATCAAGGGGTTAGAGGAACCATTGCTAGGCCGTCCAGCCATCGACGCTCTACAGCTGGTTCAACAGGTGAATCAGGTCACGCAAAACCTCAAGACCAAATATCGTCAGACTTTCCCTAGACTGTTTGGTGGACTTGGGAAACTGAAGAACGCATACAAGGTCAGTCTGAAGGCAGATGCGAAGCCGTATGCATCGCGACCCCAGGACGCCTTGCTCTTCCACTCTATACCAAGGTCAAAGTCGAACTTGAGAAGATGGAAAAGCAAGATGTCATTCAACCAGTAACGCAGCCCACAGAATGGTTTACGCCAATAGTGGTTGTGCCAAAACCCAACGATAAAATAAGACTTTGTGTGGACTACACAAGACTAAATGAGTCTGTCAGAAGAGAGAACTTTCCATTGCCCTTGAGTGACGAACTTTTAGCACAGCTAGATGGAGCTCAAGTTTTCACGAAACTTGATTGCAACAGTGGATTCTACCAGATTCCATTAGATGAAGACAGTCAGCTCCTGACGACCTTCATAACACCGTTTGGCAGATTCTGCTACAAACGACTACCGTCTGGAATAAGTTCAGGCCCTGAAGTTTTCCAGAGAAACATGACACAGCTACTTGCGGGTCAAGTAGGTGTGATCTGTGACATTGATGATCTAATGATCCATGGGAAGATGCGGCAGGAGCATGACAGTCGTCTGAGACAGGTCTTGAACAAGTTACAGGAAGCTGGAGTAACACTGAATGCAGAGAAATGTCAGTTCTCATAAACAAGTGTCAAGTTCCTAGGACACATTGTCTCAAAAGATGGAATTGCCATTGACCCAGACAAAGTTAGAGCCATCACCAACTTTCCCCAGCCAGCGAATCTCACTGAGCTGCGACGATTCCTTGGGATGGTGAATCATGTCGCGAAGTTTGCAGGATGCAACCTTGCTGAAGATACCAAGGCTCTGAGAGATCTTCTGAAGGAAGATGTTGATTGGATCTGGGACAAACCGCAGCAAGTCACATTTCAGAAAATCAAGCAGCAACTAACCTCAGCGCTATCCTAGCTCACTACAGTCCCAACAAAAAGACAAAAATTTCAGCTGATTCGTCGTTCTTCGCTATGGGAACTGTTTTGTCTCAGCAACAAGAAGATGGTAGTTTCAAGCCAGTATTCTACGCATCCAGGTCCTTGACTCCAACTGCGATATGCACAGGTGGAGAAGGAGGCACTCGCTGTTACCTGGGCGTGTGAACATTTTTCAAGCTACATCACAGGCTTAAAGGAACTAACTATCGAGACAGATCACAAGCCACTACTAGCACTAGTGAAGACAAAGAGCTTAGATGAGCTCTCGCCCAGAATCCAGCGATTCAGGATGAAACTGATGAGGTACAACTACAACATCATCTACACCAAGGGAAAAAACCTCGTCACAGCTGACGCTCTCTCCCGAGCTCCAAGACAGAACGCTGAAGAAGAGCGGAAGAGTCCAGAAGAAGAAGTCGAGCTACATGTTCACATGTTGATGCAGAACTTTCCAGCAACGACAGGAAGTCTAGACGATATCAAACAGCAACAGCAGATAGATGATCTGTATCAGAAGCTGAAGAACTACTGTCAGTCAGGGTGGCCAAGTTCGTGTCCTGATGACCCTCGTATGAAGCAGTACTGGTCTGTAATTCTGTATAACTCACGTCTTGTTGTACCTAAGAAACTGAGACTACAGATGCTGGAACAACTTCACACAGGACACCAAGGTATCACAAAAACGCGCGCGATCGCCCGTGACACTGTGTGGTGGCCTGGACTCTCCACACAAATTGAAGCCTTTGTGGAGAAATGCCCCATTTGCGCCCAAGAACGCAAAATGTCTCCAGAACCTTTGATCCCTACCCCAACTCCAGATTACCCATGGCAGAGAGTAGGCACTGACATATTTGAACTGAACAAACACCCTTACCTACTTGTCATTGACTACTACTCCCGCTACATTGAGTTGGCCATGCTACAGAACACGACTGCCACCAATTTGATGAAGAGCATGTTCGCAAGACATGAGATTCCCGAAGTTGTCGTATCAGACAATGGACCCAAATATGCAAGCAAGCAATTCAAAGATTTTGCCAAGGCCTACAAATTCCAACACATCACCAGCAGTCCGTATTACCCGCAATGTAATGGTGAAGCAGAACGTGGAGTTCAAACCATCAAAAATTTGCTGAGGAAGGCAGAAGACCCTTACTTCGCGCTAATGATGTACCGTGCGACACCACTACAGAATGGAAGCAGTCTAGCTGAACTTCTGATGGGGAGGAAGATGAGAACGACAGTCCCCACAGTGAAAGCAAATTTGACCCCGAGACAGCAAAATGATTTCAAGGCCAAAGACATGAAGATGAAAGAAAAGATGAAGAACAACTTCGACAGAGCTCATCGAGCGAGAGATGCTCTTTCTATGTCCGTTGGTCAGCCAGTGTGGGTGAAACCTCAGGATACTCCAGGCACCATTGTCAGACAATTGGGAAATCGGTCATACGAAGTTGTTACACCATTTGGAAAACAGAGAAGGAACCACCAACATCTGTTACCAAGACGACTACAAGGCAGGCCGTCGATCAACCACCCTCATGAGAACAGTCTTGTACCCAAAGACTTTGCCGAGCCTGAAGAGCCCTACACTTTCGAGCCACCGCCACAAACCGAACAGCCCTCGACAACTGTTGATGTACCGTCTACGTCTGATAGTGCAGAATCTTGCCAGAAGCCAAAGACAGTATACACCCGATATGGCCGTGAAGTGAAGAAACCAAAAGTCTTGGACTTGTGAAGTGATAGTTAATTTGCAGCAGCTGTCATTGTCCATTGAACTCAAGAATGGGGGATGTGAGGTTTGCTATTGAGACTAATTTGTAAAGCAGCCTTACATACCCAGTGACGAGATAATCGTGTAAACATGATGTTCGTGTAAATATGATATTCGTGTAAATGTGAACCGAACGTGTATCTGATTGCTGTTCATGTTAGCATGTATATAAGTGTCAGTTGAGAATCAGTCAGTCTCTTCCATTAAAGACTAGAAGCATTGCTCTGTCTTCGGAGTCGTCAACAGCAAGAATGTAATAGATTGATTGGTTGGTTGGTTGATTGATCGATCAGTCGGTCGCTTGGTCGGTCGCTTGGTCGGTCGGTCCATCAATCGATTGATTGATTGATTGGTTGATTGATTGATTGATTGATTTTTCTTTTTAACAACAGCCATACTACAACGTACCACAAGCGTCTAAAAAGAGTGGCATGAGGATCCACAGGACAAAACATTGCTGTGTAAGAACTCTGATTAACGAACAGCAGCACACCGCGTCAGCAGATCAGACGTCAGAAAACCAAGGCCAGATATCAAACCACAGTGCCAAGGACATCCACGCTGATGGTTCAGGCGAGGAATCTGTACAGGTTGATGCTAAACGCCAGAAACTCATCTCGCAATTGCAAAAGAAGAAAGGGTAAGTCTGGAAAAAGAAATAGTTCACAATTAAATGTGCAGATAGAAAAGAGCACTCTGGAACACAAACAAGCCCATTCGGTGATATTATATGCTCAGCATGTATTGGACGCCTACGGAGTAAAATAGCCAAAGTGAAAACACATCCTCAGAAATCCAGCGTCAGATGGAGGATATCCTGGTAGAGGGGGAAAAGTTTCTAAAGAAACAAATGAATGCCGCTTCAGAATTTTAACAGCAAGGTTACAGATACGAAGGAAAGACCTGAAAGTAAAACATAGTGCCCTGAGTAAAGCAGAATCAGCAAGAAGGAGCAAAGAGAAGACGACCCAAAATTGTTTCTTCAGAGGCCCCTTCCAGTTCGCTATTCAAGTAGCCCAGATCCGGGACTCTCACAGTGGACACAGACGCTCTAGAACAGCATCTCAGAACAATATATTCCGAACACCAGAATGATGCAACACTTGAAATCCAGGTTTTAGATGGCCAACAATGCCAGAGAAAACGTTTACCTACAGTTAAGACACCAACACTTGAAATGAAGTGAACCGGAGCCAAATCAGTCATCACCTGCGCCTAACGAATATCTTACCTGCTACATAAAAAAATGTCCTAGTTTCGTGAGTGGTTCTACAAACTGATAAGATCAGCATAAGTGGAGGAAACTGAAGACCAGCAAGCAATAAATGATAGCTGATGGATTTTATATTCCTAAAGACCAGTACTCGAGCGACATTAACCGATTCAGACAAGTATCATTTATAAATGTCGAAGACAAAATGTCATGGCATTAAGGTTGACTAAGTAGCCTACCTTACGCAAAACGAGTATCTGGAGCTTGTCAGTCCAGAAAGGAGGCATTCCTTGAGTATCTGACTGTGTAGAGCAGGCTACGATGATTTCAGAAGCAACCCAAAGAGCTAAAGCAGAGAAGAGGGACCTTGATGTGGTGTGGCTTGATCTGGCAAATGTGAACGGATCAGTCCCACAATAGATCATTCAACTGGCTCTCGAGACATACCATGTTCCAAAGAACATTTGAGAAATGCAGAAGAAGTACTTTCATGGCTTCTTGTCGTGTTTATCCACAAAAATAATACACGACAGGCTAGATCAGTTTGGAAGTGGGCATGGCAATGCCCTGTGCAATTTCTCCAGTACTGTTCGTGTTGGCAATGGCTCTCATCTTGAAAGCAGCAGTGAGCAGTTCAGGTTAAACTAACCTCGGAAATAGATACCAAATGCCCTCTCTGACAGCCTTCATGGACGATACAACAGGCTTTCCACAAAAATTGAGGAAACACACAAAATCCTGAAGCACTTAGGCGTGTTAGTTGTCTCATCTATAATGAGTTTTTAAAAAATCACAGAGCCTTTCACCAAGGGAGAGTAAAGTAGCCGAAAAGAAACCAGGAAATGGCAAAAGAAGCGTTCAAGTTATACACCAGTGTGGCCTCATTGACAAGTATAAACTGAAGTCTTGTGCCTGTAATTCAAGATCTCAAAGCTCTTTTGCCCTTTATTGATCGATGATATCAGTACTAGCACTATGGAATCAATAAAGGCCAAAATGAACCAATTCACAAGAAAATGGTTTGGGGATCTACCTGGTCTCACTGATTCTGCGCTCTATTGTTATCAGGCTAAGCTGAAGTTACCCCTAAAATCCGTTGTTGAGGAGTACAAGGTGGGAAAGGTCGGGCTTTTCGTAATCATGCTTGAGGACTCGGGTAATAAGGTTGTGAGATCATTCCAGCCCAAGCTTAGGGCTGGCAGAAAATGGAAAGACTGGGAGGCAGTGGATGCTGTAAAGGAAAGCCTCATGGTCAGAGAAATAATGAGGCACACGCAGACCAGTAGGCAGAGACTGACACAACATAAGTGAAATGTGGTCCAAGGCCAACGGAAATGCAAGAAGGGATGTGATAATACAAGAGATGAAGAAAGAAGAGGATGCCAAAAGAATCCAGAAGGCAGTCCTGCAAGGCCAACAAGGGAACGGACAACGTCGGAAAGCTGTTTCCAAAGAAGTCTAAGCTGGAATGACATATGGCATATGGCCCCTATTAGGATCACTTTCAACCTCAGATCTGTTCATCACCTCTCGTCCTCAAATGCAAGTCTTGTGGGATTGAGGAAATCAGATGACGCTACGTACCTGCTCTTCTAGGGCAAACAGTGGAAAATGTTCTGAGCTCATGCAAAGCAGCGCTAACCCAAGTAAGATACACATAGAAACACAATCAAATGTCTCTAGAGGTTGCACAAACAATCGGTACTGCCTGGGTGATGAGTTTTGTTCTACATTGAAATTGCTTGTAAAACCTGCTGTCTGGAATGACATTTAGACAGGAAAGTCTACGCACATGCAGAATGATCCACCCAAGAAGTAAGTAGCGGTGTGGCACAAAATGAAGAGTGACCTCGGCTAAGCGACTAACACTTTGAGCACTCAATAAAGAGAAATCATAGGCCTGGAATTTAAAAAGCAAATATAAAACAAAAACAAACAACAAAACAAAACATGTAAATTTACTTGTGAAAGCAGGCTTGTGTGGTTTGTAGCTACAAGACTTTTTATTATCTTTTTATGTATTTATGTGTTTATTAATTCATTTCAATGTACTGACTTATCCATTTATTTATATGTTTGTTTGTTTAGCTACTTTTTTGCAATCAGGTATTTTTGGATGCGTGCATGCACGTTGTTTTGCCCACGTTGTGCAGACAGTATGTTGCTGTACAGTCTGCATATTGGCTCCGTCTTCCATAAGCTGATTATTGACATGACATACCGGATGGTTAATTTTAAAATCTGAAGTCCAGACCAAAGTGATTGCCAGCGTTAAAGCAAATAGGAACCAGAAGAAAAACAGAACAAAGCAACACAAGGGAAAAAAGAACAACAACAACAGAATATAGCATCACAACGAGTAGGCTATATAATACAGCTCATATCATGTATGCGTGCACACACGAAAGGATTTAGGCTCTGGCAAGTCTGCCACCACAGACATCTAAAATGTCTGTGGTCTGCACACACGCTGACCCAGAGAACGGAACAATCTCTGCGTTTCATCCATCTGGCAGAGGTGTCTAGGTGGACTGAACTCAAGACGTTCCTTTTGGAAATCCGACGTTTACCTACTTGCCTACCACGCCGACATCTTTTTTGGGGGGGCGGAGGGAGCGAATAAGACTACCGGGAAAGGCAGAGCCAAGTTTGCAACTGCTGTGTGAATATTCGTAACATTATAACCGCAGTAAATAAGATTTTAATTTTTTATTTTTAGTTATGGCAATGATAAATTAATCCTTTTCCAGTTTGATTTTCAAATCGACACATTGTTTTAGCTGACATTTATATTCCCTTTCTGTGTTCAATAAAATATTTTAGGACAAAAATCTGGTGCTCATCTGCTCGTCAGCACGTGTACTTCCTTTCTTGGTTCGTCTTCAGCGGCTTCGGCTGTGCTACAACTAGAATCTAGTACTCTATTTTTTTCTCGTGTCTTGAACGTATCAAAAATAGCGTGAGTAAAACTGGAATTTTTGTGTTTACTTTTCATTTTTTAAAGTACAAACGTGTTAAAAGAAGGCACACAGGAGAAGTCTCAAACCATAAAATTACTAACAAGTCCTTTTGTCTGAGTTGGCGAGTTAACGACATTTGATTCAATCCATAGCGGAATAGGCCTGCACGATACGGAGCACTACTGGGTTTGTGTTATGTCTGTTCAGACTTCCGACCGGTCACCGCGAATGAGTGTCATTTCCACGATTCCATGACGTAACTGACACATTTAACTTGTAAACGGTTTCGGCCTAGGCCCCGAGACCCTAATAAGACTTAAAAAAAAAATTTCTTTTTAAAATTTAGGCCTACTTTACACTCTTTTCTATAGACCCGTTTAAGTTTGTGATTTAGAAAGTTATGCCGAATTGGCTCAATTGGTCAGAGCGTCATGAATGTTAATAATAATTTCATTTGTATAGGCTTAGGCCTAGCACAAATAGTCCACGTCTATGAATGTTTGTTGACACTTTCTATGCTTAGAAGGTGGGGGAGGAGGGGATTCAGAAAGGAAGAGTTGTATGTCAAATGTTGAGTCGCGCCATAGTATAGGTAGGCCTATATTACCAAAAATTTCCAGATATTTCTAATAAATACGTAGGCCTTAATTCTTAAGGCATGTCCACTGCTCCAGATTTATCTGCTGCAAACCCCCCAGTTATAGGCGCCAGAATAATCAAGTTTGATTGTGGGCCCTCAACACTGAAGAAGAAGAAGAAGAAGGCCTAATTACAGTCATTGAAAAGAAAAAAAGAAATGGTATAAAAAGGTTATGTGTGACAAAAGTTGATATTTTGAGAATTAAAACTTTTTGACATTTTGTTACATTGGATTACATAGAGGATATAGTTGGACCTCATGGCCTTGTTAAACAAAATGAAAGGGGAGGGAAACTTGTAGAATGGGCACATATGAATGAGTTCATAGTAGGAAACACCTGGTTTGAGCAGCCTAATAGAAGAAAATGGACTTGGATGAGTCCAGGAGATAATACCAAAAATCAGATTGACTATATCCTGATTAATAATGACTACATCCTGATTAATAAAAGATGTAAAAATTCTTCACTGTCAGCAAAAACACTACCAGGTGCAGACTGTAGTGGGAAGATTCAGGATGAAATTACGGAAAAGGAAACAGACCAAAAGCAACATCAAACTAGATCTTGGGAGTCTTAACGACAGATGAAGTGATATGTCAAAAATTTAATGTAGGCCCTACATGTTCAAAACAAAATCAGTGGTCTGGAAGAGATTGGTGACAGTGAGGAACAATGGACAAAGTTGAGAAATTTGATAAATGAATCTTGTGAAGAAATCCCTGTAGTAGATAGAAAAGCAAAAAAGAACTGGATGACAAAAGAAATTTTAGGTTTGATGGAGGAACGGAGGAAGGCAAAGAGAAACAAGGAAATATACAGGAAGATAAACAAAGAAGTCAGGAATAGGTGCAATGAAGCTAAGGAAGCTTGGCTGAAAACAAAATGTCAAGAAATAGAAGACCAACACAAAACGGATCCTCAGAGTATGTACCGACGAATTGAAGAAATTGTCCACAGGAAAAATACATGCACATCAACTGGTTGCTTAAAATCGAAAGATGGTACGCTTCTTCATGGAAAAAGACAAAATATTAGACAGATGGGGAGAGTACATTAAAGACCTTTTTGAAGATGACAGAAACGCAGAACGCATTATAAGAAAGAACTTTGAAGGACCACCCATAATGAAAGATGAAGTTAGAGCAGCATTGAAAAAGATGAAACCAGGAAAAGCCCCAGGACCAGACAACATTGCCACAGAGGTGATTAGAACTTATAGAAGCCCTGGAGGAATTCGGTATAGAAAATAATAACAGTCGTCCTAAATGAAATTTACGACACTGGAAAAATCCCCAGAGATATGTCAAAATCAATTTTCATTGCACTTCCAAAGAAGACAGGGGCTATAGAATGCGAACTCCATCGTACAGTCAGTTTGATGAGTCATGTAACCAAGATCCTATTAAGAATAATCATGATGAGGACAAGGAATAGAATCAAAAGAGAAATTGCAGATGAACTGTGTGGATTTGTGGAAGGGAAAAAAACTATTAATGCCATATACATCCTAAGAACTATCATAGAGAGGTCAATCGAGGTGAACAAGGATTTATATTTATGCTTTGTTGACTATACCAAGGCTTTCGATCGGGTAAGACATGAAGAATTGATCAACCAACTAGAAAGACTCAGTATTGATGGAAAAGATGTACGAATAATCAGAAATATGTATTGGGAACAAACAGCTGCAATGAGAATAAAAAACGATATAAGCTCTTTCCAAAACATCAAAAGAAGAGTCAGACAGGGTTGTGTTTTGTCACCAGATCTGTTTTCACTTTACAGCTCGAAAACATGAGAAACCTAGAGGAAGACCCTGGATTAAAGGTTGGAGGAAAAATGATAACAACATTTGATACACAGATGACACCATGCTAAGTGCAGAAAGTGAAAAGGACCTACAAAACCTTGTGAATTATATACTAGAAATAGAAAGCAAAGGTAAGGGGTTAGAACTAAACAGCAGGAAGACTGAAGTCATGGTGATCGGTAAAAAACATGAAATTTCCTCATGCAAAATAACAGCAAACGGCACAACCTTGAGACAGGTTGATAAATTGAAATACCTGGGAACGATCAGATGGCAGATGCACATCAGAAATAGCCAGCAGAATCGGCCAAGCAAAAACAACATTCAAGAAGATGGAGAGCATTCTTACTAACAAATGCCTATCAATTAACATCAGGAAGAGAGTTTTGGAATGGTATATAGAACCAATACTGTTGTACGGTTGCAAGGCATGGACAGTCAACAAACAAAGCCAGAACAAGATTGAGGCAGCCGAGATGTGGTTTCTAAGAAGGATGTTGAGAGTTCCATGGACAGCAAAGAAAACAAACGAGACAGTCTTGATGGAGGCAGACACAAGTAGATCATTCATAAGGAAGATTAGGAAAACGCAGGCAACATTCATAGGCCATTTTATGAGGAAAGGGGAATTGGAACACCTGGTCATAACGGGAAAGCTGGAGGGAAGGAGAGCACCGGGTAGACCCAGGGAGAGGATACTGGATGGACTTGCAGAATGGCTGAAGACAGGGAAGGTGGAAGAGATGCTTGAGGCAACAAGAGATAGAGACAGATGGAAGTCCATAATCGCCAACGCCATGCGGCAGGGCACCTGATGATGATGATGATGGATTACATAGCCAAAACTGTTACCACATCTCTGCTGTTTGGTATAAAAAGCACCATAACTTTGGAATGGCTGAATTGATTAAAGAAAATTAAATATCGGTAGAAAGGTCTTTGTTTGCCCAAGATGACGAAGACCTTCATAAGTTGCTGGACCCTTGCGCTACTTGGTGATTAATTAATTGATTGCCTTATCTGGCTAAAATAAAAATGAACAGAGATTCCTAAAATACTTATAACTTCCAAAATAAATAATTATCATGATAAATTAAAACGGTTATTCAGTGCCATTAATCTCATTCATTATGCAGTAATTGATTAATTGCAGTCAACTGAATAACCATCCTTACAAGTTTTCAGCTTTGTATAAAAATTTATGTATTTACTTAGGTTTGCAGCATTTCATAGACAATTGATTTCTTGCAGTCAGCTGAATAACCATCCTGACAAGTTTTCAGCTTTGTATAAAAATTTATGTATTTACTTAGGTTTGCAGCATTTCATAGGCATAATTCATGAAGAATAACAATAGATTGTAACATGAAATGAGAAATAGTGGTAGTGATAGACCCTGCTTGTCAACAAAAGTTGTTGTATTAAAGGAACATGTATAAATCACTTGTAAAATAGTCTTTTACACACACACACACACACACACAACACACACACACACACACACACACACACACACACACACACACACACACACACACACACACACACACACACATTGTACACATAAATATTATACGTAAAGTGCATAATGGGCACACACAGGGCCCAGGGACTACACCTGTATGGCCTATACACTGTTGGGCAAGGGTGTTCTTTCAGAAGTGGTTGCAATGATGAGTAGGTACAAAACTGTTAATACACTTATACTTTAAACAGAATGTATTGATTTTGTATTTGAAATTCTTTGAGTTACAGAAAACCAGTTGAGGGGCTGAAGTAAGTAAGTGACATGATTCTGCTTCTTTTAATAAAGAACTAGATGGACAACAGAATTTGGAATATGTTGGAAACAAGTGACAGAAGAAGCAGGCAAACCAGAGGGCATGTTACAGTATAAGATGTATCAATAGGGATGTCACAAGTTTAGATGCTGCTTCAGTTGAAAAATACCAGCAAACTGAATTGAGTGACTGCAGTTAATGGTAGTAAACTGCAAGTTCTTTGACAAAATGTAAACTGAAAACTCTTGAACTCTCACAAGTGCTTGAAAGTATTAATCCAAGCAAAATGAAATAAAACAACAGAAATGGCATGCAATATGAAGAAATTACCTGCTGATGGAGATTGTTTTAAGTTAGTTATTAGAACAAATCATAATGGTAATGGGGATATGTTGTCTTTTTGTTTGTTGTGTATTTCGGTGTTGTAATAAGGGTCTAGAACAAAGGAATAAAGTAAAGTTCGGGCTATAAGTTAATGATAAGCCCCCACTTTTCCCCCCAGCTTTAACCCCTGCGACTTATAAAATGATGTGGCTTATTTGCGGATTTTTCCTGATCCCAGGAGTGTCACGTTCTCGTATGTTCTTAGCTTCTCTTTAACTCACCAAAATCGTGTTTACCGTTCATGAATTTTTCGGTGAGCTCCATATTAAAGTGTTAATTGTTCACGTAAATGAGTTAACTGTTAACTGTTTAGGTTTTTAACTGTTAACTGTTTAGGTTTTTAAATCAAATCCGCACACATTGAAGCATATGGATCGGTATTCAGATCTACTCTGCCCAAGCGTACACCCTCATCATGCTGAAAACATGACGTAATGCCTATGAAGCAGCCTTCAAGTTGAAGGCGATCGATCTGGCCATTGAAAAAGTGCGGCTTATAAACCAGTGCGGCTTATATGTGAATATAGTTAAGATTTTTACGGTATATTTTTTTCAAGTCTGGGAGTAAAAGGAGGAAGGGGAATATAAAAACAAGGTAAGGTTGGATACAGCACTTTGCTTCTGCTAGACAATTCCACAGTTTTGCCATTTTCAAATGAAAAATTATTTGAATCAGCAATCTGTCAAAGCTACTGTCCTCTTTAAGGATTATAGTTATAATGAACAATTCCATATTTTTCAGATTTTAAACAATGGCCGCCACTTTGATGCAGGATAATGTCTGGCTACAGAAACAGCGCTTCGAAGAAGCAGAAGCCCACTACTATGCCGTCCAGGCTGGCACTGTCACACCTGGTGCTTCCTCTCAGGTATTTGTATCTTGTAGGGCATGTAATTTGGATTTACTACAAAAGTCTGTAAAATTTGTAACTGTTGCCTACAAAAGTCTGTAACATTTGTAACTGTTGCCAGTCTCGGAGTATGTGAGTTTGTTACTTGCATGAACATTTCAGACTTAAGCCTGTGATTGAAGAGTGTGGCTTTATCTAAGTAGTAAGTATCAGCGATTGAAAGATTGAAAAAAAAAGGTGTATTATCTAAGTTCCAGATAATGTTAAGCTTTGAAAGATGAACCCATTGATTGTTTTTTTAGGTTTTGATTAGTTTTCCTGAATATTTGCTCTTTTTTGATTTTTTTGTTAATTGATTTCTTTCTTTTGTTCTTTCTTCATGAGAAAAAAATGTCTTTTCTTTCTGGAAATTTCTGTGAAAATTTTTTTTTTCTTGTGAAAGTTTTGGTTTTGCTTTTGAGGTTTGGTTATAGTTGTTTTATATCTATCTCAGTATCTGTCTATATATATATATATATATATATATATATATATATATATATATATATATATATATATATATAATGATAATAATAAATCACATTTAAAATTTATATAGCGCCATTCTCCCACACATAGGTAAGGACTCACTGCGCTTTACGTTAATTAGTTAATACATATATATATATATATATATATAATATATATATAATATTATATAATATATATAATGTGTGTGTGTGTGTGTGTGTGTGTGTGTGTGTGTGTATACAACAAACAGAACTACTTGATACTTAATGATTATACTAATATGACTAATACTATGCCCATTCTGCTGTCTCTTGATGAGTGCCCAAATTAAATGCGTCTGTCTTGCACCTTTGGCATTTTGTGTCTGGGGATGTTTACAGTGGTTTTTTTGTAATGAATAGAAGATTCACGCAAAAGTCGTTTTCATTTTCTTGTGTGAGTGTGTTTCTTTAGCCATATTTTCTATGTAATTTTTAAATACTGTATATACTCGTATTATTTAACTATAATAGTACTTTTACTAGCCAGCACAGACATATTGAAACTTTTGATCCAGTGGATTGTTCTTCAATTCTTCTGTCATGAAAACCTAAATAGAATAATAATGTGAACGAGAATTCATTTTTCTGACAGATCCAATAATGATAAATATAAAGTCATAAAATCTGTGGCGATCTTGTCAGATTGTCCTCGGTAATTTTCAATTTAGTGTCACAGTTATTTCAGGTACAAAATTCAGTTACATGTGTATTATTATTATTGTTGTTGTTTTTTGTTTTTTGTTGTTTTTATAATGTTGTAGCAAGTTCTGTCAGCTGTCCCCATTTGTAAAAACAAAAAGTTAAAAGTTTAACAGTTTGTATTTTCGCTTCTGTGAGAAGATGATTTACAGAAATCCTTTTCAACCCCATTCTCATATTTACATGTAACAGTGCATATTTTTGAAAACTAAAGTTGTTTTTCGGATACAACCTGGTTGACAGTTTGCATTGACAAGTAATGTAAATTTTGTCAACTTTTCTCAGACACCATAAAATTTCATGAATATGCTTCACATAGCACACCTTTTTTATTTTTCATTTGTACATAAAGTGATAAACACAGCCAAACTTAGTGGATCAGATTTAGTAATGCAAACTTCAGTTGTTATTTTTAGGCTTCAGCCAAGGACTACTATAAAACAGGACGCGCACAGCTCAGTCTCTGACTTCGCTAGCGGAGGCCATTGCCATCTAACACTTTCTACTTCTCTAAATGTGTTTAAACTGGATTTTGACTACAATGAAAGTGGTTATGAAGGTTGTTAATGCAAATAAAATTAATTTTATGTGTTTTTATGCTTTGAAACAAGTGAGCAAGCAAAGAAAACAGACAAAAACACATAACAAAAAACAAATAAACAAACTCACCAAACCGCAGCAGTTAGTCAGCTAACCTAGCCTTCTTCACAGAGGTCTGCAGCAGGACAGCATTCTTCTGGTGATCTTTCTCCAGATTTTGCAATCCATGAAGCAACACATTGGACAGATGTCTATACAGTTTTGGGCAGTCAATGTCAATGTCGTTGAAGCTGGCCAGTGTTGACAAGATAGTCATCAGTCTTCTGCAGCAGCATGCACGGTGACGCGCCTTCTTCAGAAAGCAAAGCCCAAGCTTCACTAGCTCGAAGGTAATGGCATGAGGAATGCGTAGGGAACCTCTCGACACAGTGTCCACAAAGTCCTTGACCTCACTGGTCACAAGAGGTTCTTCCTCGTTGAAGATCAGGTCACCCACACACTTGTTTTCCAGCCAGCCTGCCACATACGCCGCACTGCTCTCTTCATTCACCGTCAAAGTGACTTCTGCTGTGCACCTCTCGATAGAAGCTGCATCCTCCAATACAATGGCAGTGCCCAAGCATATGTGCTCCTTTGGCTCGGGTTGGACATCGATAGACTGGAGGTACGAGGCAGCGTATCTAGCAAGACGTTTCTTGCAGGCAGAGAGCACGTCCCCTGTAGTCATAAAGGAGTTTGCTCCCGTTGACTGCCTGTATACAGAGAATTTCCCCTCAAGCCTGTCGCTCTGTATTTCCCGCAGCAGCACATACTCAAAGCCTTCAGACATCAGCAAATAGTTGCAAAGGGCGACCAACCCTTGCATAGTCTGAACCAGGGCCTTCTTCGTGTCATGGGTAAGGCACTGTATGCGACTTGCTCCGTGGCCTGAGCCAGCCTCCTGGAAAGTCCTCAGAAATGTGCTGAGATTGGTAGAGCTTGGCCCTTGAATGGCACGATGGGGTTCGTTGAGGCGTAGATCCTGTCCTTTCCCAGACACATTCACTGCATTCCACCAGTCGATGATGGTTTGTACGAAGCCGGCAGTCTCATGACAGCCTTTGAGTTTCAGCGCAGCCACAACCTTGTCATTGAAAACTCTCAAGACATGCTGCACATTCTGCAACTGAAGTCTGGAAGGGTTGACAGCGGCCTGGGTGAGAGGGGTAGTCTTCAGAATGCTGTTTTTCTCTTCTTCGTAGACTTGCTTGACGTCAGCAAACGATGCCCGTAGTTTGGTTGTCAAGACTGATCTTCTGGCACTTTTCGCTGAGCCAGTTGTTTCGAATGCACTTCAGGAGATGCACAGTGTCAAACAGCAGAAACCAAACACGTCTGTCGTCCAGTGGATGCTTGGCTGTTGCACTACACTCTCCTGGTCGGTCAAACAACTTGCAGTACTGTTGGTTCACCTTGTGATTGTCTGTGATGGAACCTATCACGCGCCCACCGGACCTCTCAACTGCAGCTGCCGCCTCTTTCACAATATCCAGCTGAAATGCTGCTGTCAACTTGTGCACAGGTGTGATGGAAATCATCAGAGATGGCCCTTCAAGAGATAAAAGAACGCTTTTAACAACAACAACAACACAGCAACACTAACAACAACACCATCATCATCATTATCACCAGCACGCACAAGAACAATAACAACTACGACAATAATAACAACAACAACCATGATAATAATAATAATAATAATAATAATAATATTAATAATGATAATAATAATGATGATGATGATGATGATGATAATGATGAGGATGATCATAATAATAATAATAATAAAAAAAAAAAAAATAATAATAATAATTACCTTTTTGCAATGACTTCATCATGACAGCCAACATGTGGGTTGCTTTGCAGTCTGGATTATTCTTTGCCATGCCACTCAGCACCCCACCAGAAAATGCCACAGTTGGTCAAATCTGGACTTCATCCACCAAGAGAAAAACATTTTGCTGTTGCGGTTTCTGCAATTTATTGAAAGTTTTCCGCAGCACTTCATCTTTGTCCACAGATGCCACACAGGACTGAATCTTGCGCTTACTTGGCAGCACCAAGTAGTCTCTTAGCTGGTCATAGCTGCAGTGAGGAAATATTTCCATGGCCAAGCAAAAGTCATGCATAGAGAACTGTTTTTGTGCCAGGAGTTCCAACTGACGAACCAAAAACACCAACTTTTTCTCTTTCTTTGTGTCCCTACACCCTAAGCTACAGTCTGATGTGTGAGCTTGAAGCACAGTCACAACATTTTTTAGCACATCATCTATTGGAAGATCATAATTTACTGCCAAACGCACGGCTTCGTGAAACTGGGAATAAGATCTCAAACCGTTGTTAGGATGTAGTATCTTACTCAGTGGAACTTTGATGCCATTTTTGAATGCTGTGAGGGTGAGTGGAGTGGAGAGTGTCGGCTTGTTTTCCACAATGACTGAAATTCTACACTCATGAAAGTTTTCTGTCATAAACAAGCACACAAATCTTTCTTCTGACCTTGATATTATTACATTGTTGTACTTTTTGTGAAGGTCTCTGTCAGGAGTGAATGTGGCAAATGAAGAGATGGTATCCTTCTGCATGAAATAACGAAGTTGTTGATCTTCCCTTTTCGCCGGACGAGATGAAGGCTTCACAGTTGGCAGGCATGATGTCCGCACATTTTTAAAAACACTAGGAGGGATCGCAGGTCGTGTAGAACCACCAGGCAGTTTGACCATAGGAGGATCAACACCCCAATGTCTTTCACAAATGAAAAACTTGTCAGGATCGACAACAAAGTTTACACGTGGTGGAAGCACATCAAGCCACTTTTGCCTATCACTGGCGTCTTTTGGCAGTCGAAACACACGGCACCTGTTATCCTTGTTGTAATTATCGGTACACTGCACTACACCACACTTGTTTGGCATCTTGAAATCGCAAAAACAACAAACAACTTCGTAAACAAATTGAATTTCCCACCTGGGCCTAGATCTGATGTTTTGAAACAAGCCGAAGAATAACCATTTCCGGCGGTTCACCTTCCGCAAAACAAATAGTGCTTATTGTGCGCCGCTAAAACTAAAGAAACACGTTCGGAAACAAACATTATAGCTTTTCAATGTTTTGTTTGTATCATTACAAATCATTGACATGTAATTTTAGATATTAACAAAATGCATTTATAAATCAGTAAATCAGTCCGTGTTCCTACGCCACGCAGTAAAAGTAGTCCTCAGCCAGCGAAGTGTCTGACCACTGCCGCGAACTGGCCTCCGCTAGCGAAGTCAGAGGCTGAGCTGTGCGCGTCCTGTTTTATAGTAGTCCTTGGCTTCAGCATAAAACTATGTTATTAAATATATATTTATAATGTGTCCTAAGCTTTGTTGACATTGTTTTAAATGTTTCGTTTAAGGATGCTCTTACAGAATTTAAACTATTATTTAGTCACTAAAACATTTTGCACAGTTTGTGTAAAAACCAGAGTTTTGTGTCTTGTGAATTATTGTAACATATTGTGTGTGTGTGTGTGTGTGTGTGTGTGTGTGGTGTGTGTGGTGTGTTTATCAATTGTAGAAATCACAGCAGTTTCGTGTCTGATCTTTGAATTTCACAAAGTAATTACAGGGTATTTCATATCTGTTCATTTATTAGTGTATTTCATATCTGGTCATTTATTAGTCCTCACTGCATCATGGTCATCATAAGTTCAGCCATCACTAGTACAGCCTGCCTGTAGTGCCTACAGTGTAATTGCTTCACCACTTTATGTTTGGAGATGGATTTCTGCTAATCTGTGAATTGTTTGTGCTGTATAGGGCGGTGCCAGTACACTTAGAAACGAAATTACACAGGCAAGGCAGCAGATTCAAAACGCCCTGATGCAGCCAGTGAGTAGAGTTCGCTTCAGAATTAATGTGCTGATGTTGCTTGCACATCAAACCGTTTTTAGTTGCCTTCATGCACTGTTCACACATCATTCTTTTCATCGATAGATCATTTTTGTAATGTTTTGTGTCATTATAAATTGATTTTTTTAAAATCTAGCCTTGTTTGCTTTCTTTGCTTTCAGATTAAATAATCATAGTCTTCTTTGCTATCTAGGCACAATGTTAGAAGGAAAAAATCTCAGTAATATACTACAGCCGTACAGGGCTCCCAGTTTTCCGAAATTTTCTCGAAAATCCAAGAAAATCCACAGGCTGCTTCCGAGAAAAAAGTGCTTCCCAAGAAATTAAAAAAATTTGACATGATTTTTTTTTTATGCGAAATGGTCGGCTGTTTGTCAGCCTGTTGGTCTCTCGTAGCAGTCGAAATTTCTGTAAGGGGGATAAATCTGGTATAATTTTCTGCTAAAGTCATTTCCTGTGTTTTTTGTTTGTCAGGCGTGTCTTGTTATCAGAACTGATTGCACAACTTTTGAAGACCATGTCTCGAGCCGATATTCTGGAGAGAGGGTCTGCCGCAGCAAAAACGTTTGACAAAGACTGCAAAAATTAATGATGTTAAGAATGGATTTCACAAAAAATTGATGTCATGGAAATCAGTACATGGCTTTCAGAAATAACAACAGAGGCTGGCATAGCCTGCTGTGTCTTGTGCCGCTGTGAAAGCAGTTAAAATGACAATAGCTGGGCAGGCACCCACAAACTTTCAGACCATTTCAAGTCAAAGAAGCACCAGATGAGGCAGAAAACTGCAAAGAAGCTTGAAGCTGTTCAGTCTAGTTTGTTGTTGAATGTTTGTTGGAACATACATGGGAAAGATACCAAATTAATTTTCTTGAAATCTGACGCCAGTGTGTATAAATTTTTTGCTTCAGTACAAAGGATCATAAATAAGCCTAAACTTGTGCCAGATAGTGTCAGATTGCACTATTTTGCATCTATATTAAAAAGAATTTCCGAGACCTTCCGAGATTTTCAGATTTTTTTTTCCATTTGGCATTGGGAAACCTGATATTAGTAGGATCCATCTGTTTAGTTGACTGTGACTCTTTGTGTAATAATTTTGTTGGTGTTGTTTACAGTCAAAATTTCTTCATCAGTTACAAGGTGCCTCATATTTCTAGGAACACATCAGCTTCCAGTCTGCTGTGTTGTGGCTTTTTGTGTTGTCTTTTTCAGTGTTTGGATGTTTCACATTTACACTTTATAATTCGTGGGGAGACAAAAGTTGAATGAGAATTGCCTGTTGATGTAGGTTGACATTGTTAGCTGTTTTCTTGCAAACGTGTTTTGTTCATTTAGCTTTGATCCAAAATGGAGGCTGTAGAGATTATGAGAACTTATGTGATAAAATATTGATTGAAATATATATAAGAACGGCTTGCTCTTTTATCAGACTTGGTGATCATGGCCTTTTATTCAAATATATCTTTTGTTTCTGCAAGCATATCTCCTGCCCTTATTGTCCCCACCCACTCTGCAAAACTGTCTGGTATTTTCTTCCTAGGTCTACCTTGTGCTCTTTTCCCTCTAACTTTCCAGTTGTAACTTAAACTAGGTGCTGAAATCTCTCTTGCCTCATAATATGGCCTGTGAATGTTTGTTGTCTTTTCTTAATCTTCTTCATTATTCTGTTTGTGTCTGCCTCTTTCAAGACTATCTCATTTGTTTTCTTTGTTGTCCATGGAACTCTTTAACATTCTTTTTAGAAACCTCATTTTGGCTGTTTGAATCTTGTTCTGACTTTGCTTGTCGATTGTCCAGGTTTCACATCCTTATAACAGTATTGGTTCTATATGACATCGAAAAACTGTCTTCTTGATGTCAGTTGATAGACTTTTGTTGGTTATCTTGAACACTTTTCATTTTCGTGAATGCTGTTTTAGTTTGGCCAATTCTGCTAGATAATTCTGATGTGCATCTGCCGTATGATGAGATGACTGATCCCAGATGTTTAGACTTAACAGCTTGTCTGAATGTTGTACCACTTGCTGTTATTTTACATGAGGGGATTTCTTGTTTTCTACTGATAACCATGATTTCAGTCTTCTTACTGTTTAGTTCAAGGCCTTTATATCTGTTTCATATTTTGAATCATGACATTCTTGGGAGAATACAGTGGTGGTTTTCCATTGCCTTCCACCTGCTTTTGTAGAGACTGTCTGCTGATCTTTGTGGCTCCTATGACTAACCACAAGGCAGTGGGGACTTAGATTTTATGGCACCTTCCTTCACCAAGATGATCTCTTCTTCAAGCATATGAGGCATTTATTGAAACATCTATGCCACCAGATGTAGTCCTTGCTCTCCACAGTCACTATTATTTGGTTCACAAGTGCTTAGTGTCCACCCTCTATATCTGGAGGTCCTTCTCCAAACCATCACCTGGAGACTTGCTGGGTTGGGTATGGTAGCCCGCACTGTAAGTTAGTGATCCACAGGTTAACAGTAGACATTCTAAAGGGTATTTGAACTCACTAATTGAAAAATATTAGTGTAAATTTCATGCACAAGATGAGCATGTGAGCTGGTTGATGTAGGTTTTTATGACTGTGAGGAATAAGAATAGTGTAATCTGTAAATGAGGAGTCTTGTCGGTCTGTGAGGAGTTTGTTTGCAATGTAGAACCATAGGACATGTATGTGTTTTTGTATGTCTGTTGTTTAAACTGTGGTATTTTGAAGCTTGCGGTATGCATGCAATCATTTTTGTTGTTGTTTCTTTCTTGTTGTCTTTATTTTCTCTTTCAAACTGCACAAAACTCATTTGTAACATGAAGATTGTTTTAAAGAATATTAGTGTTGCAGTTTGTTAAATGCTAGTGCATGCTGTGCACTTGATACTACTACTACTACTACTACTATTACTACTACTACTACTAGATTCCATTTATATTGTGCAAACTGTCAGACAGTGCTTGGTATATTTTAAAAACAGCATAAACATTGCAATGCTAATGCAGCAATGTGGTACAACAGTCAGATGCATACACTGATACATCAATGCAGCATAAACATTTCCATGGCAATACATAATAGTGCAGATATATAATAATATATACGCCAATACATCAGTGCAATATGATTATGGTTCATCAGATATAACAACATGTATGTTTTTCAATTTGACAGTGACAATCACTTATATGAAAACACACACAAAAATAGGCAGCATACACACATACATACTGTACTTGTACACACACCCTGTCCATACACACACACACATGCACGCACGCACGCACACACACACACACAGACACACACACACACAGACACACACACACACACACGACACACACACACACGCGCACGCGCACACCACACACACACAGACACACACAGAACACACACACACACACACACACACACACACACACAACACACACACACACACACACACACACACACACACACACACACACACCACACTCACACAACTTGCGCACGCTAAACAAAACCCAGTACTGTTTGATTTAGAAGAGCTACAAGCATTAATTTATGAGTTTTGGAGATACTTCTGAAAGAGATGTTTTTGAGGTGCTTTTTGAAAGTAAGCTGACAACTGCTTTGTCTTAAAGATACTGGGAGGGAGTTCCATGTTGTTGGACCAAAAACAGAGATAGATTTCTTTCCACAGGTTGATAGTAAAACCGAGTTAACTTTTACACAACGTACCAGCCACTGGGAGCTGGAACTGAAAAGTTCCCTCTTGATGCACCCTACCCCAGGTGCCTGTAAGGCATCTGCCCTCAGACACACTGGCCACATAGTGCCTGCCAAGTTTTAAAATTTTTTACTGGCTTTCACACTATTGAATAGTGGGAACAACTATCAGTACTGTTGTGCAGAAGGTTTTAGCTAAGGGACATTTTGTTTTGTTGGTTTAACTTTACACTTGATGCTCTGATAATGGATGAAAGTGACCCTCTGATCAGGAAATTTCGGTGCCTTGTGTTAGGTCTGGCCCTTTCGTCCTTGATGAAATGTCTGTTACATGCTAGGCGAGGGAAAGTGCCTCTTTGTGAGTTGTTAGAAACCATCTGGGTTGACTGCTCTGTTTGCCCGTGTGTGTGTGTGTGTGGTGTGTGTGTGTGAGAGAGAGAGAGAGAGAGAGGGGGTGGAGGAGGGAGAGAGAGTTCAAAGATTCCTTTAGATTCTGTTATTACTGAGACATAAACATGCATCTGGTTTATGCTCTGTCACTCACATTGTTCTTTTCATAACATTAACAGTGTGTGAAAGTTTTGAAAATTGTTGTTTGAAAATCATGTGCCTGAAAAGAACCACATTTTGAACTTTCTGGTTGATCAACTACTTCACCACTAACCATTTGTTAATACTATAAAGTATAATAGCTGTAAAATGAAATAACTGGTTAATCAAATCCTTCACCACTAACCATCTGTTAATAGCTGTAAAATGAAACGAAAAGGCAGTGAAAATGATGCATCAGCAAGGAAGAAAACAAATGCCGATGGCTTGGCAGCTGGAAGCTTCCTGCGTTGTGCACTGGCCACCATGAAATAATTAACCCTTTGACTCCCGCACCCTATCCACCAACTGCAAAAACATAACGCTTTGATTCCCTCACCATGCAGGAAGCTGGTGGATAGGGTGGGGGAATCAAAGGGTTAAGTTTTTGCTTTGCTGGCATGGTTGACAATGCAAGATGCTGGTGGATGGGGTGCGGGTGTCCCACGAGTTTAAAGAGAAACTCCTTCAGACCTGAGAGCTTTGGAAAGTTTGTTTTGCAGGAGGAGTTCTGATATGTGTGTTGGCATTGTCTTCGAACTGAAAGCAGAATTTGGCAATTGTTTTTTTAATTCATTTCTTGCTTGCTTCATGTGACTGTCATTACTCTGGTATTGCTGTTGCACATACAGTCACTGTTAATCCTTTGACTCCTGCACCCTGTCCACCAGCATTCTGTATTTTCAACCATGTTAGCAAAACAACAAGTTAACCATTTGACTCTCCACCCTCTCCACCAGCTTCCTGCATGAAGCTTGGTGGATAGGGTGAACAAGTCAAACAGTTATTTTTTTGCAGTTGCTGGAAGGGTGCTGGAGTCAAAGGGTTAAAAAGTTCAGGATGACATGAAAAACAAAACACAGCTGAAAACAGACATGATTAACGAATGAATACGTAAATAAAAAAATGAATGAATGACTAGATAATAAAAATGAATAAATGACATGAGAAAAGAATAGAAAATTTAAAACAAAAAAACCTAAACTTATAGACTAAATAGATAAATAAATTGATAAATAAATAAATGATTAAAAGAACATAGAATATAATAGTAAAACAAAAATTGGTTGGTAACGTTTTTTGTGTACATAAGCCATGATTTTTTTCTTTCATTTGTTAATTGTAGAGGTATATATATATATTGGATGGAAAACTAAGTGGTGTTCATTCCCATTTTAAATTTCATCCCCTCCCCTCCCACCCAACACACACGCGCACACACGCGCACACACACACACACACACACACACACACACACACACACACACACACACACACACACACACACACACACACACCACACACACACACTCACTCACTACACTCTCTCACATGCTCTCTCTCCCTCTCTGTCTCTCTTACACACCCCACACACACACACACACACACACCACACACACACACACACACACTCACATCACCACTCACTCACTCACTCACTCACTCACTCACTCACTCACTCACTCACTCACTCCCACTCACACTCACACCACACCACACTCCACTCCCTCTCTCCTCTCCTCCTCTACCTCACTCACTCTCTCCTCACTCTCTCTCTCTCTCACTACACACACACACACACACACACACAACACACACACACACACACACAACACACACACACATATCAGTGAGAGACTGGAGCTATTTAAAAAATGTCCATTGTTTGGAAGAAATGAGAACATTTTGTTTATGAAATCAATTTACATTATAATTTATATTGAGTCTGTTTCTTATGTACGATTTACTCATGTAGGATTTATGCAAGTTAGTTAATTTGAAAAAGGTGGATAGGAAAAGCAGTTGGCATATGCATGTAAAACTTAAAAGGGAATGGAATGCATTATGCTGTGGGATAAACTACTTGCCGAATATTGAAAATTAACTGTTTTTGGGGCTGTTGTGACTTTGTTTTTAGTGAACAGTTAAGTTGATTAGTTCTTTTTCCCAGTTCTTTTTGAATTTTTGTTTTGTGTTTTATGTTTATATTTTGTGTTTGCAGTAAATGGAAGTGCGTTTGTGTGTGTTATTTGTTGTTGCCTTTCTTCTTCTTCTTCTTCTTCTTTATTTTATTATTATCTTTTTTTTACTTCATGTTGCGTGTATATTTGTGCAAGTGCAATAACATATTATAAGTTATGATTTGCATAATAAAATCATAGAAGTGTAAGCATTAAGAAAGTGAGTCACTGATATTTCTCGATTTTAAAAGTGTTTTTCAGTTTAAAGCATGGCACACAACCATCTACTAGTTACACCATTTCAAATAAACAGTATGGTCAATTGATAAAACAAATTTCTAAGAACACTTAGTATTTATGTACTGGCTGAAATCAGTCAATGTATATATATAGTTTTTCTGTTTTTTATTTTTTTTTATGTTCTGAGTATTGAAAATTAATAAGTTTTTTGTGCAATTGCAAGCTGGTTCACCCCCTCAGGACATCACAGGTAGGTGGTTAATTTGTGATTCCTTTAATATAACGTGAATGCTTTGCCTAATTTTGCGTTGGAACATCACTTGTTTTTAAAGAATTATGCTAGCACTTCTTCCTTGACTCAAAGAGTCATTGGGCACTGCACTAAACAACATTTCACCATATTTTCTCCAGGTCTGCCTGTTGTGTGCCAAAGTCTGGGCCTCGGCAGATGGTTTTTCTGTCCATTCCACAGTGTTGTCCATCTTTTTTTCCCCCCTGTTCTTGCTTGCCTTAGCAGTTTCCTGGAGGATTGATCGATTCTTGTTACATGGCCATACCAATGTACTTTTCTTTTCTTAACTCATTGAGGACAATTCAGAGATAACTCAAGAGTGGTGGTACGTCATTCAGTGCCATCTTCTGAACATACTCGTAATACAGACATGGGAATTGTACTTGGGCAGTTCCGTATCCATCCAGATCTGCCAGATATTATCGGGTACACCATGAACCTTCACAAAAAAACACAAGTGCTGGCAAGGTGTTGAAATTAGGAGGGGAAGAGGTAGAGGTAGTCATGAAACACTGAGCTGTAACCAGGAGAATGATAGAATCATAAAGATGGCCTGCGAAAGCAGACCAGTTTTGAATGTTGTGGGTTTGGATTGACCTAGACAGATATGAAGAAAACAAAAGAACTTTACGCTAGCAGCATTTTAAATTTTAAAAAAAAGTAAGTTTGTGAGTTTCCTTTAACCTCAGCTGTTGCCATAGGGGAGTGTGGTATTCCATAACTAAACATATCTTGGGGGCATTGTTATTAGGACAGTGCCTATCTCTCCCTACTGTTTTAGCTTCTCTGTCCTCTGAGGGACAGGGTCCCATTTATAGTTTGGTGGTACCAGGGTGCTGTGCTCCAGCTAAACCTGGTCATCCATCCATTTGATAACCATTATTTGACCTTGCTTTTTGGGAGTGAATGTTCTAATCATTGTAATGTACCATTCGTGTTCTGATTATGATGTACCATCCCTGGTTTGAGCAGTAGGCATTCAGTACAGGAGCCTTCCATTTTGAAGATTTGGGTTCGATCCCACCTGATGGGTAAAGAGTGGAGACATTTTTGTGAAATCCAGGTGAACGTTTATGCAGACCTGCTGGTACTTGAACCCCCTTCATGTGTGTATCACTGTATGCATGCAGCACATCAAATACACACCTTAACCCCTTCCCTGCCACAGTATTTGTGGCCTTTTGCATTGCTGTCTGCTGGGACAGAATCTTGTTTTTTTTCGGTATGTTCACTAATTTGTTCACTGCTCATTCATTTTGTAAGACATCTTTTCAGTTTTGGCATGTTTTTTCCTTATACCCTTTATTATAGTTTGATGTCATAGTGATTTGACTCGGTTGAAAAATAATATGATTAGAGCTGATACAAAGAGCCTTCTTCTCAAAAAAAACAAAAAACAAACAAAAACCCCCTTTCAGAACGTACATACAGGCACAGTAGCACATAAAACCACACAAAACTGAGCAAAATTTGGTTTTTGTATGTAATAAACATCAACATTCAGAGAGTAATAATAGTAAGAAAACTTTTTCACTTGATTCAAGTGAAAAAGTTTTCTTACTATTATTACTCTCTGAATGTTTTTCTATGCAACAGTCAATAAGTTCTTGGGTGTAGCACAGTGGAGGAAGAGACAGAATAGGCAGTTGTTCCACCATCTTGTATGGCATTATTGGGTTGGTTACTTTCCAGTGCTAATAAGACTAAGTAATATTCATTTCTCTGAATGGTCGAAAGGAAAAAACAACAACTGCACTTTGTTATCTCTACCAGAGGTTGGCCAAGTTTCTAGTTGTATCTCCCATTTTTCTTCCCGAAATTTCAATGACGAAAATCCCCTGTGGCATACACAGTTATGGGCGTACGGACATGTCAGAACGGTCCTGTAGTAGACATGGCATAAGCGGGGAAGAGGTGAAATACCCTGTAATGGTGTGAACCATGTCTGTGTTGAGTAGCTTATGGAAACAGGGAAATGCACAACATGCATGTTTTACTGAGGATGGAGTATGTAGATAGTGCAGTAACATAGCATTTGTACAGTCATTGGCCAAGCAAGTTTCACACACACAATTGAGAAAACGTTGCTTTAAGTTTAACCAGTTCAGTGCCTATAAGCCGTCATCTGACGTTGTACAAAAGGTGTTGCTATATTGCCTATAAGCCGTCCGCTGACGTCGCAGGAGTTTTCCGATTTTTCGTTCACAACTGTGTGAGCCAGTAAACACACAGGAGAATGCTGCACAGTGAGCTGTAAGTGTCTACAACATAAAAATAGGATGTAAATTAGGATACGTCATAGGGAAGACACCTTTATTATCGCTAATGATTTGGTAACTGGACCACGTGAAGTGGAGCACAATGGCGACGCAACCTTCGACAAGCCGGAACGGTCGCTCACGTCAGCGGACTTTCACGACTCTAGAGGCCGTTCAAATGATTTTACAGCATGATGGCGATTGAGAGAATTTGTTATCTGATGATTCGCTTCAACATGAGGGTGGAGAAAGTAACAATGACCACGCCGACATTCAACGCTTGCTGCTGAATCGATGCAAGCAGACGATAACAAGTATGAGTCAGACCGCGACTGCCGTGGTCAGTGCGAGTGGCGAGCGCGCAGGCCGTGACACTTCGGACTTTGGACCCAACGGCAGTGAACGTGATGGTGAGAGGGGTCACGCACGTGTTCGTGGTGTGGGAAGGGGGGAAGATGAGAAGGGGGAGAGGGAGAGGAGAGGTGCAGAGGAGCTGTGCCCCAGTTAGAAGGCATGGCAGGAGGCGTGGCGATCAGTGAAGTGTTTCGCTCACTGAAAATCTGTTGGCCTCCAAATGGACAACAGTCAGACATTCCTCAATTTTTATGAAATCCAGGATTGAAAGTGGGAACTGGGGACATGTGCTCTGCTTTTTCAAGCTGTTTCTCACTGATGAGCATGAGTTGATTGACTTATTTGATTCGAATAAGGATTCTGATTCTGGGCTTATTTTCTCTTGTTTTGATTGCAGAACCTGAAGAACAGAGAGAACCAATTCATGAGTGTCATGTAGTTTGACTGTTCAGTGTCTGAGTACACTGATTGTCATGTAGTTTGACTGTTCAGTGTCTAGTACAATCACTTTTATGTTTACCGAAACCAGGTCTGTCATTGTTGGGACGGTTACTTATTTGTCTGCATGAGTTTAGAATCATTTCATGAACATTTTATGATGTCATATGTTTTGTTTTCATTTATGTATGTAAACTGACAACAAACAAATCATTTTAAGCTGTTTTTGTGTTTGTGAGTGTGTTGGGTATCAATCTGTAGAGATGGAAACTTACTTTTTAGACAACACAAAAAAATTATTTCCACATTGGAATGCCTGGACAGGTCTTTACAATCAAGCTAAGAGAAAAATAAGCCCGGATTCAGAATCCTCGTTCATTTTCCCTCAAAAAACACTTATGTTTCTTTGTTGTATCTCTTATAGTTTTTGCACTAGAATTTTTTGTTAATTATTACCCTCGAATCGTCAAAATTCCCCGGCAATGGGGAAGCACATGTTTACATTTTTCTCTGGCACTGAAAGGGTTAAATGTAAAACTAACCAGAAAGAGGGAGGTAAGTGAGATGTTGCAGCACTGGACCTGTTGGTAGTCTCAGGCCTTGCACTTTTGTTTTTTTTAATCCACTGAGTTCGAGGGTGTACACTTTTTTCATCTCTCAGGTGATGTTTTGATTAACACCTTGTCTTATCCATTCATAGTATTATTCCTGGTGTGATGACTGAATTTTTAATGATAAATTACTGCATGGTTGGTTTAGCTGTGGAATGTAACAGGGTGTGTGTGTGTGTCGCACGCATCCGCGCGTGCTAATGTGTGTGTTTGTATGCTTGCTTGTGTGTGCTTATCTATAGTGTGTGTGTGTGTTTTATCTGATTTGTGCACTTGAAATAAATCAGAACAAAATTTCTTATAATCAGGGGGGGGGGGGGGTGCATGATTTGTTTGAGTGGAGACATTTTAACACTGGTCCTGTGAGTGTTGGCACATCCACATACACTATGCATACATTTATTTACATGCTCACACTGGTGTTTAAATGCACGTTCCGTATTTACATGTGTGCATGCATGTGTGTGTACATGTTTACGTATGGTGAACATGCGCATAAACTGTACGTCTGGTGATGTGACCATTTTACAGAAAAAGAGCTGTTCAGCTGGGTCATGCTAACTTTGTGTATGTACGTATGTGTGCAGGGCAACCAGGGTGGGAGTGGTGCTAACCCACAAGTACAAAAACGCATGGATGATCTGGAGAAAAGTAAGTTGACAGTACCTGGTAGTATGGATTTAACCGCTTGACTCATGCACCTTATGCACCAGCTGCAAAAAGTTAACTCTGACTCTGTTCTCCTATCCATCAGCTTCCTACAGGAAGTTGGTGGATAGGGTGAGGAAATCTAAGGGTTAGGTTTTTGCTTTGCAAGCATGGCTGACAATGCAGGATGATGGTAGACAGGTGCGGGAGTCAGTGGGTTAAGAGCAATTAATAGTTAGTAGCATTATGTAGTAATAGGAATAGTGTTGTAGAAAGTCTGTGAGCCACAATCGACTGCAACTTATTGTAGACAAGATTTTCAACCGTTTAGTGTGTTACATATGTTTATTTAAATATGCATTTTGTCCCCTGTTTATAACTTTTAAGTGGGTATGGTCCATATTTGTTGCTTAGCTAATACTTGCTCATGTTTCTTTACACTGTTTTCATGTTCTTTGCATCATCTTGATTTTACGTCGCTCAGAAAACATTACTTTTGTGACGTAGAATAAAATTTTCAGTTCAGATGCAGTATCGTGTTTCCTCACACAGCTCTGAGATTTCAACATGGCCAACTCACCAATGTCCCATGGAAAAATCGTGTAGGGGGAATTCAGTTTCTATGAACAGTGGAATCTGTACATTGTACTCAGACTCTTGACTTGCGCACCACAGAACACATGCATCTGCTTGTTGAATCCGACATTCAGGAGACTTGCTTAGCTTGGCAGTGTGCATGCCAGTTTTGGCTGCAAGAATAGTAAGGTGCTTTGGCTTTCTTTAATGGCTTGAAAAAGGCGGATCCCAGTAGCTTCTGGTTTTTCGACATTGATGGTGACCTGGCCACTGTTTGAGAGACTGTAGAGCCAATGCATGAGTCAGTGAATCTTGTTTCCACATGTAGTCTAGTCTAGTCATGGCACTTCAGACACTTTTAAACACCTTTTTATTTAATTTCACATTTATTAGCAAAACAGTTGAGCAAAGAACTGTAAATGAGTAAAACGTAAAAGTGGAATGAAAAGTTGGGTTTTTTTTTCTTAACATTCATTTGGTTATTTTTTTTATTTTATTTTTTTTATTTTTTTTTTTTTATTTTTTTGCCAGTGAAGTGAGACGTGATACACCCCCCAAATAAGCAGAAGAAAGGGAGAGGGAGAACAAATGAGTGCTCATTTTTCTGCATGCAACTGAGGCCTCCTAAAGAAGAACATATAGTGTTCTGTAGGACCATTTTTCTTAACAAAAGGGTCAGGCTGCTTGACAAAGGTTTGGGCTACTTCAGCTTCCAAGGTTAGAAGCCCATTTGGCTCTTTAGTCTGGCTGTCTAAATCTCATGGGTGTGTATACAGAAGCAGAGAAAGTCACTGAGAGCAGTTTCATGAAAAGCAGTACTGTCTTTCAATTGTTTTTCTATGCGTACAGATGACAGAAAAGTGCTGGAGATTAATTAAAATGGGTTGCATGATTTAGATGTTGGAAATGGTTGCACCAACGCAAAAACTAGAGAGGGAGGGACACAAAAGAGAACGTGTATAAGTAGTCGCATAACCTTAAGCAGAATTGTAGCACAGCAGGGTGGTGGTAGAATCTCCATAACGCTTGGGGTCAGTGTTTAGAGGGAGGTCCGACTATTCTCCCTTGCTGCTTTACCTTCCCCAACGCAACAAAGTTGACAGTGAAGTGGACTGCAGGCTCCATACACAAAGTTTCACAAGCCAAACTCAAACTTGTGCAGTCAGGTCGAAAAGCTGGAGCTCTATGCTTCTGTGCTAACCATGCCTTGTAAATCTGCATGCTGAGAAAGATTGCAAGGATTTTGAGCATGTTGATCGAAAAAGTATCATTCTCAACCTGTTAGTGTGGAACTAAAAGTACATTCATGTATTATCCTTGCACAGATTTGCTAAGTTTGAATCGTGTGTCAGTACAATTTACTGTAGTGTCACTGATGAAGCTGGTTGTGTCTGTTCCTTATCGCAGCTGTCTCAGCCTGTTGGAGTGAAATTAAAAGTACATTCATGTATTGTCCTTGCACTCATCGGCACATATTTGCTGAATTTGAATACTGTGTCAGTAGGATTTAGTGTAGTGTTACTGATGAAGCTAGTTGTGTCTGTTCCTTATTGCAGCTGTCACTGATCTGCGCACTTTAGTCCAGAAACTGGAGAACAGAATTGCTGCCCTGGAAAAAGGAGGCAAAGGGGATGCTCCTGCCGCTTCCTCCGCCAAACCAGCTCCTGCGCCAGCTGCTGCCGCTGATGATGACGATGATGATGATATTGACCTGTTCGGGGATGATGATGATGATGATGATGAAGACGTATGTTGTTCAGTATTGGGAGTGCCTGAAGTAAAATTTTGCACTTTAATCTCTGATTGGTAAAATAGTCTTGACTTTCTGATCAGTTTGTTGTATGATAAAGCTCAGAATAGAACAGTTTTGAAATTTAAAAAAAAAATGGGGGGGGGGGGGGGACGGAAAAGAGAATGACTGCTATGTTGATTCATATGATAAACACCGTTACAGGTACTATGATCCGTAAAGCCATTCAGAAGAGGCTGAAAAACTGGGAATGGCTCAAACTATAGTTTTCTGTCTTGGAACTTCTTGAGGAACTCTGTCAACTTTGATAACTAAAGTAGTTGTGTGATGGCACGAGTAACTTTGATCAGGCAGATACTCTTGCATTTGAGCTCTTGTACTTTTTTGAGAGCTGTTTCTTTCTCTTTTCAGTTGAGCTGGTGACAGTTTTTTATTTGTATTGTAAATGCTGTTGTTAGTGAAATCTGATGCCATTTTAGGTAGGCAAGATTACATTATTTTCTTCCTTTGAATTCAAAAGATCTTTTCATTTGAATTTTATTATGATTTTCTGACGTCTTGGCTTCATTGCACAATAGGCTGATGAAATTGTGTGCTTTGCAAGATCATGTGTGGTAGTGTTATTGAAGAAATAAGAGATTGTCACAGTAATTCTAGTTTGTTGGTATAGCTTGATTATTTCATTTTATCTATGTTTTTCATAACAGTCATCTGAAATGATAATTATTTTAAAGATCAAGTTTTTTTTTTTTTGGAAGGATGGGGAGATTGATATAGATTTAATGACTGATATTTGTACTTCAAACACTTTCTCAAGTTCCTGGAGAAGCTTCTGTGTGATCAGAGAATAGGCAGGGTTTTTAATTTTGCTCGTGTCTTTGCTGTGTTCTGGGCTTCATTAGGATTTTTTCTTTGAAAAAATTAAATGACTTGGATATTTCATATTTGCATTTTTGCATTAAGTGCACAGTGGTCTTATACATCTTGTGATTTTGTTGCAGGCACAGAACCTGGATGAGGCAAGGAGAAAGGCACTCGAACAGTATGCTGCCAAAAAAGCCAAAAGTGAGGTCCTAGTGTAAACTTTTCTTGTGTATGCATGCATCTAGCATTGAATGAATGTTGGTTCACCAGATTATAAGTAAGATTTGCACTGTATCGTTTTCTTTTCTCCTGCTGGGCACCACAGTTGGAAAGTTGTGCACTGTATATTTGTGGTATGTGTTGCGCATTTATTCTTTGTTGTCTTTTGCACATGTTGGACAGAAGTCATTTGGCAGAAAATTTTTGCCTTGTTTTGTTACATTAAAGATGCATTCTGATTCTATTTTTGTGTTCCCCCCTTGGGAGGCTGGGGGCTCTTTCAGTATAAATAGTAACCCCACCTTCTGGAAATTCTGTGCTAGAAATGTCCCCTTTTCTGTCATGCTCTTTGTTTCTTTCTTCCTCGCTTTGCTTTCTGTCATTTCTTCCTATCAAAATAACAGTAACAGTAATTTTTGTGTTTTTCTAATTTGTACATTTGCTGTCAGAGTTAGGACTGTTCATAGTTTTGGTAAAGTTTTGAAAGTTTTGGTAACATGACCAATTCATTTTTCTGCCTTGCTGGTCCATTCACCTATATGTATTCGATAAAGTCTTTCATACTTTCCCTTAGGATTGATAATTGGGTACATGTGTTAAGTGCATTTTTGGCTCTAGGGAAATGAGACATGCGAAAGCAATTTTAGGTAGGCCTAATTTAGGCCCATTTTTATGTTTTTTGGTGTCCTTAGTTATGCTAAAATTTGTATTCAGGTATTTTTTAAAAATTCCCATTGTGATAAATTGGATGGAGTGGTCAACAGCGCGTAATTAGATTATGCGTGCAAATGCATTGATATGTGTACTTAATTTTCTTTTCTTTTTTTTCTTCCTGTTGAAGTATTGTGCATTTTTTGAAACAGTTATAGCCCTAATATGGCTCTATGCATTCGGCTGGGCTTTAAACAAAATAACAGTAACAGTAATTTTTGTATTTTTCCACTTTGTATATTTGCTCTCAGAGTTAGGGCTCTGTTCATAGTTTTGGTAGAGTTTTGAAAGTTTTGGTTGTATGACCAATTCATTTTCTTAATTGTTTGAGCATACACAAAATGTTGTACTTTATAGCATTTTTTATATGGCATGTGTATAAATGGGCTGTCACATGCCTTTCGGTGTTCTTAAATTAATCTTATAAGATGTGATATCAGTAAGCCACAGTGATATATATAAGAACACTACAGTTATAATTTACTGCAACATGTGTTTTGACAGAACCAGCGGTTGTGGCCAAGTCTTCTGTCATCCTAGACTGCAAGCCTTGGGACGATGAGACCGACATGAAGGAAATGGAAAAACTAGTGCGCACGATACAGAAGGATGGTCTCACCTGGGGTGCAGGTACGTGTTTTTTTTGTTTTTTTTTAATAAAAGACTTTACAGTTGTATTTGTCTGAAGAGGGATGCTGAACTATAAACAGTGTGAACTGAATGTTTACACGGTTTACCTGCCAAGGGGAATAATCATGTACGTTAGGAAAACTCAACATAATAAAGAGTTTATCTCTCTTTGAAGAAAGGTTTGTTTCATTTTATTTTGTCCACAGTAATTTTTTGAACTGACGTCTGTTCGAACCCATGACATCCTAGTCAGTATATCCTTGCACAAACCACTTTGTAATATTGTTTGATGTCAGGAGATTTGATGCAAGTCTGAAGTAGTGGCTTGAGATTAACTCTGACTTCTGCACCCTGTCCATCAGCATCCTGCATTGTCAACCATGCTCGCTTAGCAAAAGCTTAGCCTTTTGACTCCCTCACCCTCAGCTGCCTGCAGGAAGCTGATGGACAGGGTGAGAAAGTCAAAGAGTTAAGTTTTTGCAGTTTGGAGATAGAGTGTGGAAGTTGAAGTGTTAAAGCATCCACTTAGGATGCAGGAAATGCCAGGTCTGATTTTTTAATTGAGCAAGGATTTGTTGTTGTTGTTGCCTCCAGTCCTGTCCATGAGACCTTGGTTGGTGATTTGGTGCCAGTCTTTGGATGAAATGGTTAACTCTTTGACTCCCGCACCATATCCACTGACTGCAAAAAACTTAACCCTTTGATTCCCTCACTGTATCCAGCAGTTTCATGCAGGAAGCTGGTAGATATGGTGAGTAAGTTGAAGGGTTGAGTGTTTGCTTTGTTAGCATGACTGGCAACACAGAATGCGGATCGACAGGGTGTGGGAGTCAAAGGGTTAACTAAAGTTTGCTTGGGCAGCATGCATGCACTTAGTCAAAGAACCTGCAGCGACATGACGTGTTCCTGCGACAAGACATGTTCTTGGCAGAGTTCTGTAGAAAAATGATTATTACCTCACTGTGGTGATATTCTCTCCCAAGGGAGAGAGCTGCTCCAATTTTACTCAGCAGATCCACCATGAAAAAAAAAAAAGACCAAATTTTGACCAGGAATTCAAACATGTTTTTCTATAATTGTAGGATTTCAGCCAGATTTGTGTTTTCATCTCCCCCTGTGGAGATGCCGAGGGCTCTTTTCGTATAAATAGTATTCCCACTTTCTGGAAATTCTGTGCTAGAAATGTCCTCTTTTCTGTCTCTCTTTGTTTCTGCCTTGTTCCTTTGCTTTCTGTCATTTCTTCCTATCATTTTCTGCCTTAATGGTCCATTCACCTGTATATGTTTGATAAAGTTTTACATTTTCTTGGGATTGATAATTGGGTACATGTATTAAGTACATTTTTGGCTCTAGGGAGGTGAGATAGCAGAAGCAATTTTAGGTAATTAATGCCAGTTTTTTATATATGTTTTGGTGTCTGTAGGTATGCTTAAATTTGTTTTCATGTGTGTTTTTTAAATTCCCTGTGCGATAAATTGGATGGAGTGGTCAGCACTTGGGGCATTTTTTGTAGGTATGCTTAAATTTGTTTTCATGTGTGATTTTTAAATCCCCTGTGCGATAAATTGGATGGAGTGGTCAACGCTTGGGGCATGTCCTTAGATTATATGTGCAAATGCATTGATTTGTGTACTTAATTTTCTTTTCTTTTTTTTTTTCTTGTTTTCCAGTTTTGTGTGTTTTGAAGTAGCTATAGCCCTGATATGGCTCTACGCAGTCAGCTGGGCTTTAAACAGTAGCAATAACAATAAGAATGTTTTCATCTTGCCTCTGTTGATTCTTTTTGTAGTGTGTTGTTTTTTGTTTTTTTTCAGTTTTCCATTTTTTTCCACGTATGATGATACGATACAGGTTTTGACAAAGCAAAATCACATCACTTGTGGACATGGTGTTCATTCATTCATCTGTATTGAGTACATGCATTAATGTCTCTCTGTCTCAGTGTGTGTCTCTCTCACACACACAAGTGCATGCAGTCACATTCATGAACATCTGCACACATTTTGGTTATTAATTCATTCAGGGATAGGTGTACAGGTGGAGGAAGCTGGTAGGTAGGGTGAGGGAGTGAAAGGGTTAAGTTTTTGCTTTGCTGTCATGGCTGACCATGCAGGATGCTAGCAGAAAGGGTGACAGAGTCAAACGGTTAACATTTTTATGATTATCAGATCATTTAATTGGTCTGCTGGCGCTGTTACAGCCAAGCTGGTGGACCTTGCTTACGGCATCAAGAAGCTGACCATCATCTGCGTGGTGGAGGATGAGAAGATCAGCGTGGAAGACTTGAAAGAAGAAATCGAAGAATTTGAGGACTTGGTCCGTACCTTCTTTTTTCTCACTGTCTGTCTCTTTCTCTCTTACCTCTTTCCACCCTCCCTGTCTTCTTCTTTAATCTCTGTCTTCTCTGTCTTCCTCCTCCTCCTCCTCTTCCCCTCCCCCCTCTTTCGCTTGCTTTCCCCTTTGTTTTCCCTTTTGTCCTCTGACTGTCCCTCTCCGTCACCTGTTCCCCTTTCTCCCTGTTTTCGCTTTCCCTTTTTACTTTTCTCTCCCTCCCATATGTATCTCTACCCCCAACCCCACCTCCTCTCTCTCCCTGTTTTTTCTTTTTCATTTTCTCTCCCCTCAGTTTTTCTTTTTTCCCCCCATCTCTCACCCCCTTTCTCTTTTCCTTGTCTATCTTCCTGTTGTCTCCATCTCCATTCCCCCCCCCCTTTGTCTCTCCCCCCCCCCCCCTTACCCAATCCCAATCTGTCTCCCCTCTTCTGTGTCTCTTCCCCTCTTTTCATCCCTTTCCCCCTGTCTTTCTCCTTTTCCCTCTCTTTCCCACTCCCTTTTCTCTCCCCATCCCCGTCTCTCTTCATCCCTTTTTCCCCCACCTTATTTTGCCCCCGTCTCTCTCATTCCCTTTGCCTTCCTTCTGTTCTTTTGTCATCTCGTTTTGATATTTGAAATAACAGTCAAAGTTGGAAGGTGTTGGCGGGCTTGTTGTTGGTTGGGTTGGTTGGCTGGTTGGTTTTTAGAGGTATGGTGCTGCAACAAAGATGGTAAAATATAGATACATAAAAACATTTTAGAAAAGACAGTAGAAAAATTGCTTCTCAATCCCCCCCTTCCCCCACTTAAAAAATGAATACGGCAGCTTTTACTTGTGTAGAACATCTGAAAATGTAACTGTTGAAGAAATGTACTGATTCAACACTCCCAGCAGTTTGTTATGATAACTGACAAACTAGATATAAAAAAAATGACAAAAAGGTCAAAACAAACAATAATTTTGTCTGAACAAACAACAAAACATGTTTTGATTTAAAAAGAATTGTTAATCATACCAGCATTTAGTTATCACTACATCTTTGAAAGTATGTTACTATATATGGGCCACAACATGCTTACTCCTTGTTATTCAGAGATGTCTTGGTGCATAAATGATGTTGAGAGGCTGGGTATCAGACAACTGTTACTTCATCGCTGAGAATGGCATAACAGATGAAAAATTTTTGCCACACACATATGAAAGACCTTTTGTACTGAGCTTCCTTGGGAAAATAATTTTTGCTTTAAGAGAAGTCTGTTTCTTTCATTGATATGATTACATATTAAAAGGTGGATGCTTCGCTGGATCTGAATGTTTTTTTCCCACTTGAGAAATATTGACTTGATAGATTTAAATCATTAACATTTGTTAGTGACGTGTAACAGCCCTGATATAACTCTTATTGAGTGGTGGTGTTGTAAACAACACAAATTGATTTGAATAATGACTAGTTTGCAGGGTTCCCAATTTTCCAATTTTTCTAGGCAATCCGAGAAAGTCTACGGGCTGCTTCAGAGAAAAAAAAAGTGCTTTCCGAGAAAACAAAAATTTCAACTGATAATTTTTGTTTCTGCAAAAGTCGGCCGTTTGTCAGTCTGTTGATCTCTTGTAGCAGACAAACTTTGGGAAGGGGGATAAATCCAGGGGATAAATCCGGTATCATTTTCCACTGAAGTCACTTCCGGAGTTTTCTGTTTGTCAGGCGCAGCTAGTTTTCAGAACCCTTTGCAAAACCTTTGAAGAGTGTGTCCATGTCTTGAGTCGATATTATGGGGAGAGGGTCTGCTACAGCAAAAATGTTTGACAAAGGCTGCTAAAATAAGTGGTGTTGGGACTGGATTGCACGAAAAATTGATGTCATGGAAATGAGTACACAGCTTTCAAAAATATTTAAATAGCAGAGGCTGGTATCGCCTGCTATTTGTGTCTTGTGCCACTGTGAAGTCAATTAAAATAACTATAGTCAACCTACTATCTGTGGATTGTGCCACTGTGAAGTCAATTAAAATAACTATAGTCAAGCAGGCATTCACAGACTTTCAGACCATTTCAAGTCAAAGAAACACCAGATGAGGCAGAAAACTGCAGAAGAGAAAAACAACCTTGAAGCTGTTTAGTCTAGGTTTTTGTTTAATGTTTGTTGGAGCATACATTGGAAAAACACTCAACAAGCAAGCCTAAAGTTGTGCCCAATAGCATCACATTCCACTGTTTTGCATCTGTATTCCAAAAACTTTTCCGGGAGAGCATGTCCTCTGACACCTATGAATTTTCAGAGATTTTTTTTCATTTGGTATTGAGAGGCTTGAGTTTGAGACTGTTACTTTGAGAACAGCACTTGTGTTTGAGTATTTGACTGTGTGGTGTACCTTTCGTTTTCTTAGCCAGTGTGATTGAGTGATACCATTTTATTTGTGTGTTTCAGGTCCAAAGTGTGGACGTAGCTGCCTTCAACAAGATATAAATTTTCTGTTTGCACTGAATGTCTTGCTGCTTGGTATGAGTGAATAAACATTTGATGGACAATGACCAGTGTGTGTGTGTGTGTGTTGCGACGAGTGTATGGGTATTGGTAGAGCATTCAACCGCACATCGAGAGGTCCCCAGTTCGAATCCAGGTGTCCCCTTTATTTTCTTCCCTGTGGGGATGTCAGGGGCTCTCTCAGTATAAATAGTATCCCCACCTTCTGAAAATTCTGTGCAGAAATTTCCCCTTTTCTGTAACTCTCTTTGTTTCTGCCTTGTTCGCTTTCTGTTGTTTCTTCCTATCATTTTGTGCCTTGCTGTCCATTCACATGTATGTGTTCAATAAAGTCTTGCGTAGTTTTTCTTAGGATTGATAATTAGGGAACATGTGGTTATAGCCCCAATATGGCTCTACGCAATCGGCTGGGCTTTGAACAACATTAACAACAACTAGGTATTGGAAAACGTGACGTGCTGTGATTTTCACCTGCATCAAAACTGTTGTCTGGGTATAACAGTGTATACAAGGAAATTGGACAGCAGCAAAACGTGATAAAAGATAGCAACAAAAAACATGATGATGTTGATAAGTATTACTGGGTGTTCAAATGGTATAAACACTGCCATTGCCTGTTCCAAGCCTGTGATGATAAAGGATGAAGGCTTGGTGAGAGAAAACCAAAACCACTTGTCAACAGACTTGGGGCTACAAAAGCATCAACAAACATAATGGATATTTTGATCCTCAGAGAAGATGGGTCTGCAGCAGGAGGCACTATAAGAGGAAGAGCGGTCATCAAATAAACATAGACCGTGACATGGAGGCATATCAAATAACATGTAGTACTGTGACATGGAGGCATCATCAAATAAACTGATAGTACTGTGACTGGAGGCATCATCAAATAAACATAGTACTGTGACATGGAGGCATCAAATAAACATGTAGGCTTTGACATGGAGGCATCATCAAATAAACACCTAGTACCGTGACATGGAGGCATCATCAAATAAACACCTAGTACGTGACATGGAGGCATCATCAAACATGTAGTACCGTGACATGGAGGCATCAAATAAACATGTAGTACCGTGACATGGAGGCATCATCAAATAAACATGTAGTACCGTGACATGGAGGCATCAATATAAACATGTAGACGTGACATGGAGGCATCATCAAATAAACACTAGTACGTGACATGGAGGCATCATCAAATAAACATGTAGTACGTGAATGGAGGCATCATCAAATAAACACTGTACCGTGACATGGAGGCATCATCAAATAAACATGTAGTACCGTGACATGGAGGCATCAAATAAACACCTAGTACGTGACATGGAGGCATCAAATAAACATGTAGTACGTGACATGGAGGCATCATCAAATAAACACTTAGTACCGTGACATGGAGGCATCAAATAAACATGTAGTACTGTGACATGGAGGCATCATCAAATAAACACCTAGTACCGTGACATGGAGGCATCAAATAAACATGTAGTACTGTGACATGGAGGCATCATCAAATAAACACTAGTACCGTGACATGGAGGCATCAAATAAACATGTATCCGTGACATGGAGGCATCATCAAATAAACACTAGTACGTGACATGGAGGCATCAAATAAACATGTACCGTGACATGGAGGCATCATCAATAACATGTAGTACCGTGACATGGAGGCATCAAATAAACATGTACTGTGATATGGAGGCATCATCAAATATACATGTAGTACTGACATGGAGGCATCATCAAATAAACATGTAGTACTGTGACATGGAGGCATCATCAAATAAACATGTAGTACGTGACATGGAGGCATCATCAAATAAACATGTAGTACGTGACATGGAGGCATCATCAAATAAACATGTAGTACTGTGACATGGAGGCATCATCAAATAAACATGTACTGTGATATGGAGGGTCATCAAATATACATGTAGTACCGTGACATGGAGGCATCATCAATAAACATGTAGTACGTGACATGGAGGCATCAAATAAACATGTACTGTGATATGGAGGATCATCAAATAAATGTAGTACCGTGACATGGAGGCATCATCAAATAAACATGTGTACTGTGATATGGAGGCATCATCAATATATACATGTAGTCCGTGACATGGAGGCATCATCAAATAAACATGTAGTACCGTGACATGGAGGCATCATCAAATAACATGTAGTACGTGACATGGAGGCATCATCAAATAAACATGTAGTACCGTGACATGGAGGCATCATCAAATAAACATGTAGTACCGTGAATGGAGGCATCATCAAATAAACATGTAGTACGTGACATGGAGGCATCATCAAATAAACATGTAGTACTGTGACATGGAGGCATCATCAAATAAACACGTAGTACCGTGACATGGAGGCATCATCAAATAAACATGTAGGTACTGTGACATGGAGGCATCAAAATAACATGTAGTACTGTGACATGGAGGCATCATCAAATAAACAGTAGTACTGTGACATGGAGGCATCATCAAATAAACATGTAGTACCGTGACATGGAGGCATCATCAAATAAACAGTAGTACTGTGACATGGAGGCATCATCAAATAAACATGTAGTACTGTGACATGGAGGCATCATCAAATAAACATGTAGTACTGTGACATGGAAGGCATCATCAAATAAACATGTGTACTGTGACATGGAGGCATCATCAAATAAACATGTAGGCTACGTGACATGGAGGCATCATCAAATAAACATGTTACGTGACATGGAGGCATCATCAAATAAACATGTAGTACTGTGACATGGAGGCATCATCAAATAAACATGTAGGCTACTGTGACATGGAGGCATCATCAAATAAACATGTACTGTGACATGGAGGCATCATCAAATATACATGTAGTACCGTGACATGGAGGCATCATCAAATAAACATGTAGTACTGTGACATGGAGGCATCATCAAATAAACATGTAGTACTGTGACATGGAGGCATCATCAAATATACATGTAGTACCGTGACATGGAGGCATCATCAAATAAACATGTAGTACCGTGACATGGAGGCATCAAATATACATGTAGTACTGTGATATGGAGGCATCATCAAATATACATGTAGTACCGTGACATGGAGGCATCATCAAATATACATGTAGTACCGTGACATGGAGGCATCAAATATACATGTAGTACTGTGACATGGAGGCATCATCAAATATACATGTAGTACCGTGACATGGAGGCATCATCAAATATACATGTAGTACCGTGACATGGAGGCATCATCAAATATACATGTAGTACCGTGACATGGAGGCATCATCAAATATACATGTAGTACCGTGACATGGAGGCATCATCAAATATACATGTAGTACCGTGACATGGAGGCATCATCAAATAACCATGTAGTACTGTGACATGGAGGCATCATCAAATAACCATGTAGTACTGTGACATGGAGGCATCATCAAATATACATGTAGTACCGTGACATGGAGGCAAACATGAAAATGCAGGCGACACCTGGAGACAGCTAGAGTGATTGGCTTAGGACTGTGATGACTGTTGGCAGTCTTTGTCCATGGCAGGGCAACAGGCCTGGATGGTGGTGGTGCTCACGTATTAGATCAAACCAAGACACTCTGAACTGTTCGCTTATAGTGTATACATTCACGTGACCACCTTGCGCGTGCGCGCGCGCACGCACGCACACACACACACACCACACACACACACACACACACACACACACACACACACACACACAAAAACACAAACACATGCGTGCGTTCACACACACACACACACACACACACACACACACAATATCACATGCTCATGCACGCGCGCGCGCACACACACACACACGCACGCACGCACGCACACACTGTCCCATTGTGAAAAGACAAGACATCATATGAAGACGGTGCTGCGTGCAAACATCGCAGGGATACTTGGTGATAAAGTACAAACTTCAAATCTTGGTTGATGGTATTGATGAAAACACAAACTTCACACCTGTCTCGCCTGTCGACCTTAACGGGTTTGGTGTTGGCCGCTGCACATCTGGACGCCACCATCTCCCTCCAGGCCGCTCTGTCTGGACTTTTGTGGGCAATTTCTTGAATATTTAAGCTACTGATGTTGGTTACGTTCTCGATGTATGAGATTGGATGTCTGCCTTTCTTCCTCTCTGCCACTGTTTCTCCTTGAAAGATGGTTGCCATGAGGTCCGTCTTCTTGCTGCATGACACATGGCCAATGTATTTTAGTCTCCTCTTGTTGTCTGCTAGTAGTTTTCTGGTGGTATCAAGTTCTTCCAGGACACTTATTTTGTTCTTCAGTCTGTCCATTTGACACGTAGTAGTCTGATAAAACCACATCTTTTCTGCTTCAATTCTTCTGCAATCAGTGTTTCTCGGAGTCCAGGCTTCACAGCCATAAATCATGACTGGCCAGATCAAACATTTTAAAATCCTTAATTTTCAGGCTATTTGATATGCCTCTGTCTTTCCAGATGTTGAGTTGGACTTTTTGTGTGTTTTTAAAAAAATTTTTTTTAGCAGGTTCCATCATCACATACATATGCCACATAGGCAATCGATGTTTGATCTTTCATGTCTGAAACGATATGTGCTATGTGAAGAGATGAGCAAAGCGTAACACACACACACACACACACACACACACACACACACACACACACACACACACACACATACACACACACACACACACACACACACACAAACACACACACACACACACACACACACACACACCACACACACACACACACACACACACACACACACACACACACAAGTATAGCTTGCAAACTTTTTTTTTTACCAAAGTTTTGAGGAGACGAAAAAGTGTTAAATTTCACACTTGCATACACAGACAAGAGAAAATGACACACAACACACACACACACACACACACACACACACACACACACACACACACACACACACACACACACACACACACACACACACACACACACACACACACACATATATATAAAACAAAGAATAGTGGAAATGTGATGGTTGAGTCATGCTGACATTTTGCTATGGCATTCCTAGCATTACTTTGATCTCAAAAATGCTCAAGCCACATAAAACTAAGCATTCTCCATTTCTTCCTCGAGTGGAATTATCATTTACCTACACACGCTTAGCGTCCCCTCACCCCCACCCCCATTCCAATCGCAAGCATGAAAAACTGTCGCTGATGTTTAGTCTAACACACAAACACATGGAAAGGAAATAAGATGCTCAAACCACACTGTCAATCGTCCCCTTTGTTTTTACAACTGTTTCTAGTGACTTTTCCCTCAAAAAGCAATTGATTATCTACTGATGGATTTGTCGGCAATGAATTCCTTGATCGCCCGAAATAAGGACAGATTCAATGCAAAACGAGTGATAAGTAGCTGAAATAAAGTATTCAATTTTCAGTTCATTTAAAACTACAGTGGTTCAAATATTGGACCATGTTATTTGAAGCTTT
>JAPXFY010000027.1:22235561-22253061 GCA_030674185.1 Monoplex corrugatus | reverse complement strand
ATTCCCTTTTCCTCATAAAATGGCCTTTAAATGTTGCCTTTTTTTTTCCTACTCTTCATTATCAATGATCTTCTTGTGTCTGCCTCCATCAAGACAGTCTCGTTTGTTTTCTTTGCTGTCCATGGAACTCTCATCATTCTTCTTAGAAACCACATCTCGGCTGCCTCAGTCTTGTTCTGGCTTTGCCTGTTGACTGTCCACTCCTCACAACCGTATAGCTTATGCCTAAGTATAAAAACTTATCCTATGATCATTTTGGATGTTATCCGTCACATGGCATCTCAGTGTGGCATCAGTGCTTCTGGAATTGATTTTGAGCGAGAAGACGCCATCATTAAAAGTGAAACATGTCACCATAAGCCACTGGACACTGACATGACTTATAGGATCTTTAACGTACGTATGCATACTAAAAGGGGTTTCAGGCACTAACAGGTCTGCACACAGATCTGAAAAATCCCCACCCTTTACACTTTGTTTCCCCTGTTTTGTTTCTGTGCCATTTCACTGGTCACAAAGTTCACGGCAGTTTTTTTCCTCCATAATGTTGTGATGATGCATCACGATAATCATGATTTTATGTAGTGTCATTCTGGTCTGAGACTGCGTGACTACGCTTTCTTTCATAATAAAATATCCTGGTGTTAACCAGGCGCAAGAGATACAGACACCTGCGATGCTGCAGGATCAGGAAATTTGAGCAAGACCCTGAATGACTCCTCCGTCAAATGTATGAGTCACACACACACACACACACACACACACACACACACACACACACACACACACCACACACACACACACACACAACACACACACACACACACACACACACCTTATGTATGTCATCATCATCATCATCAGGTGCCTTGCCGCATGGCGTTGGCGATTATGGACTTTCATCTGTCTCTATCTCTTGTTGCCTCAAGCATCTCTTCCACCCTCCCTGTCTTCAGCCACTCTGCGAGTCCGTCTAGTATCTTCTCCCTGGGTCTACTCGGTGCTCTCCTTCCCTCCAGCTTTCCCGTTGTGACCAGGTGTTCCAATTCCCCTTTCCTCATAAAATGGCCTATGAATGTTGCCTGCGTTTTCCTAATCTTCCGTATGAATGATCTACTTGTGTCTGCCTCCATCAAGACTGTATGTATAGCACCAAAACTGTGGATAAATGGCCTGACTGCCAAATAACAATGTTAGAATGCAGATCTCAGCGTTCACAAACTTACCAAAGCATTACCGAGACTGCGGATAGATGGCCCACTGCCAAACAGAACTGTTAGAATGCAGAGGTTTTGATTGTTCCAGCATCCACAATCTGACAAAAGCACCAGATTACAGAAGTCTAACAAGCATCTCATGAACTGTGAAGGAAGTGTTTAGGGGGGATGGGGTGAAGGATGGTATTGCAGGTGAACATACCAATGTGGAGAGAGAGAGAGAGAGAGAGAGAGAGAGAGAGAGAGAGAGAGAGAGAGAGAGGAGACAGAGAGAAAGAGAGAGAGAAACTGACAGAACAATGAACCGCTTTGCTGCTGTGATATTTTACTGTATTGTATGCTGAGAAAATGTCACTTAATTCGTTAATTCTCTAAACCAGTTGAACGTAACATCAGATCTTTCGGAGAGAGGTGGTAGGGTGGTCCAGACATTCGCCTGCCAATAACTAAATTCGAGGTTCCAGGGTTCGTTTCCCGTTGAGGCCTTGAGTTTTCTCCTCAGTTTGACCGGAAAATCGAACTGAACGTCTAGTCCCTCGGAAGGAGACTAAAAACGAGTCGGAGCAGTGTCTTCTGGCCTGCACACGTTTAAAGATCCCACGGCAATTGAAAGTCGTGAAGAGAAGGGCATTCGCCTGACTGCCCTAGCATAAAATATTGGAGAGATAGGTTCATTTCCCGTGTCCTTCACCTTGAAAGCAGTTAGTTTTCTTGTGACAAAAAGTGAATAGGAAGATGAAATAAATATATAAATGATATATATAATATATATCTTTGTCTCTCTCTCTCTTTCTCTGTCTCTCTCTCTCCTCTCTCTTTGCTCTCTCTCTCTTTCTCTGTCTCTCTCTCTCCCTCTCTCTCTCTCTCTTTCTCTCTCTCTCTCTCTCTCTCTCTCTCTCTCTCTCTCTCTGTCTGCCTGCCTGCCTGTCTGTCTGCTGTCTGTCTGTCTGACTCTCTTTCTTTATCTACTTGAGTGTGTGTGTTTGTGTGTGGGCGTGCGTGTGTGTGTGTGTGAAATATATAATACATGAATACAAGAAAAACAAAGAAATGTTTTGTCTGTATCAGTACTATTTTAGCAAATGATTGGCGTAAGCCCTATTTCTACATAGCAATCACAGTCTGCGAATATAATTATGATAGGATTAACAGTGACAATAGCATTGCAAGCTAGGGGTTTTCCAGAACAAAAGAAGACAAAATACTACATGCACAGACGAGAAAAGTTTGTGTTTCTAGTATACAGTGTACTACGTCCAGGAAATTGTGTAAGTATTAAAAAATGGAGCATGACAACCCACCCACCCTTAGGCCAACAGAGTTATCCTTATGTAAATCGATTTGTCGCCCTTCCTGATCCAGACTGTCGAATCGACAAACCAGATCCCGCGGCAGTGGTTTTGAGTCAGTCAGGTTAGACTACTGAATAAATCACGTCACTGCTTAATTACAACACCGAACTGAATCAGTTTACGCTGCTAGCCTGGTTCTACGAGTAAAGACCAAGCAGTAAGTTTAACCCTTTGACTCCCACACCCTATCCACCAACTGCAAAAACATAACCCTTTGATTCCGTCGCCCTATCCGCCAGCTTCCTGCAGGAAGCTGGTGGATAGGATGAGGGAATCAAAGAATCAAGTTTTCGGTTTGTTAGCATGGTTGACGATGCAGAATGCTGGTAGATAGGGTTCGGAAGTCAAAGGGTTAAAACAGATTGCTTTTGTATCAACCGGGGCGAGTTTGTTGTGACAAAACCATGTTAGAAAGATTTGTCAGCTATTCCTGGATGGATGTTACATTTTTATCAAATGGGTAAAGGACGAAGAACATTAAGAAACTGCAAAGAGTACACAGAAATTTTGAAGACACATCTCTAAGATCAAGGTCACACAGAACCCCGACTCCCCACCCCCAAAGTGCAACAAAAATAAGTTAGTAAATAAGTAAATAAATTAATAAATAAATAAACTAGCACATTTAGGAAGATGCATGGACAACATTTTCTCAGGAATTTCTGACAACATTTACATTTTTCTTTCATGTTTACAACAGTCTACTTTTGTCCTTGTTTTTGCCTGATGCTTTTCCAAGACCATTGAGGCGACCTTGAGAAGTAGCCTACAAAATCCAGATTTTTATTAATGATTTTTGTGTTAAAAGGGAGATGGTTAAATTGGCTTGGCTATCCTGGATTTCGAATCTGTAATGATTTTTGTACTACAAGAGAGATTGCTGAAATAGTTTCGCCATCAACAGCATTCTTTATCTGACCAATTACCCTGACTAACTATCCGCACCAAAGTGAACATGTCAGCTCCTCTCAACCCCCGTGGGGACGCCGAGGGGCTCTTTTGGCATAAATAGCATCACTTTCTGGAAATTCTTCCAGAAATTTCCTCTTTTCTGTCACTATCTTTTGTTTCTTTCTTCCTCCTTTGCTTTCTGTCAGTTTCATCCTACCATTTTCTGCCTTGCTGGTCCATTCACCTGTATGTGTTCGGTAAAAGTCTTAACTACTTTCTCGTAGGAGTGATAATCAGGTATACGTATTAAGTTCATTTTTTGGCTCTAGGGAAATGAGGTATGGGGAAGCAATTTTAGGTAAGGCCCGTTTTTATATATGTTTTGGTGTCCTTTGTTATGTTTAAATTTCTAGTCAGGTATGTTTTTTAAGTCCTCTGTGCGATAAATTGGACGGAGTGGTCAACGCCAGGGGCATCTCCTTAGATTATGTGCGCGAATGCATTGATACGTGTACTAAATTCTCTTTTCCTTTTTTGCCCCTTGTTGAATGTTGGGTATGTTTTGAAACAGTTATAGCCCTGATATGGCTCTATGCAGTAGGCTGGGCTGAAAACAAAAACTATTAACTTTTTGAAAACAAAGAGAGCAAATTTTTCTGGCGAAATTTCCGATTGTTTTCTCGTTAGACTTGCAGAGCACCATACAAACGAACTCGATGTGTGGGGGGGCACTGACAAAAGCCGGGCCGGCCCATGGAGTGCAGACACTGGCTTCCCGCCACTTGGCGAGGACAAATCATTAGCATACACAGCCATGCAGGCAACCTTCAAAGGTGTGCACAAAACTAATGAAGCGTTCACCCGTGGCTCTGTGTGCCAGCTTATCTGGCAGCCACCACGATCTGTCTGCATTAGCGCTGCCAGAGCAGCCTGCCTACATTACACTTTTTTATGCTGTAGTATTAGTATTCAGCAAGTTATGCTTGGATTATTAAATCTGGAGATAACGAAACAAACAAACAAACCAAACAAAAAAAGGCATGAACAAACAAACAGTCAATATCTTTCTGTGAGGATAGAAACATCAAAAACAAGAACAAAGGAATCGAAGGAAGCAAGGAAACAGGCCTACCCACAGATCACACCTCTCCCTCGTCCACCCCTCACCGTCTCGCCGCCACCCCCCCCCCAACACACACACACCACACACACACACACACACACACACACACACACACACAACACACACACACACACACACACACACACAAACACACACACACACACACAAACAAACACAAACAAAACAAAACAAACAAACCAAACGAGTCTGGAAATATCGTGCTCTCAAAAGAATCATATACTTAAGATTGTCTTTTTTTAAAATAATTTTTTTACTCGATACAGCATGAACACGTAGCCTAAAATTATCTTCTTTCACATTCGAGGATGGTCAGTCCAGTGGTCATGATGAAGGATGAAGTCTTGAGACGGTCCTCTTTGCTGTCCTGAAGCTGTTCTTCCATGGTAGCCCCGCAATGCCATTGCTAGGGTCTTTCAGTATATAAAACAGTGCGCAAAGCTCAAGAACATACTCTGGAGACTGTGGTCATGTCTAGCATGGACATTGTACTTTTTCCTTTTTCTGTTCGCCGTCTACATTTTTTTCTTTTCTGTTATTGTTGTTTAAAGCCCAGCCGACTGCGCAGAGCCATATCAGGGCTATAACCGCTTCAAAACACACAAAACTTCAACAGCAAAAAAAAAAAAAAAAAAAGAAAGAAAATTAAGTACACATATCAATGCATTCGCGCACATAATCTAAGGACATACCCCCGGCGTTGACCACTCCGTCCAATTTATCGCACAGGGGAGATTGAAAAAACACACCTGAATACAAATATAAGCATATACATGTACATAAGGACACTAAAACATACATAAAAACAGGCATAAATTACCTGAAATTGCTTCCGCATATCTCACCTCCTTAGAGCAAAAATGCACTTAATACATGTACCCAATTATCAATCCGAAGAAAAAGTACTCAAGACTTTATCGAAAAAATACAGGTGAATGGACCATTAAGGCAGAAAATAAGTAGAAATGACAGAAAGCAAGGCAACAAGGCAGAAACAAAGAGAGTGACAGAAAAGAGGAAATTTCTAGCACATAATTTCCAGAAGATGGGGATACTATTTATACTGAAAGAGCCCCCAGCATCCCCACGGGGGACGCCGTCTATAGGGTCAGGTAGATTCTATCAATATATAACAGTGGCAAAGCTAAAGAACTTGCTCTAGAGGTTGTGGTCCTGTCTGTCTGACATGGGTGTTGTGGTCCTGTCTGTCTGACATGGGTGTTGTGGTCCTGTCTGTACTGGTATGGTGTTGTGGTCCTGTCTGACATGGGTGTTGTGGTCCTGTCTGTCTGACATGGGTGTTGTGGTCCTGGTCTGACATGGATATTGTGGTCCTGTCTGTCTGACATGGTGTTGTGGTCCTGTCTGTCTGACATGGGCGTTGTGGTCCTGTCTGTCTGACATGGGGTTGTGGTCCTTCTGTCTGGTATGGGTTGTGGTCCTGTCTGTCTGACATGGGTTGTGGTCCTGTCTGCATGGATGTGGTCCTGTCTGTCTGATGGTGTTGTGGTCCTGTCTGTCTGTCATGGTGTTGTGGTCCTGTCTGTCTGGTATGGGTTTGGTGTCTGTCTGTCTGGATGTTGTGGTCCTGTCTGTCTGCTGGTGTTGTGGTCCTGTCTGTCTGGATGGGTTGTGGTCCTGTCTGTCTGACATGGGTGTTGTGGTCCTGTCTGACATGGATGTTGTGGTCCTGTCTGTCTGACATGGGTGTTGTGGTCCTGTCTGTCTGAATGGGTGTTGTGGTCCTGTCTGTCTGACATGGGTGTTGTGGTCCTGTCTGACATGGATGTTGTGGTCCTGTCTGTCTGACATGGGTGTTGTGGTCCTGTCTGTCTGACATGGGTTGTGGTCCTGTCTGTCTGACATGGGTGTTGTGGTCCTGTCTGTCTGGTAATGGGTGTTGTGGTCCTGTCTGTCTGACATGGGTGTTGTGGTCCTGTCTGTCTGTAATGGATGTTGTGGTCCTGTCTGTCTGACATGGGTGTTGTGGTCCTGTCTGTTACTGTTTGTGTCCTGTCTGCATGTGTTGTGGTCCTGTCTGTCTGACATGGGTGTTGTGGTCCTGTCTGTCTGTTATGGGTGTTGTGGTCCTGTCTGTCTGGTATGGGTGTTGTGGTCCTGTCTGTCTGACATGGGTGTTGTGGTCCTGTCTGTCTGTATGGTGTTGTGGTCCTGTCTGTCTGGTATGGGTGTTGTGGTCCTGTCTGTCTGACATGGGTGTTGTGGTCCTGTCTGACATGGATGTGTGTCCTTCTGTCTGACATGGGTGTTGTGGTCCTGTCTGTCTGACATGGGTGTTGTGGTCCTGTCTGTCTGACATGGGTGTTGTGGTCCTGTCTTCTGGTATGGATGTTGTGGTCCTGTCTGTCTGACATGGGTGTTGTGGTCCTGTCTGTCTGACATGGGTGTTGTGGTCCTGTCTGACATGGATGTTGTGTCCTGTCTGTCTGTACTGGGTGTTGTGGTCCTGTCTGTCATGGTGTTGGGTCCTGTCTGTCTGACATGGGTGTTGTGGTCCTTCTGTCTGACATGGGTTGTGGTCCTGTCTGTCTGTTATGGTGTTGTGGTCCCTGTCTGTCTGACATGGGTGTTGTGGTCCTGTCTGTCTGACATGGTGTTGTGGTCCTATCTGTCTGACATGGGTGTTGTGGTCCTGTCTGTCTGTTATGGGCTTGTGGTCCTGTCTGTCTGGTATGGGTGTTGTGGTCCTGTCTGTCTGGTATGGGTGTTTGTGGTCCTGTCTGTCTGGTATGGGTGTTGTGGTCCTGTCTGTCTGACATGGGTGTTGTGGTCCTGTCTGTCTGTATGGGTGTTGTGGTCCTGTCTGTCTGACATGGTGTTGTGGTCCTGTCTGTCTGGTATGGGTGTTGTGGTCCTGTCTGTCTGGTCATGGGTGTTGTGGTTCTTGTCTGTCTGACATGGGCGTTGTGGTCCTGTCTGTCTGGTATGGGTGTTGTGGTCCTTCTGTCTGCATGTGGTGTTGTGGTCCTGTCTGTCTGATGGGTGTTGTGGTCCTGTCTGTCTGCATGGGTGTTGTGGTCCTGTCTGTCTGGTTATTGGGTGTTGTGGTCCTGTCTGTCTGACATGGGCGTTGTGATCCTGTCTGTCTGTTATGGGTGTTGTGGTCCTGTCTGTCTGGTATTGGTGTTGTGGTCCTGTCTGTCTGTCGGTGTTGTGGTCCTGTCTGTCTGACATGGGTGTTGTGGTCCTGTCTGTCTGTCGGTGTTGTGGTCCTGTCTGTCTGTTATGGGTGTTGTGGTCCTGTCTGTCTGGTATGGGCGTTGTGGTCCTGTCTGTCTGGTATGGGGTTGTGGTCCTGTCTGTCTGGTATGGGTGTTGTGGTCCTGTCTGTCTGACATGGCGTTGTGGTCCTGTCTGTCTGTATGGTGTTGTGGTCCTGTCTGTCTGGTATGGGTGTTGTGGTCCTGTCTGTCTGGTATGGGTGTTGTGGTCCTGTCTGTTTGCATGGGCGTTGTGGTCCTGTCTGTCTGTTATGGGCGTTGTGGTCCTGTCTGTCTGGTATGGGTGTTGTGGTCCTGTCTGTCTGTCGGTGTTGTGGTCCTGTCTGTCTGGTATGGGTGTTGTGGTCCTGTCTGTCTGGTATGGGTGTTGTGGTCCTGTCTGGTATGGGCATGGCCGTCTACATGATCAGGTTACAGCTAGTGATGAATGTGACCTTTTTCCCCCGGTTCTTCCTGACTGCCATGAGACTGGTGATCGGAGGTGTTGTGGTTAGCCATGTCTCTTGTCGCTCCTGTTGATGGCGGTGACATTAGTTGGTGCACTATACGTTCTCTGGACAAGCTGGTGAAGGGATGGCTGAGGGTGGATCCTGTGGAGGAGGAGGACCCTGCTCTGCTCCATCCTGAAAAAACCGAGTGCATTCTCGTCTGATGTAGATGAACACGTAGTAGGCAAGTGCGTTATAGTACACGGTACCATGGTATGTTAGACAACGCCTGCAGGCCTGATACCTCAGACTTCAGCCTTCTGTCTGATGTAGATGACCATGTAGACATTTGTGTTATAGTACATGGTACCATGGTTTGTTAGAAGATGTCTGTAGGCCTGATACCTCTGACTTCGGCCCTCTGTCTGATGTAGATGACCATGTAGACATTTGTGTTATAGTACATGGTACCATGGTTTGTTAGAAGATGTCTGTAGGCCTGATACCTCTGACTTCGGCCCTCTGTCTGATGTAGATGACCATGTAGACATTTGTGTTATATTACACGGTACCATGGTTTTTTCCATTCTAAGAAGAATGTTGAGAATTCCATGGACAGCTAAGAAAACAAACGAGACAGTCTTGATGGAGGCAGACACAAGAAGATCATTCATAAGGAAGATTAGGATTAGGCAACATTTATAGGCCATTTTATGAGGAAAGGGGAATTGGAGCACCTGGTCACAACAGGAAATCTGAACGGAAAGAGAGCACCAAGTAGACCCACGGAAAAAATATTGGACGGACTTGCAAGGTGGCTGAGGACAGAGAGGGAGGAAGATGTGTTTGCTGCAACAAGGGACAGATGCATATGGAGAGCCATGATCGCCAACGCCATGCGGCAGGGCACTTCATGATGATGATGATGGTTTGTTCCGAAAGCGCCTGCAGGCCTGATTGCCTCTAACTTCAGCCCTATAGGTTTTCTGTAGGATCTAACCGCCATTAGGTCATGGCCAAGAAACCTTCCCTGTGAGCACAGGGTGTCAGGTTTTACGCGGCACTTATCCTCCTGATGGTATGGCATAGTACATATTACAGACTTTTCTTGGTGCCACCCTGTCCCATCCTGATAGAAATCATTGCCAGCCGGTCTGGCATTTCTTGTTCCTCCAAGCAAACCTGGCTCATTTCGCAGCTAATCTCTGTTATCTGAATGGCATCTGCCATTTACATGCTTCCATCCGCTACCTAACTGTGACCCGCTGGAATGGGTATGGCCGCTCCACTTCTCAGTTGGAGGTAGGGTGGTAGGGTTTCTCAGTTCATCTGTAATAGACAACCACACCCGGCACATGTGTTGGGAGCAGTCAACAGTGTCCAGTCTTCAGGCGGAAGATTGTGGTTTGTGGCTACTCTTCAAGGGGTAATACCTTTTAACCCTCTGAACCCTATACGTTTTTATAAGTAACTTGCTAAGAAGACTAAGGGTATTTTTTCAATTTGAGTAGGTGCTGATGGGTAGCGTTTTCCCAGATGCTATAGTAGCAAATTTAAGCATCACAGATATATAAAAGTATACATTTTTGTAATCAGGACAGTTTGAACTACCACCACAATACAAAACAAACATTCAGTCTTACCTGTTGTTGAAGAAATCTTGACATGACTACTGAACTTGTTGTTGTTGTTTTTTGCGAAATTATCCTTTTTCTTTGATTATCTATGAATGAGGGAACTATTCTTGACTGGAAACCTGATATAAACTGTTTTGAAAAAATACATAACCTTTTTTCTACACAAAGCACAAATTTTGCAGCAATTTTCAGTCCAGAAAATGTTCAAAATGATGATTTTAAATAGCAATCCATTTTTCTTCCTCGAGCTCACTGAACACACAATTTCACGACTGGCACATCACTTCACTTGTTGGAATAAAATAGATAAAAAGAAAGTTCAAAATGTGAAACATTTGTATGATTGTATGTACACATGTGTGTAATCACTGAATATTCATTCAAAATGCAATCACTTATTATTTACACTCCTTTTGAATCTGGCACTCCATGAAAAACTGGCAGTGACTACAGTCATTATATAAAAAAAAAAGTAGACCAAAAGAAAAAAGAAAATGAAAGATGTTCTATCTCCTGGTAGTCCACAATCTGTCTATGAACATTTGTGTTTTGGGCAGCAAGTGCCATGAAGTCCTTTCAGGCACTTGACACACATGGTCCTGCTTCTTTTTCGGCCGCCAGGTTTGCGCCTGTCACTACAGACACAGCCGTCTTTCTCCTTATTGCCAGGAATACTTTCAAGGCCTGAAGGCCCTGCTTCTGCTTCTCTTGCTGCCTTCTTCCCTTCCATGTGTTCTTCACTGAGGTCTCCTATCAGCTTGTCTGTGAATTTATACCGTGACATTATTTTTTCTTCCTTGGGTGCAGACTCCTTGTAAAGAATATATGCATTCAACACCATCCTGCTTATGACATTGAAGGTTACCTTTTTCCAATACTTTACTGTTCTTCTTTCATCCAAGTAGGTGTACATCATTTGGTCATTGCTGTCTACTCCTCCCATATGTTTGTTGTAATCTAAAACGCTTTGTGGCTTGGTCACATAATTTGGAGCATCACCTTGTCCAGCACGGCGCCTTCTGGAAGCCACTTGAACTGAACTGGCCTTTTGATATGTGGACAAAACTATTACAGGATTTTTCTGTTTTTTTTTCTCTCTGAATGCAGTGCACAGAGTCTCACCCTGCCTGTAGTTGACAATTTCTCCTGGATTTAGTTTTGCTTTTAGTCCCCTGGCCAGCTCCCGTTTGTTGCGTCGAACAGTGCCAGTGATGTGGGTTCTGTTGTCTGCTAATTGCTTGACCAGAGGAAAACTTGTGAAAAAGTTGTCTACAAAGAGGTGATATCCTTTCATCAAGCAATTTCCCATGGACAACAATTTCATGACCACTCTGTGTGCCAAGCCCCTGTCATCATTCGTCTCATCTCCTCTCTTCCCTCTGTAGACGAAGAAGCTCAGAGAAACAGAATCACACAGCATGAAGAACTTGATTCCCCACTTGTGGTGGTGCTTGTTTGGCATGTACTGTATGAGTTCTGTCCTGTTCTTTGTTCCTACCAAACTCTCATCAACACATATCTCTCTGTGTGGCTGGTAATACCTCCTGAAAGTGTCATTGGCTTGGGTGACAACTGGTTCAAATTTGGCGCAGGGATCATAACCATCCTGATCAGGTTTCTTGAGTTTTTTGTTGTCAGTCATGTGAAAAAATTTTAGCAACAGCTCAAACCTTTCCCTGGGCATGACCTCTCCAAACCATGGTGTTCTTTGTCTGTTGGTTGTTGACCAGTATGACTTGAAATTCGGTTTTCGAATGAGTCCCATGTTTAGAATGATGGCGACGAATGCTTTCATTTCTGGGACTGATGTTTCGGTCCATTTTCTGGCGATTGAATGCGTCTTCAGCACTGTTTCATCTAGAAACTGCTTTGCATATCTATTTGTTTCAACAACAAACTTCTTTATCAGCTCAGTTGTAAAAAAGAGCATGAAAAAATCGATTGGTTTGCTGCCAGGGGCGGGGACACGTTTTTGGACCAGTACCTTCTGAGAAAGAGTATGGATCATCACGATCCATCTCATCATCTGGCACTCGAAATCACGGGTTCTGTGGCGCAACTGCTTCTCCCTCACTATCGGACATTTCTTCACCAATTTCTGAAGCTTCTGCTTCGCTTGACTCCTCATGTTCAGACTCACTAGATGCAAAGTCACTTTCAGTTTCACGTTCAGCCATTTTCACAACCACAACACAACAAAACTGAGAAAAAAATTCACTAAAAACTTTCCAAATCAAGTGAAATTGCGCCAGTCGGAAGGTCGGATGTGGAAAAACTGAAAGAAAATAGCGGATTGGCTGAATGTGTATCTAACTGGCCAATCAAAAGCCTTCTTCTGTAGGGCCGATGGACCATCGGCCCTATCGTCATTTTGGCAGTACTTGCCTGGGCCGAAATATCGGCCCTGTAGGGCCCAGATTAAATATCTTACCAACTAGGATTTTGCATAGGCTCAGAAAGTCTGTCACATAATTGCTGGCAGATTTGAGCAGAGCGCATATGGACTGGTCCGAGTGCGACGAATCCCTCTTGAACAAACTGCAAGGTAATAGATGAGATCCTTTTAAGTGTGCGAAGAATGGAAAAAGAAGTTATCTTTTAACTGATTGATAATGACTTTGGCCTTTTCAAACAACACTGTGTTGTTGTTGTTATAGTCTGCTTTCTGCTTTCGCCAGAGTCTGCTTGCCCATTTCTCCAGATGCCACGCTGACAGGAATTCACAGTTGATGGGTAGGGTGCGGGAGTCAAAGGGTTAATTTTTTTTAACAGTTAATGGGTAGGGTACGGGACTCAAAGTGTTAAAGAATGATCTGATGATTCTCTTCTTCAAACAGGAAGCTGGTGGATAGGGTGAGGAGTCAAAAGGTTAATTTTTTGCAGCTGATGGGTAGGGCGCAGGAGTCAGAGGGTTAATGATCCGATGGTGCTCTTTTTCGAACAGGAACAGAGAAACTCCTGCAGGCATCCACCATGGTTCAGACAAGGGATGACAGATGCTATGAAATGGTCTTCCAGTATAATGCCGACCATGTTCACCAGGCTCTGGGGAATGACAAGCTCTCCCATTTTACCAAGGCCTTCCAGAGAGCCAGAAGAAAAAGAAGAGTAATCCTCTGGTATGCTAAATTACTTTTCTTTTTTTTTTTTACACAGCGTGACTTGTTTTAATATGGAAATTAACCCTTTGACTCCCACACCCTGTGCACCAACATCCTGTATTGCCAACCATGCTAACAAAGCAAAAACTTAACCCTTTGATTCTCTTACCCTTTCCACCGGCTTCCTTGCAGTCAAGTAAGTCAAAGGGTTAAAGAATGATCTGATGATGCTCTTCTTCGAAAAGGAAGCTGGTGGCTAGGGTGAGGGAGTCAAAGGGTTAATTTTTTAACAGTTGATGGGTAGGGTGCAGAAGTCAAAGGGTTAACGAATGATCTGATGATGCTCTTCTTCAAACAGGAACAATCAAACTCCTGCAGGCATCCACCATGGTTCAACGAAGAGCCAACAGGAAGCTGGAGGAAAGGGTGAAGGAATCGAATGGTTAAGTTTCTGCAGCTGGTGGATAGGGGTGCAGGAGTGAAAGGGTTAATTCACGAGTGCTCAATTCATCAGCAGGGGAAGTAAGTCAGGTTCACACGACACCGGTACGCGAGGTACTCTTTTGTGTCCCAACATATCCGGCACAGCACAATACCAAATCACAAATCAATGCTGTGTGAACTGCGGTGTGGGGCCTATTAATCAGTCATGTGGTACACTTAGCGCTCCAGTCCCCTTCGCAACCACACACACACATACACACACACAGATCGTAAAGCACGTCGTCCTCTCGGTCTTTTTGACCGTATGGTAGTAGGCGCTTGATGTTATAGAATGCAATGCAATGCTATGCTATGCTATGCTATGCTATACTATACTATGCTGTACTATGCTATGCTATACTATACTATGCTATGCTATGCTTTACTATGCTATACTATACAATACTATGCTATACTCTGCTGCACTCTGCTCTACTCTACTCTACTATGCTACGGTATACTACGCTATACATGTACTGTATTCTATTCTATTCTATTCTATTCTACTATACTATACTATACTACACTACACTACACTACACTACACTACACTATACTATACTATACTATACTATACTATACTATACTATACTATACTATACTATACTATACTATACTATACTATACTATACTATACTATACTATACTATACTATACTATACTATACTATACTATGCTATGCTTTACTATGCTATAATATACAATACTATGCTATACTCTGCTATACTCTACTGCATTCTGCTCTACTCTACTCTACTATGTTACGGTATGCAATGCTATACTCTATTCTACTCTACTATGTTATGCTATACTATACCATACTATACTATACTAGGCTATGCCATACTTACACTACTCTATGCTACACTACACTACTCTACTCTACACTACACTACACTACTCTACTCTACTATACTATACTATACTATACTATACTATACTATACTATACTATACTATACTATACTATACTATACTATACTATACTATACTATACTATACTATACTATACTATACTATTGCCTATCAATTAACATCAGGAAGAGAGTCCTGGAATGTTATATAGAACCAATACTGTTGTACGGATGTGAAGCGTGGACAGTCAGCAAGCAAAGCCAGATCAAGATTGAGGCAGCCGAGATGTGGTTTCTAAGAAGAATGTTGAGAGTTCCATGGACAGCAAAGAAAACAAACGAGACAGTCTTGATGGAGGCAGACACAAATAGATCACTCATAAGGAAGATCAGGAAAAGACAGGCAACATTTATAGGCTATTTTATGAGGAAGGGGGATTTGGAGCACCTGGTCACAACGGGAAAGCTGGAGGGAAAGAGAGCACCAGGCAGACCCAGGGAGAAAATGCTGGACGGACTTGCAGAGTGGCTGGGGACGAGGAGGGTGGGGGAGATGCTAGGGGCAACGAGAGATAGAGACATATGGAAGTCCATGATCGCCAATGCCATGCGGCAGGGCACCTGATGATGATGATGATTCTATTCTATTCATACAATGCAAGACAAGACAAGACAAGACAAGACAACGTAATACGACTCGATGCGATACAATGCAACACAACACAACACAACATAGCACAGCACAGCACAGCACAGCACCGCACAGCACAACACAACACAGCACAGCACAGCACAGCACAGCAAAGCACCGCACAGCACAACACAACACAGCACAGCACAGTACAGCACAGCACAGCACAGCACAACACAACACAACACAACACAACACAACACAACACAACACAACACAACACAACACAACACAACACAACACAACACAACACAACACAACACAACACAACACAACACAAGAGAGAGGCGGAAATAAAGTCCCGCAGAGATCAGACCTTACTTGCAAAGCTGAGGTCGGGTCACCACCCTTTGCTGCGGGCCTATAAACATAGGATCGACTCAACAAGGGATCCAATGTGTCCCCTGTGCAACGAGGAGGAACAAGACATGGCACATTGGATCCAAAGATGCCCCACAACCGAGTACATGCGGTGGCAATTATTCGGGGAGGACAGCTGGAGGCTGGAGTGCCTGTCCAACTATCCCGTGAAAGCGGTGACAAGGAGAACGCTCCTTGGATCTCGACATCAGCAATGATGTCGCCCATTTCCACACACACACACAACACAACACAGCACAGCACAGCACAACACAACACAACACAACACAACACAACACAACACAACACAACACAACACAAAACACAACACAACACAACACAACACAACGCAACGCAATGCAATACAATACAATGTAATGCAATACAATACAACGCAATGCAACGCAATACAATACAACACAACACATTGTAATACAATGCAATGCAATACAATACAACGCAACACAACACAACACAACACAAGACAATACAATGCAATGCAACACAATATAATATAATACAATACAACACAATGTAATACAATGCAATGCAATACAACACAATGCAATACAATACAATACAACGCAATACAATACAATACAACACAATACAACACAACACAATACAATACAACACAATACAACAACACAATACAATACAATACAACACAATACAATACAACACAATACAACACAATAAACAAATACAACAACACAATACAATACAATACAACACAATACAACAACACAATGCAATACAATACAATACAACACAACACAATACAATACAATACAATACAATACAATACAACACAACACAATACAATACAATACAACACAATACAACAACACAATACAATACAATGGTACTCCATGAATCCTTCCAGAAAATTGTCATGTCTGCCTAAATACATAACATAGCACATAAAAAAACATAATACAGCTCAAATCAACAATAGCACATCATAAAGCATACGCTGTACTTTACCCACCTTCATAAAGCATACACTTTGCCTTACCCACCTTCATAAAGCATACACTTTGCCTTACCCACCTTCATAAAGCATACACTTTACTTTACCCACCTTCATAAAGCATACACTTTACCTTACCCACCTTCATAAAGCATACACTTTGCCTTACCCACCTTCATAAAGCATACATTTTGCCTTACCCACCTTCATAAAGCATACACCTTACCCACCTTCACAAAGCATACACTTTACCTTACCACCTTCATAAAGCATACACCTTACATTACCCACCTTCATAAAGCATACACTGTACCTTACCCACCTTCACAAAGCATGCACCTTACCTTACCCACCTTCATAAAGCATACACTTTGCCTTACCCACCTTCATAAAGCATACACTTTGCCTTATCCACCTTCATAAAGCATACACTTTACTTTACCCACCTTCATAAAGCATACACTTTGCCTTACCCACCTTCATAAAGCATACATTTTACCTTACCCACCTTCATAAAGCATACACTTTACTTTATCCACCTTCATAAAGCATACACTTTACTTTATCCACCTTCATAAAGCATACACTTTGCCTTATCCACCTTCATAAAGCATACATTTTACCTTACCCACCTTCATAAAGCATACACTTTGCCTTACCCACCTTCATAAAGCATACATTTTGCCTTACCCACCTTCATAAAGCATACACATTACCTTACCCACCTTCATAAAGCATACACTTTGCCTTACCCACCTTCATAAAGCATACACTTTACTTTACCCACCTTCATAAAGCATACACTTTACTTTACCACCTTCATAAAGCATACACCTTACCTTACCCACCTTCATAAAGCATACACTTTACCTTACCCACTTTCATAAAGCATACACCTTACCTTACCCACCTTCATAAAGCATACACTTTACATTACCCACCTTCATAAAGCACACACTGTACCTTACCCACTTTCATAAAGCATACACCTTACCCACCTTCACAAAGCATACACTTTACCTTACCCACCTTCATAAAGCATACACCTTACATTACCCACCTTCATAAAGCATACACTGTACCTTACCCACCTTCACAAAGCATGCACCTTACCTTACCCACCTTCATAAA
>JAPXFY010000027.1:22223061-22230561 GCA_030674185.1 Monoplex corrugatus | reverse complement strand
TAAATCAATGTTTCCATTGTGTTACTTCATCGATTTATTTCACAAAAAATATCTGTCAGTTAAATGAATGTTTTAATAGTGTTACTTGTTATCTGGGAGGGAAAAGATCAGTTGAAATGGGCAAAATTTATGAAAATTTTATGAAATTTGTAGCTAGTAATATTTTGAAGATTTTATTATCCCGGTATCGTAAGGTAATTTTAAGTACCTTTTTCTGTTGAATTATTATGTATTCTCTCTCTGCTGAATGTTATATCTGTTGATTCTGTTGGAATTTCGTTAAATTGCTGTAACCCTCCATGTCTGGGTTTAAAAGGTCGATTAAAGACTGAATATTGTGTTCGTAATCCAAACAAGTGCGATGCGCGTAAGCAAACAGGAACCAGAAAAAAAACACAAAATAGAATCAGAACCGCATTTATTAATACAACAAGACAAGACAGACGCAAAATTTCGGCCAACTGGCCTTTGTCAAGCGAAACTGTAAGATCACAAACAAACACCAAATACAAAAATTGGAGAAAAAGACTTAAAACTTCCCTGCTGCTGCTTCTTCTAGTGTGTTCGTGTTTGTTGGTCACCATGTGACAGCAAAAAGTTTGGGGACCTGCTATTACGCAATCCACTCTTTAAAATGTTTTTTGAGATTCACAGGTGGCTACGTGGATCTTATATCGATAAGGATCGAGTGACTGACTGATCACACAGTGAGAGGTAAAGACACTAGCTAGGGCAAGCACCATGTACCTGTTCCGTTATCTTTGTCAGGGTCAGAGAATGATCGTGGCACTATACTGTACCTATAGCTACTGGTTCTATTCAGGGGTCCCCCACTAAACCAATGGTGACTGCTCGATGATTGATTGGTCGGTCACAGTGTGAGACCTCGTATGAAAGACTACTGATCTAGAACTACAGACAAAAGACTGTTTGTCTTCTATCTCCCAGAGGATCAGAGAGACGATAGCGGCAATTATATTAAAACGGACCCAACTAGCTAGATCGATGGGATCGATCAAATTGATTGATGTGATTGATTGAGTAGAGCCAGAAGAAGCACTGATCTACCATTGCAGACTAAACCCCATTTATGTTCTATCTCTTAGGATGATCAGAGAAAGAATGGCAGCAAACTATTACTATACCTGTGTATACTTACTCTATCAACGGACTGTGTATCGATAGGCCCCCGGGGATCGATCGAGTGATTGATTTGGTCACAAAGTAAGATAGATGAGCATTGACCTGGAATTGCAGACTAAACCCACATCTATACTCTGTTTCTTCAGATGTTACCGTTACTGTCATTTTTGTTTAAAGCCTTGCCAGCTGTGTATAGCCATATCAGGGCTATAACTGTTTCAAAACATACAATATTTTCAACAGGTTAAAAAAAAAATTTTTAAAAGAAAAGAAAACTAGGTACACGCATCAATGCATTCGCGCACATAATCTAAGGAGACACCTCTGGCGTTGACCACTCCGTCCAATTTATCAACGGGATTAAAGTAAAACTATGCAAAGCAAACATAACTAAGGACGCTAAAACATATATAAAAACGGGCATAAATTGCCTAAACTTGCTTTCTCATATCTCATTTCCCAAGAGCCAAAAATGCACTAATACATGTTTCAATTGCCAATCCTAAGAGAGAGTAGGTAAGATTTTATCGAACACGTATTGGTGAACGGACCAGCAAGGCAGAAAATGATAGGAAGAAATGACAGAAAGCAAACGAGGAAGAAAGAAACACAGAGAGTGACAGAAAGGGGAAATTTTGCACGGAATTTCCAGAAGGTGGGGATACTATCTATACCGAAAGAGCCCCGGCATCCCCACGGGAGGACGTCTCTTTAGATGATCAGAGAGAAGTGTAGAAGGGAACTGTACTGATGGCTACTGTTTCCCCTTTACAGGTCCCTTACAGATCCATGGTGATTGGCCGCAAAGTAAGCGCTGGATAAAGCACCGCCATAGGTTGCAATCTTAACCCTTTAACTCCCTGCACCCTATCCACCAACTGCAAAATCTTAACCTTTGACTCCCTCAATTTATCCACCAGATTCCTGCAAGGAATTGGTGGATAGGGCGAGGGAGTCAAAGGGTTAAGTTTTTGTTTTTGCTATCATGGTTGACAATGCAGGGTGCTTGCTGGTGGACATGGGTGCGGGAGTCAAAGGGTTAAACCCCGTTTATGGTCCATCTCTTCAGACGATCAGAGAGAGGATCACAGAAAGTACACTGCACTGGCGGATAGTGTTTCTATTCACGGGTCTCTTACTAGATCGATGGGTGGTCAATCCACTGATTGAACCAGATAACACACACTGTCACCTAGGGCCGCAGTAAAGTGCACAGCGGTTATCTTCTCTTTTACCTCTTCAGAGGATCAGAGCTTGGAGCTTGGAGATCGTTCAAGAGGGATTCCTGGCGATCAGGCAATCCCATACACGCTTCACCCAGATACGCCAGCATCTATTTGGCTAATTCTCCGAATCTGCTCGAAACTGATCCGCTGGCAAGATCACGAAATGGGGAAGTGAGTGGGAGAGCAGGGACTTGTGAAACTCTAAACTGACACCATGAGAATGATGGAAACATTAAGACAGGTTGCCAACAGGCCCGTCTTTAAGTTTAACCCTTTGACTCCCGCACCCTATCTATCAACTGGCAAAAACTTAAACCTTTGACTCCCGCACCCTAAGTATCAACTGGCAAAAACTTAACCCTTTGATTCCCGCACTCTATCTATCAACTGGCAAAAATTTAACCCTTTGACTACCGCACCCTATTTATCATTCCAAAAACGTAACCCTTTGACTCCCGCACCCTATCTGTCAATTGCAAAAACTTAACCCTTTGACTCCTGCACCCTATCTGTCAACTGCAAAAACTTAACCCTTTGACTCCCGCACCTATCTATCAACTGCCAAAAACTTAACTTTTTTGGCTCCCACATCCTATCTATCAACTGCAAAAACTTAACCCTTTGACTCCCCCATCCCTATCCACCAACTTCCTGCCGGAAGAAGCTGGTAGATAGGGTGAGGGAATCAAAGGGGTTAAGTTTTTGTTTTGCTATCATGGTTGACAATGCAGGATGCTGGTGGATAGGGTGAGGGAGTCAAAGGGTTAAGTTTTTTTTTGCTTCATGGTTGACAATGCAGGATGCTGGTGGACAGGTGAGGGAATCAAAGGGTTAAGTTTTGTTTTTGTTTCATGGTTGACAATGCAGGTGCTGGTGGATAGGATGAGGAGTCAAAGGGTTAAGTTTAGTTTTTGCTGTCATGGTTGACAATGCAGGTTGCTGGTGGATAGGATGGGAAGTCAAAGGGTTAAGTTTTGTTTTTGTTGTCATGGTTGACAATGCAGGTTGCTGGTGGATAGGATGGGGAAGTCAAAGGGTTAAGTTTTGTTTTTGTTGTCATGGTTGACAATGCAGGTTGCTGGTGGATAGGATGGGGAAGTCAAAGGGTTAAGTTTTGTTTTTGCTGTCATGGTTGACAATGCAGGTTGCTGGTGGACAGGGTGAGGGAGTCATAGGGGTTAAGTTTTTGTTTTTGCTAGCTAATCATGGTTGACGATGCAGGATGCTGGTGGACAGGGTTGCAGGAGTGAGTCAAAGGGTTAAATTAAATTCATATCGCGGGCTGGGATTGAACTCGAGTCCACTGATCAGATCTTGAGTCAAACCCAGTCCGCCGCTCTATCAAAAACAACCGACCAGCTCACGCAAACAGATCAGACAGACGAAGAACACAGCCAGCACATAACCATCGACCATCAACAGTCCCCCAGGCTTAATTGACGCAACAGGAATGAATTAATGCCAGTCACGACAGCTAGCTACACTGTGGCCTACCGGTGGCTGCTGTTTCCATTAACGGGGGTGGGGGGTGGGGACCCATCGATCGATCGGATCGATCACTGATGGATTGATCACCTTCATCTCTCCTTGATTCGTGCTAAAACCAGAAACGAGTTCATTCCAGACGAATGGGCAAAAGCTGTGAGCTTATCGTCGGGACCAGTGACGTTTTGTTGACGTCAGTGGTGTGGGTTTAGGCAAGAGAGTGACGTCTGTTTAGTCCAGTGGTGGTCGAAAAACGAGAAAAGAAAGTGATTTATATATATATGTGTATATATTATAATATATATAATATATATATATATATATTCATAAAGAGAGAGAGAGAGAGAGAGAGAGAGAGAGTAGAGAGAAGATCTGTCAACGTCAGTGGTGGTTTAGGCGAAGTCAGTAGTTTAAGACAGAAGAGAGAGTGTGACGTTTATCTACGTCAGTGGTTAAGGACAGCACACAGAGAGTGTGTGTGTGACGTTTTGTCTACATTCGTAGTTTAAGACAGCAGAGAGAGTGTGACTTTGTCTACGTTAATAGTTTAAGATAGAAGAGAGAGTGTGACGTTTGTCTACGTTAGTGGCTAGGGACAGAAGAGAGAGTGTGACGTTTGTCCTACGTCACTTGTGGGTTAGGACAGAAGAGATAAGATGACATTTGCCTACGTCAGTGGTGGGGTTAGAAAGAAGATACAAAGTGATAAAAGTTCACGATATGAGGCTAAAAATAATGTATTTCTGTGATTTTAGCCAAGATTGACTGGAGATAAAGGTTCAGTGTGTACCGGTGTTTGTCTTTTGACAAACAGTATCAGAATCAAGGCGATAAACAGTGTTGTAATACATGTGAACAAATATTTTTTAAAGCAATGAAATCAGCCTTGACTAATTTGAACACGAAGGCTTATCTTTAATGAACAAAACAAGAGAATCTTTTCATGAACGAGACAAGAGAACTGAAATTAAAGATTTGCCCAAATGATATCTGACAAGAATAAAAGAAAGAGAAAAGAAGAGGAAAGGTTTAAACAACGGTAGAAAATAAAAGGACAAGAAATAAGTCAAATACCAAATTTCATTACGGGATAAATAATAACAAACGACAGCTGGAGTCTATGGGATAACTTTTGTCACCACTTGAATTCGGGGGTCTTGTCCCTTTATTCATTTAGGCTATTCATGATGTATTTATGTGTTTGTTTGAGTGTTTGTTTAATACTTGTCTAACTCCATTTCACGGAATGGCTTCTGTTTCGTGATTATCAGGTGACTGCTTCTTAGATTTTGTTCACAAGAATCATTTTTAACTCATTTACGGATGTTTGTTCTCTGTTATTTATATAAAGGTTCACGGACTGCTTCGTTTTAGATTTAGTTCACGAAAGGATCATTTTGAAAAGTGGATTGGTAGAATATTCCCTGCACGGTCGCAGCAAAGAATTAGACCAGTTCTATCCACTTTGTCTTGAACCCGACCACTTGAGCGATTCTCATTTTGACAGAAAGGAATTAAGGGCTTAACAGGATTACTTGATTTAAAAGTGACCCAGGCCGCTTTGATAAGAATGCCGTTTTATCGCTGAGGTTGCCAGCTTTCAAATAGAATTAGATTAGAGACAATGCAACGTTACATTTGCGTTTATTAAATGAACGAAACAGAAACAGACCCACAATTTCGATCAAAATGGCCTTTATTATGTGTATATAGAAGAAAAAGAAGAAGAAGAAGAGGAAAAAGAAGAAGAATTTATTGTTTATTGTTATTGTCGTTTAAAGTCCAGCTGACTGCGTAGACCATATCAGGGCTATAACCGCTTCAAAACATACAAAACTTCAACAAGAGAAAAAAAAAAAAAAAAAAATTAAGTGCACATACGATCGATGTATTTGCACACATAATCTAAGGACATGCTCCCAGCGTTGACCACTCCGTCCAATTTATCGCACAGGGGATTTAAAAAGCACACCTGAACACAAATTTAAGCATACCTAAGGACACCAAAACATACATAAAAACGGGCCTAAATTACCTAAAATTGCTTTCCGCATATCTCACCCCCTAGAACCAAAACATACACTTAATACATATATCCAATTATCAATTCTAAGAAAAAGTAGGTAAGACTTTATCGAATATGAAGAAGAAGAAGAAGGAGAAGAAGAAGAAGGAGGAGGAGGAGAGGAGAAGAAGAAGAAGAAAAACAAATAAACAAGATCAGTAAAATCAGGACGTAAAAATATTAAAATTTATTAAGATTTAAGGACAAAGCTTGTCTCAGGATCACCTAAATTTTGCGAGTGGCTTAAGCCATTTTCAGTCATTTGTTCTCAATCTGTAAATCCTACATTTCATAACAGCTTTATTACTATTATTTTTTTAAACGCGCTCGCAAAGGAGTTTTGGTCGATATCTGTGCCTGTGTTTTTGTTGTTGTTGTTTGTTTGTTGTTGTTGTTGTTTTGTGTGTGTGTGTTTTTGGTTGTTTTTTTTTTTTTCGTATTCATTTGATAAGCGTTCTTCAAGTCGCCTTAACAGGATCGTGATTTTTTTTTCAAGCATTGTTTAGGAAGAAAACGTCTTCTCCCAGTCATACAACCTAAACTGTTTCTACCAGTCAGACTCCACTAACTCTTGAGAGTTGTCTTCTCCAGCTGAACGAAATATCAAGGGAATGTATCCGATGTGTTGTTTTTGTCCTAACTGGAGAGAATTAATTTGCTTTTTTGTTGTCTTCCATGTACGCTTAACAAAGATTAATTGGTCGAAAATATGTGCTTATCATGTTTCGCGGGTAAAACCTTTTGACTCCCGCACCCTATTCACCAACTGAAAAATCTTAACCCTTTGACTTCCTCACCCTATCCAGCAGCTTCCTGCCTGAGGAAGCTGGTGGATAGGGTGAGGGAGTCAAAGAGTTAAGTTTTTGCTTTGCTGGCACAGTTGACAACGCAGGATGCTTGGTAGACATGGTGCGGGAGTCAAAGGGTTACATTAAATACGCGTTCACACTATGTTTTCATGTGTTTTTAAAGTTCTTGTTCTGTTTTATTGTGTGTTTTTCTTAGTTTCCAAGAACGACCAGCACAGACCGTGACCACCACTTCACCACTATAACGCGGTGGAACAAGGACTGAAGCACACTCTTGACAAATATCTATTGAACACCAAAGCAGACTGTTATATAAAGTTACTCGTTCCAAGCACTGACTAAAACAACAGATCAGAAAGAACAAATCAAGCAGGCACAAATCACTACTACCGTTGCCCCGTTTGTAAGCATACTGTGGTCGTCAAGAGCAGACCTCCCAAGATTATTTATTTCATTCTCGAACAGCGAACCCACAAGCAGCGTTGTGGGTAGCCTGAAGTTTGTGAGCAAGTGTTGCGAGCAGTTTTTTTTTAGCAGGGTCAACGTGGGTCAACTTGTGAGTGAAGTTGTGAGCGGCTTGTGAGCAGAACCGATTTCGGGTGTGTGTGTGTACGTGTCTGTGTTGTGTGCGTTACTGTAGCTACAGACTCAGAGAAATCATGTCCAGGGATAGTAGCCAGTTACATGTTGGCTGCTCGTAAGAGGTTGGTAAATTATCTTTTGTCTGTCTGCCTGTCTGTCTGTCTGACTGTCTGTCTCTCTCTGTCTCTGT
>JAPXFY010000027.1:22198061-22218061 GCA_030674185.1 Monoplex corrugatus | reverse complement strand
ACAACAAACCCTACACACACAAACCATATACAGTTACACAAACCCTATACAGTTAGACAATCCCTATACAGTTAGACAAACCCTACACAGACAAACCCTACACAGACAAACCCTACACAGACAAACCCTATACAGTTAGACAAACCCTACACACACAAACCCTACAGAGACAAACCCTATACAGTTAGACAAACCCTATACAGTTAGACAAACCCTATACAGTTAGACAAACCCTACACAGACAAACCCTACACAAACAAACCCTATACAGTTAGACAAACCCTATACAGTTAGACAAACCCCATACAGTTAGACAAATCCTATACAGTTAGACAAACCCTATACAGTTAGACAAACCCTATACACTTAGACAAACCCTATACACTTAGACAAACCCTATACAGTTAGACAAACCCTATACACTTAGACAAACCCTATACAGTTAGACAAACCCTATAACAGACAAATCCTACACAGACAAACTCTATACAGTTAGACAAACCCTATACACTTAGACAAACCCTATACAGACAAACTCTATACAGTTAGACAAACCCTATATAGTTAGACAAACCCTACTCAGACAAACCCTACACAGACAAACCCTATACAGTTAGACAAACCCAATACACTTAGACAAACCCTATACAGTTAGACAAACCCTACACAGACAAACCCTACACAGACAAACCCTACACAGACAAACCCTATACAATTAGACAAACCCTATACAGTTAGACAAACCATACACACACAAACCCTACACAGACAAACCCTATACAGTTAGACAAACCCTACACAGACAAACCCTACACAGACAAACCCTACACAGTTAGACAAACCCTAACAAAAAACCCTACACACACAAACCATATACAGTTACACAAACCCTATACAGTTAGACAATCCCTATACAGTTAGACAAACCCTACACAGACAAACCCTACACAGACAAACCCTACACAGACAAACCCTATACAGTTAGACAAACCCTACACACACAAACCCTACAGAGACAAACCCTATACAGTTAGACAAACCCTATACAGTTAGACAAACCCTATACAGTTAGACAAACCCTACACAGACAAACCCTACACAAACAAACCCTATACAGTTAGACAAACCCTATACAGTTAGACAAACCCCATACAGTTAGACAAATCCTATACAGTTAGACAAACCCTATACAGTTAGACAAACCCTATACACTTAGACAAACCCTATACACTTAGACAAACCCTATACAGTTAGACAAACCCTATACACTTAGACAAACCCTATACAGTTAGACAAACCCTATAACAGACAAATCCTACACAGACAAACTCTATACAGTTAGACAAACCCTATACACTTAGACAAACCCTATACACTTAGACAAACCCTATACAGACAAACTCTATACAGTTAGACAAACCCTATATAGTTAGACAAACCCTACTCAGACAAACCCTACACAGACAAACCCTATACAGTTAGACAAACCCTATACACTTAGACAAACCCTATACAGTCAGACAAACCCTATACAGTTAGACAAACCCTATACACTTAGACAAACCCTATACAGTCAGACAAACCCTATACAGTTAGACAAACCCTACAGAGTCAGACAAACCCTATACAGTTAGATAATAATAATAATAATAATTACAATATTTATATAGCGCAAAATCTTGATAAAATCAAATCTAAGCGCTGAAGCAGACACACACGCAGGCACGCACGCTCGCACACACACGCACGCACACATACAGACACACACACACACACACACACACACACACACACACAACACACACACACACACACACACACACACACACACACACACACGCATGGCTATAAATGGGGAGAAAGAATATAAAGCAATAAAAGCAAGAATAAAAGCAATGGAAAATTATAGAGAGCATAGCATACAATTATATATTATAACCATGTGGTTCCCTCCGAGCGGAGACAGGCTGCAGAGGGGAGGGTTGAGTGAGGTTAGGATTTTATGCAGGAGAGAAAAGGTGAGTTTTGAGAGCGGACTTGAAGGAGACAAAAGTAGGTTGCTGACGGACTGAGAGAGGAAGTTTGTTCCAGGAGAGTGGACCAGAAACAGAGAAGGCTCGTGGACCATAGGTATTGAGCTTAGTGCGTGGAAAGCGAAGAGTCAGAGGATCAGAGGCAGAGCGGAGGGTACGTGAGGGAACATAGATCTCAAGTAGGCTTGACAGGTAATCGGGGGCTGCGTTATTGAGGCTTTTGTAGCACATGGTGTCTAGTTTGTACTGTATGCGCTTTGATACAGGGAGCCAGTGAAGTTGTGCCAGGAGAGGAGATATGTGGTCAGCTTTTTTCTTTTTGAGTACAAGGCGTGCAGCATTGTTTTGAATGCGCTGTAGGATGTGAATGGTGGAGGCAGGAAGACCAGACAGGAGTGAATTGCAATAGTCAATGCGAGACATTATGAAGGAGAGAACGAGTTTTGCAGTTGTTTCGACAGAGAGATACTTCCTGATCAGCTTTATACGATGGAGATGATAGTAGCAGGATCTGGCAGTTTGAGAAACAAAGTTGTTCATGGAGAGGGTAGAGTCAATGCAGACACCAAGGTTTTTAGCTGAATCAGAAATTGGGACTGATGTGTTACATAATGGGAGAGAAAGAGGAGGCAGCTGAGAAAGTTTCTGACGGGTGCCAATGAGGATAGCTTCTGTTTTGTCGTCATTAAGCTGAAGTCTATTGTGTGTCATCCAGTTCTTAATGTCCGAGTAACACTCAGTGGTGCGAGTCAACAGGCGCTGTATATTATCAGGTGAGTCACTGTCTTGAAGTTGGGTGTCATCAGCATAGAAGTGGTGTTTTATAGAATGGGAGTTGGTGATGGTGGACAGGGGGGAGGTGTAAAGAGTGAAAAGAACAGGGCCAAGGACAGATCCTTGTGGAACACCACAGGTCAGGTATGCAGGTTGAGAGTAAGTGCCATTGATGAGAACGGTTTGTTTTCTGTTTGATAGGTATGAAGTGAACCAAGACAGAGCAATGTCAGAGATGCCAAAAGTATGATGAAGTCTAGAAAGGAGAATACCATGATCAATGGTATCAAAGGCTGCAGACAGATCAAGGAGTGTGAGGAGAGAGACTTTGCCAGTATCAGTTGCAAGGAGGAGATTGTTGAGAATGTGTAGTAGGGCAGTTTCAGTGCTATGGCACTGGCGGTAGGCTGACTGGAAAGGATTGAGGAGATTGTTGGCAGACAGGTGAGAGTTCAGCTGGTTGAGGACGACTTTTTCAAGGAGTTTTGACAAGAAAGAGATATTAGAGATAGGCCGGTAATTTTTCAGTTCATTTGGATCTAAATTGTGTTTCTTGAGGAGAGGGTGAACAATAGCAGACTTGAAAGAATCTGGGACAGTTCCAGTTTGAAGATAAACCCTATACAGTTAGACAAACCCTACACAGTTAGACAAACCCTATACAGTTAGACAAACACTATACAGACAAACCCTACACAGTTAGATAAACCCTATACAGTTAGACAAACCCTATACAGTCAGACAAACCCTACACAGACAAACCCTATACAGTTAGACAAACCCTACACAGTTAGACAAACCCTATACATTTAGACAAACCCTATACAGTTAGACAAACCCTATACAGTTAGACAAACCCTATACACTTAGACAAACCCTATATAGTTAGACAAACACTATACACTTAGACAAACCCTATACAGACAAACCCTATAACAGTTAGACAAACCCTATACAGTTAGACAAACCCTATACACTTAGACAAACCCTATACACTTAGACAAACCCTACACAGACAAACCCTATACAGTTAGACAAACCCTATACACTTAGACAAACCCTATACAGTTAGACAAACCCTACACAGACAAACCCTATATATTTAGACAAAACCTATACACTTAGACAGACCCTACACAGTTAGACAAACCCTACACAGACAAACCCTATACAGTTAGACAAACCCTACACAGACAAACCCTATACAGTTAGACAAACCCTACACAGACAAACCCTATACACTTAGACAAACCCTACAGACAAACCCTACACAGACAAACCCTATACAGTTAGACAAACCCTATACAGACAAACCCTATACAGTTAGACAAACCCTGCACAGACAAACCCTACACAGACAAACCCTATACAGTTAGACAAACCCTGCACAGACAAACCCTATACAGTTGGACAAACCCTATACAGTTACCCTATACAGTTAGATAAACCCTATACAGTTAGACAAACCAAATACAGTTAGACAAACCAAATACAGTTAGACAAACCCTTTACAGTTAGATAAACCCTATACAGTTAGATAAATCCTATACAGTTAGACAAACCCTACACAGACAAACCCTACACACACAAACCCTACACAGACAAACCCTACACACACAAACCCTACACAGACAAACCCTACACAGTTAGACAAACCCTACACACACAAACCCTACACAGACAAACCCTATACAGTTAGACAAACCCTATACAGTTAGACAAACCCTACACAGTTAGACAAAGCCTACACACACAAACCCTACACAGACAAACCCTATACACCTATACAAACCCTATACAGTTAGACAAACCCCATACAGTTAGACAAACCCTATACAGTTAGACAAACCCCATACAGTTAGACAAACCCTATACAGTTAGACAAACCCTATACAATTAGACAAACCCCATACAGTTAGACAAATCATATACAGCTAGACAAACCCCATACAGTTAGACAAATCCTATACAGTTAGACAAACCCTATACACTTAGACAACCCAATACACTTAGACAAACCCTATACAGTTAGACAAACCATATACACTTAGACAAACCCTATACACTTAGACAAACCCTATACAGTCAGACAAACCCTATACAGTTAGACAAACCCAATACACTTAAACAAACCCTATATAGTTAGACAAACCATATACACTTAGACAAACCCTATACACTTAGACAAACCCTATACAGTCAGACGAACCCTATACAGTTAGATAAACCCTATACACTTAGACAAACCCTACACAGTTAGACAAAAACTATACAGACAAACCCTACACACTTAGACAAACCCTACACAGTTAGACAAATACTATACACACAAACCCTACACAGTTAGATAAACCCTATACAGTTAGACAAACACTATACAGTCAGACAAACCCTATACAGACAAACCCTATACAGTTAGACAAACCTTATAAGACAAACCCTATACAGCTAGACAAACCCTGTACAGTTAGATAAACCCTATACACTTAGACAAACCCTACACAGACAAACCCTACACAGAAAACCTATACAGTTAGACAAACCCTACACACTTAGACAAACCCTACACAGACAAACCCTATACAGTTAGACAAACCCTATACAGTTAGACAAACCTACACAGACAAACCCTACACAGACAAACCCTACACAGACAAATCCTATACAGACAAACCCTACACAGTTAGACAAACCCTATACAGTTAGACAAACCTTATACAAACCCTACACAGACAAACCCTACACAGACAAACCCTACACAGACAAACCCTATACAGTTAGACAAACCTACACAGTTAGACAAACCCTATACAGTTAGACAAACCCTATACAGACAAACCCTATACAGTTAGACAAACCCTATACAGACATACCCTATACAGTCAGACAACCCTACACAGACAAACCCTACACAGACAAACCATATACAGTTAGACAAACCCTATTACTGTTAGACAAAACCAATACAGTTAGGCAAACCCTATACACTTAGACAAACCCTATACACTTAGACAAACCCTATACAGTTAGACAAACCCTATACACTTAGACAAACCCTATACAGACAAACCCTATACAGTTAGACAAACCCTATACACTTAGACAAACCCTATACACTTAGACAAACCCTATACACTTAGACAAACCCTATACAGACAAACCCTATACAGTTAGATAAACCTATACAGTTAGACAAAACCTATACAGTTAGACAAACCTACACAGACAAACCCTACACAGTTAGACAAACCCTATACACTTAGACAAACCCTATACAGTTAGACAAACCCTACACAGACAAACCCTATACAGTTAGATAAAACCCTATACAGTTAGACAAAACCTATACAGTTAGACAAACCCTACACAGTTAGACAAACCCTACACAAACAAACCCTATACAGTTAGACAAACCCTACACAGACAAACCCTATACAGACAAACCTATACAGTTAGACAAACCCTACACAGTTAGACAAACCCTACACAGACAAACCCTATACAGTTAGACAAACCCTACACAGACAAACCCTACACAGACAAACCCTATACAGTTAGATAAACCCTATACAGTTAGACAAAACCTATACAGTTAGACAAACCATATACAGTTAGACAAACCCTACACAGTTCAGACAACCCTATACAGTTAGACAAACCCTATACAGTTAGACAAACCCTATACAGTTAGACAAACCCTACACAGACAAACCCTATACAGTTAGACAAACCCTACACAGACAAACCCTATAAAGTTAGACAAACCCTACACAGACAAACCCTATACAGTTAGACAAACCACTATACAGTTAGACAAACCCTATACACTTAGACAAACCCTATACACTTAGACAAACCCTACACAGACAAACCATACACAGTTAGACAAACACTATACAGTTAGACAAACCCTATACACTTAGACAAACCCTATACAGTTAGACAAACCCTATACACTTAGACAAACCCTACACAGTTAGACAAACCCTATACACTTAGACAAACCCTATACAGTTAGACAAACCCTACACAGACAAACCCTATACAGTTAGACAAACACTATACAGTTAGATAAACCCTATACAGCTAGACAAACCCTATACAGACAAACCCTATACAGTTAGACAAACCCTATACACTTAGACAAACCCTATACACTTAGACAAACCCTATACACTTAGACAAACCCTATACACTTAGACAAACCCTATACACTTAGACAAACCCTACACAGACAAACCCTATACAGTTAGACAAACCCTATACAGTTAGACAAACCCTACGAACGTTAGATAAACCCTACACAGTTAGACAAACCAAATACAGTTAGACAAACCAAATACAGTTAGATAAACCCTATACAGTTAGATAAACCCTATACAGTTAGACAAACCCTATACAGTTAGACAAACCCTACACAGACAAACCCTACACAGACAAACACTATACAGTTAGACAAACCCTACACACACAAACCCTACACACACAAACCCTATACAGTTAGACAAACCCTATACAGTCAGACAAACCCTACACAGACAAACCCTACACAGACAAACCCTACACAGTTAGAAAAACCCTACACACACAAACCCTACACAGACAAACCCTACACAGTTAGACAAACCCTACACACACAAACCCTACACACACAAACCCTATACAGTTAGACAAACCCTACACAATTAGACAAATCCTACACACACAAACCCTACACAGACAAACCATACACAGTTAGACAAACCCTATACAATTAGACAAACCCTACACACACAAACCCTACACAGACAAACCATACACAGACAAACCCTACACAGTTAGACAAACCCTATACACACAAACCCTACACACACAAACCCTACACAGACAAACCCTATACAGTTAGACAATCCCTGTACAGTTAGACAAACCCTACACAGACAAACCCTACACAGACAAACCCTACACAGACAAACCCCATACAGTTAGACAAACCCTATACAGTTAGACAAACCCTACACACACAAACCTACACACGCAAACCCTATACAGTTAGACAAACCCTATACAGTTAGACAAACCATATACAGTTAGACAAACCCTACACAGGCAAACCCTACACAGACAAACCCTATACAGTTTGACAAACCCTATACATTTAGACAAACCCTATACAGTTAGACAAATCCTATACACTTAGACAAACCCTATACAGTTAGACAAACCCTATACACTTAGACAAACCCTAATAACACCCTTAGACAAACCCTATACAGTTAGACAAACCCTATACACTTAGACAAACCCTATACAGTTAGACAAACCCTACACAGACAAACCCTATATATTTAGACAAAACCTATACACTTAGACAGACCCTACACAGTTAGACAAACCCTACACAGACAAACCCTATACAGTTAGACAAACCCTACACAGACAAACCCTATACAGTTAGACAAACCCTACACAGACAAACCCTATACACTTAGACAAACCCTACAGACAAACCCTACACAGACAAACCCTATACAGTTAGACAAACCCTATACAGACAAACCCTATACAGTTAGACAAACCCTGCACAGACAAACCCTACACAGACAAACCCTATACACTTAGACAAACCCTGCACAGACAAACCCTATACAGTTGGACAAACCCTATACAGTTAGACAAACCCTATACAGTTAGATAAACCCTATACAGTTAGACAAACCAAATACAGTTAGACAAACCAAATACAGTTAGACAAACCCTATACAGTTAGATAAACCCTATACAGTTAGATAAACCCTATACAGTTAGACAAACCCTACACAGACAAACCCTACACAGACAAACCCTACACACACAAACCCTACACAGACAAACCCTACACAGACAAACCCTACACAGTTAGACAAACCCTACACACACAAACCCTACACAGACAAACCCTATACAGTTAGACAAACCCTATACAGTTAGACAAACCCTACACAGTTAGACAAAGCCTACACACACAAACCCTACACAGACAAACCCTATACAGTTACATGTAGACAAACCCTACACAGACAAACCCATAGACAGACAAACCCTACACAGACAAACCCTATACAGTTAGACAAACCCTATACAGTTACATGTAGACAAACCCTACACACACAAACCCTACACACACAAACCCTATACAGTTAGACAAACCCTATACATTTACATGTAGACAAACCCTATACAGACAAACCCTACACACACAAACCCTATACAGTTAGACAAACTCTATACTGTTAGACAAACCCTACACACTTAGACAAATCCTATATCATCATCAAGTGCCCTGCCACATGGCATTGGCGATCATGGCCCTCCATATGTATCTATCCCTTGTTGCCGCAAGCACATCTTCCACCTTGTCTGTCTTCAGCCACTCTGCAAGTCCGTCCAATATTTATTTCCTGGGTCTACCTGGTGATCTCTTTCCCTCCAGCTTTCCTGTTGTGACCAGGTGCTCCAATTCCCCTTTCCTCATAAAATAGCCTATAAATGTTGCCCGTCTTTTCCTAATCTTCCTTATGAATGATCTCCTTGTGTCTGCCTCCATCAAGACAGTCTCGTTTGTTTTCTTTGCTGTCCAAACCCTATACAGTTCCATGAAACCTAGACAATAAGTACCTTCCCAAATACCCTTTGCCTGTTATTCTAAACGGCTTTACGAACGGACGATAAACGGTTATCTGAAGCAGTCCGAGTCAAAAAGCCGTACAATGTTAACATGCACTACGGGCAATAGCTCACGGAAACAGTATAGAATGCATTGTGACCTTGTGTTTCTTTGGACCAACGGGGAGAACAACTGACCGCTCTGCGTGGACTCCCGTTGAGCTTTAGTGAACAGACATTAAAGCAAAGACCACCACCCACCCACCCACCTACCTACACCCCCCCACGCCCCCCCCCCACACACACACGCACGCACGTATGCACGCACGCACGCACACACACACACACACACACATTTTTAACCTAAAGAAAGAACAACTTAAGAGAACGAGCAAAATACAGAAACAGACGGACACAAGTTCTAGGAACAAAAGCTCTATCAAATTCAACAATGCAGTGCATTGACGTTGTCAGTGTGAGGTATACTGCACAAAGAGAACAGCACATTACATGTCATTATCAGCCGTTCAAATGAATGTTGTATGTGTGAGAAAGAACTGACATAGTTTGAGTTGCATCCAACGGGTCATAGGGGAAAAAAACTTGGTTCCTTTCTTACCACCAAATTCAGAACTGTGAAATTAAGTTTACATTGTGGGCTTAGTAGTATTAGACTTGAATAGGTTAAGGAGAACGATCATATCAAGCCACTTAGAAAGGCAAACAAAGATTTATCAGGGACAGGTGCACTTATTACCTAGGTTGTGTGAATTTGTGTAGAGTTTTTGTCTTACTGACAATAATAATAATGACGATACTACTACTACCACCACTACTACTACTACTGATGATGATGATGATGATGATCATCATCATCACCATCATAATGATGCGATGATGATGACGACGACGACGACGACGACAACAACAACAACAGTGATGATGATGATGATGATGATGATGATGATGATGATGATGATGATGATGATGATGATATAACAAAAATGACAAAAATGATGATGATGATGGTGGCGGTGGTGGTGGGGTGTTGGTGTTGGTGGTGGTGGTGGTGGTGGTGGTGGCAACGACGCCGACGACAACATTTATATAGCGAAAACATACATGCTAGAAAATGCTCTTTCACTTTACAAACAGCATAAACATTGCGACTTTAATACAATAATGCGGGGCAGAAATGGAACACGTACACTGACACATCAAAGCAGCATAAACATGTCTATGTCAATACATTGCTGTAAAATGCAGTACAAACATTTGGAATACATGAGTACACCAGTACATCAAGGCAACATAAACATGATTATCAAAAACAACAACAATCTGTTTTTTTTCACTTTAGGGTGAGGGAATCAAAGGGTTAAGTTTTTGCAGTTGGTGGATAGGGTGAGGGAATCAAAGGGTTAAGTTTTTGCAGTTGGTGGATAGGGTGAGGGAATCAAAGGGTTAAGTTTTTGCAGTTGGTGGATAGGGTGCATGATTCCAAGGGTTAAAGACGGACAAAGATTTATGGGTACCAGGTATTTACTACCAAGGTGGTATGAAATTGTATAGGGGTTTTGTCTCTTTGTTCTCGTAGTGGGGGTAAATCGGATGAGGGGGGAGGGGGAGTAGAGAGAAGGAGGTAGGGAGAATTGGTAGAAAAAGGAAGGGTGGGGAAGAATAGTGGATTCATTTTTGAGCACTTAGGTTCGGAACCGTCAGATCTGGTTTGCCTCTCTGTCTGTTTGTATGTTGAACAAGCACGCAGGCGAACACACAAATCCACATACCCACACATTCACACATGCATACGCATATGCATACACGCGCGCACGCTCATACACACACAACACACACACGCACACACACTCCACATAACACAGTCATACACAACACATACATACGCATCGTACAACACACATACATACATGCAACACTCAAAACACAACACTCACACACACATACGCATACACACAACACACACACACACATACGCATACACACAACACACACACACACACAACGCACACACACACACACACACACACACACACACACACACACACACACACACACACACACACACACACAACACAACACACACAGCACACACACAGGACATGCGCACATCACATGTATACACAAACAACACGGAGCACACACACAGCACATACATGCATCACCCGCATACACACACACAACACAGCACATACACACAGCACATACACACAACACACACATACACAACACGCACACACACACACTCTCTCACAAAAACACACATATACAAAACACACACACACACATACACACACACACACACACACACACACACACACACACACACACACACACACACACACACACACACACACACACACACACACACAAACATTTGAAAATTTACACTGATGGGTCAGTAATTGAAAGAAAAGCAGGCTCAGCGTTTTTAATACCTGCTCTCAAAATTGAAAAATCTTTCTACATAGGACTTGATAAATCTATCTTTACAGCTGAACTCTTTGCAATATTAATGGCTTTAAACTTTCTGATAAGTCTTCCTAGGACAATTTTTCAGATACTTCTTTGCGTTGATTCAAAATCAGTACTTCAGGCTCTTGAATTATCAAAATTACAAACAAGATCAGAAATGATTCTGGAAATAAGTCACTTGATTCATAATTTATCTTTAAGAGGCACTGATATTACTTTCTGCTGGATACCTTCTCATAGTTCTTTTAGTTATAATAATAAAGTTGACAGGGCTGCCAAACGGGGAGCTAATAACTCACCAGATTCAAACAATATCCAGCTTTCTCTCTCGTTGCACGAGAATTACACTTTAGTGGACAACTACGTCTGGAAGCAGTTCCAATTAAAACAGAAAAAGTATGATAAATGTCACATGAACTTTGAAGTTAGCAAAATACTTAAGCAGCTTCATGCCAGCAGAACTATACAGTCCCTTATGTACAGATGGAAACTTGATGCATTCAAAACAAAATATACCAATAACATAGTGTGTCTGTGTGGAAAGAAGATAACACATAGTCATATTCTTTCTTGCGTTAGGGTAAAACGACATATTCCAACACTATCTGTGAGTACAGTTTCTGACATATTTGCCTCATCATCATTACTGTATGAATTTTTTGTTAGCCTGTCAAAAAGTCCTATAGCGAATTACCTTTAAAATGTTATTTGACTTGTTCATTGTTGTGGTTAGTCAATTATTAGTTTTACTTTTTATTCATTTCTTCCGGATATTTACTAATTTTGTTTGTCAGTTTGTTTGTTTAAATCGATAATTATGGTAACATTATTTGTTAGTTTTACCTTCCCCTCTTCAAAACAGTTGTTTTCTGGATCATCTTTTCTCAAATTCAAAATTGACAATTTTCAAATATCTTCTTCACTCCTCCTCTATCACTCCCCCCCCCCCCCCCCCACCTTTTTTTTTGTTTTTTGTTTTTTTTTGTTTTTTTTTTTGTTTTTGTTTTTTTTGTGTCTAAAATCACTTTAGTGAATAGACATTAAATCAAAGACCACAAACACAAACACACACACACAGTTAGACAAACCCTACACAGTTAGACATGTCATTATCAGCCGAATATACCGATAGAGCTGAGTATACCGATTGAGTTGAATATACCGATAGGGTTGAATATACCGATAGGGCTGAGCATACCGACAGGGCGTTAACAGACGTCTACCACCCCTGCCAACAACATATACGCACACACACACAGCACATACACACGAACATACACACATACATACGCACACATAAAACTCTCTTTCTCTTTCTCTTTCTCTTTCTCTCTCTCACATACAGCACACATACACGCAGAGACACACACACCCACACAGCACACACACACACAACACACACCACACACACACACACACACACACACACACACACACACACACACACACACACACACACCACACACACACACACACAAACACTAACACACCACACCACACACACACACACACACAAACATACACACAAAACACACACACACACACACACACACACACACACACACACACACACACAACACACACACACACCACAACACACACACACACACACACACACACACACACACACACACACACACACACACCAACACACACCACACACAGATGTGAAAAGCAGCAGAAACTTATGAAGGGAAGCACAGTCAAGCTTGTATGGAATAGTGCAGGAGGGCTTTTTGTCTCATTATTACTGTAGTAGTTGTAGGTTCGTGGACTGGAGACAAGGAAGACACTCGAACGATCAGCTGTCCGGTTCAGGAGTATCACATTTCGCCCACCTTTGTACCTGTTTGGGGAGAAGGGAGAAGAGTGGCAGAATGGTTCAGACGTTTGCCTACCAATACCTAATCTCGAGGTTCCAGGGTTCGCTCCCCGTAGAGGCCTCGACGTTTCTCCTCAGTTTGACCGGAAAATCGAACTGAACGTTTAGTCCTTCGAACGGTGACACCTTTTTTTAAATTTTTTAAATTTTTTTTATCCCCAACAAATTATTCAAAGCCATTTCATCATTTCGGTAGACAGTCCTATTTCGATCTAATGTGCACTAAATATAATGTCTTTTTTTATTTATTCTATACGAACAAGTTTGTGATGTATCTAAACAGGAAGGAATGTACATAAAATATAAAGTGGTATGTATTAATTTTTGCATGGCTATGCGCACTGGCTGACCATCGGTGCCAGTGATGAGATACATGTAACAGACCCGGTTGCCAGCGCTAAGTGCTCCTGGGGAGGAGTTGGTAGTCGGGATGTGTGAGATGGAAAACACCTGCTTCCGTACCGATAGGGCTGAGTATACCGATAGGGCTGAATATACCGATAGGGCTGAGTATACCCATAGGGCTGAGTATACCGATAGGGCTGAATATACCGATAGGGTTGACTATACCGATAGGGCTGAGTATACCGATAGGGCTGAATAATACCGATTGGGCTGAATATACCAGTAGAGCTGAGTATACCGATAGGGTTGCGTATACCGATAGGGCTGAGTATACCGATAGGGCTGAATATACCGATAGAGCTGAACCTACCGATAGGGCTGAATATACCGATAGGGCTGAGTATACCGATAGGGCTGAATATATCGATAGAGCTGAGTATACCGATTGAGCTGAATATACCGATAGGGCTGAATATACCGATAGAGCTGAGTATACCGATAGGGCTGAGTATACCGATAGGGCTGAATATACCGATTGGGCTGAATATACCGATAGGGCTGAGTATACCGATAGGGCTGAATATACCGATTGGGCTGAATATACCAGTAGAGCTGAGTATACCGATAGGGTTGCGTATACCGATAGGGATGGGTATACCGATAAGGCTGAGTATACCGATAGGGCTGAATATACCGATAGGGCTGAGTATACCGATAGAGCTGAGTATACCGATTGAGCTGAATATACCGATAGGGCTGAATATACCGATAGAGCTGAGTATACCGATAGGGCTGAGTATACCGATAGGGCTTGAATATACCGATTGGGCTGAGTATACCGATAGGGCTGAATATACCGATTGGGCTGAATATACCAATAGAGCTGAGTATACCGATAGGGTTGCGTATACCGATAGGGATGGGTATACCGATAGGGCTGAGTATACCGATAGGGCTGAATATACCGATAGGGCCGAGTATACCGATAGGGCTGAATATACCGATAGGGCTGAATATACCGATAGAGCTGAATATACCGATTGAGCTGAATATACCGATAGGGTTGAATATACCGATAGGGCTGAGCATACCGACAGGGCGTTAACAGACGTCCACCACCCCTGCCAACAACAGTAATCGCTTTATTGTGGATCCAGACAGAGTGATAGACACCCACCCCCTTCTCAGTAAGGAGGTCACCACCACGGCCCTCCATCGGCAGCTACAGTGTACCACTGACTCCCAAGACCCCAGCTGTGACTTACCTCAGATATGGAAACAATAGAGAAAACCGAGATTGAGGTCACCACATGACTGGGACATGGAGAGCCACATTTCCTGGGACAATTTTCACCATGCTCTAATGATGGATGATTTCATAATAATAGGGATGATGATCATGAAGAAGAATGTTGAGAGTTCCATGGACAGCAAAGAAAACAAACGAGACAGTCTTGATGGAGGCAGACACAAGAAGATCATTCATAAGGAAGATTAGGAAAAGACAGGCAACATTTATTGGCCATTTTATGAGGAAAGGGGAATTGGAACCCTGGTCACAACAGGAAAGCTGGGGGGAAAGAGAGCACCAGGTAGACCCAGGGAGAAGATGTTGGACGGACTTGCAGAGTGGCTGAAGACAAAGAGGGTGGAAGAGGTGTTTGAGGTAACAAGGGATAGAAACAGATGGAGGGCCACGATCGCCAATGCCATGTGGCAGGGCACTTGATGATGATCATCATCATCGTCATCATGAGGTGAGTGTCCCGAGAGTGGCGAGGCACGGGTACTCCAGGTTCCATCCGCAGTCTCGTGGTGTTTCTTGTTAACTTCGGCTTGTGGTCTTGGCCACTGACTTCAGGGAATCAGGTCTGATGACCGCAGGGAAAGATCTGCTGGCTGCTCGGAAAGACAGCAAACTCGGGATCTCGTTCGGGGCATGTCAGACCTGGCTGAACAGCAAGATGGCCTGTGTCTGGAGCATCACGCCTGGCCACTTTTGCGGCTGTTCAAACAACCCCTGTGATTGAAGTAAGACAACGTTGGGAGTTTCCGACTGTAAAGTGTCGGGACTACAGTAGGGGGAAAGGTGCTGACAGCTATGCGAGCTGGTGGCAGCGCGGCTAGTCCGAAAGAGAGATGAAGACCAGAGTGGGACGTGAGAGGGGTCTTCCATTCTCTCTTGGTCCAGAGGCTGGGCTGGACCTGGTTGGTGCGCGTTGTGTGGTTATGTCCCGGGGTTTGTCTTCTTCCCACCTTGCCATTTGGCTTCTGTACAAGGTAACTGAAGACTGGGTCCGAATGGGCCATACAACGCAAGGACAGCCTCCTTTTGCTTGAAGAAATGACTGTCGACTGGCGTCGGGAGCTTGGGAGGTGAGTGTCCCGGGAGTGGCAAGGCATTGGTGTTCCAGGTCCCATCCGCGCCCTCGTGGTGTTTCTTGTTGACTGCTACGAAATTCCATTTAGGATTTAGACTGCGTGAGAATCGGGTGTACTCAACGCTTACTATCATATAATATACTGTTTTATGATGCTATGGAGTTCCATCTAGGATTGAAACTGAATGAGAAATGGTTGTACTGTATGTGCGCTTACTGTCATAGTATACAGTATATCCTGGCGTCAATTAGGCCCAAGAGATATACATGTACATACATCTACAGTGTTAGTCTAGGAAATTTGGGCAACATTTACTTGGGCGTTTAGTCTTACCCAGTGATACCATAGCATGCTCAACTGTGGATTCCTAGGAACTGATCAGGGAGAAAAACTGCTATTGTACCTTAACTAATCACGCAAATGTAAATGAACAATCAAACAAAACCAAAGAAAGGAAGAGAGAAAATGCAAACCAAAGAGAATCAAACAAACATCGTCGACATCTCCTCTCCTGTCTCTGTTTGTCTGTCTGTCTGTTTGTCTCTCTCCTCTCTCTGTCTGTGTCTTTGTTTCTGTCTCTGTTCTCCTCTCTCTGTCCTCTCTCTCTTCTCTCTCTCTCTCTGCGTCCCTCTCTCTCTCTTTTTGTGTGTGTGTGTTCGTTTCTGTATGACATAAACTGTCAAAACTGTCAAAATAAAGTGGAAAATATATGCAGAACACGCGGTGCCATTGAGTATTCAGATCTCAAGTTCAACACAAAGGCTACACAAACGTCGATCAGAGAAACACACACACACACAAAGCACATTCACAGACACAAACACACACACAGACAACCAAACAGACACACACACACACACACACACACACACACACACACACACACACACACACACACACACACACCTCTCTCTCTCTCTCTCTCTCTCTCGCTCTCTCTCTCTTTCTCTCTCTCTCTCCCCCTCACATTCAGCACGTATACACATGCACACACACACATACACGCACACACACACAAAACCACACACACACACACATACACACACACACGCACGCACGCACACACACATTCTCTTTCTCTCTTTCTCTCTCTCTCTCACATATACGCACATGTGTACACATACACACACCGACACATAAACACACGCACACACCGACACACAAACACACGCATACACACATACACAAACACACACACACACACACACACACACACACACACACACACACACACACACAGACACACACACACACAAACACAAAACACTGACACACACGCAGAAAACATTAGGCCAGCTTAAGTTTAATCCCCTTGAGTGGAGCGGCAGTTACGTTCGATCTCCACCGAGACGTATTGATTGTAATGCTGATCTCTTCAGACATTGATTTGCTAATGCTTGAGGCTTGGTTGGCGTAGAGCTAAAGTTCCTGCCTTGCAGTCTGACAGCGTGAGTTCGAATCTAGCTCCAAGTAGTCATATATCAATTGTGGGTCATAAATATTTTTATTGTGATATCTGTTAGGTTAAAAAAAAAATACGTCAAAAAGAAAAACAAAACCAAGAACAAAAAAAGGCACAGACACAGACAGACACACGCACACACACACACACACACACACACACACACACACACACACAACACACACACACACACACACACACACGCATACACACGTACACACACGCACGCACATACAGAGAGAGAGGAGAGAGAGGAGAGAGAGAGAGAGAGAGAGAGAAACAGCATTGATCATTTATCTTTAAGTGTTCCTATGTGAAAAGATTGTAGGACAGGAATGAAGATTTGCTGAAGTCAAAATACATCACCTGTGCAAACAAAAAATTAATTGGAAATGTCGTATCGCTTGGTATTGATGGAAACATGCACATTGGTCGAATATTTGATTTTATAATCCTATATGGAAACTGTACATTTATAAATGCAAATTCGAAAAAAAATTCTTCCAAATATAACTTCTTCTATGAAATATGATGCCATAAAATATCATACACGTAAATGAATGTAATGCAAAACTGACATATAGCAAAAAATGTACTGAAGAATAATTGACATGAATTGACATAAGACTTGAACACTTTTGGACGAAAATATTGTCTTAGTAACTATTGGTGGAAACTGAGTGGGATATATCTTTCATATTTGTAACATTCAAATGCTTGGTGTCTGTTTAACTTAATTGTGTATGTTCATGTTTATGTTCTGTGTAAAATGATTGCATTTCCTCGTGTATGTCTTTAATTTGAATTACTGATGAATTTCACGTGTGTTGAAGTTTTAATCTCGCGATGTGATTGTAACTATGCTTGGCAAATAATATTTTTCTTTGAAATGAATAAAAAACAAGTCTGAGGAGAAAAATCGCTCCTTCGTAGATATTAATCAAAGGACATAACGCTTAGGAATTATCTCCCATGTATTGTAGAACTTCTCAAATCTAACACAGTTTGTGCTACCAATTCAGCTAGCATAGAAGCAGATACAGAGCACAAAACTTATTTCTTTGGTGCTCCTTTGTAGGTTTCAAAATCTATTGTTTATAGCACAGAATGATTAATTAATTTGATTCAGGTTTACGCTAGCCCCTGTTTCGGGTAATATGGCCGACGGGGATAACCATCCTAGGGAAGTGAGGACAGGGGCTTATCCAACCTTACACCGATATCACCAGAACAACAAATATGTCCACACGGGCAGTAAGAAATCCAGTTCAATGTAACGCACCGCAGGTTCGAACCTACGACCATTGGCATGTGAATCCACGCTCAACCAACTGAGCCAACTCAACCAACAACGTACCGCGGAGGCCTTACATGTAGGGAAGGGGGTAAATTAAACATTCACATACAGACAAAAATGGCGCAGGGGTTGCAATCTAAATTTTCCAACTGTTATCTGTGAGATAAAATACAAAAAAGCACAACACAGTATAGTGTATATAGCGTGGTATAACAGCGTAGCATACAATCAACACACACACTACACATACACTACACTACACTACACTACACACCTACACTACACTACACTACATCACTACACTACACTCACTACACATCAATCCACTCACTACACTACACTACACTACACTACACACCTACACTACACTAATACACTACTAGCACACTACTACACTTACACTACATACACTACATACACTTACACTTACACTTACACTTACACATACATACACTACACTACACTACTACACTTACACTACACTACATAACTAACTACACTACACTACACTCATACACCACACTACCTACATACCTACCTACATACACTAACTTACACTAACTACACTACACTACACTACATACACATACACTACACTACAATTTCAGTTTCAGTTTCAGTTTCAGTTTCAGTTTTTCAAGACGACGTCTCCGACTGGGAACGAATTCCATACGCACTAACATCACAGGTGCCATGTGTATGGTGATC
>JAPXFY010000027.1:22150561-22193061 GCA_030674185.1 Monoplex corrugatus | reverse complement strand
AACCAGGTCTGAGAGATACGGACACCTGCAGCGTGTATAGGTACACACTCATTGACAAATCCAGACTTTAACAGTCTTTCCAACAAACTCATAGCGCATTCAGCTCTGGGTAGAAGGCAGTCGGGGCTGAAAAATCCAACACAGTTTTCGGTGCTAACCATTTCACTATATTGTCTGTACGTACTTCTTATGCTTATATTCAGAAAAACCGAAGTCGTTTGTCACGTCGTCCACCTACCTGTGGGCTCCTTCTGTCACGTGTCGCAAAATAACCTGTAGTTTAGTGCAGAAAACGTCACAAAAATTGCTGAGTACATGCTGTGTGATCAAATGATAGAATATGCACAACTCATACACGTCACTTTCCTTGTATGGATGCGTCACTTCCTCACTGTACACTTAGGGAAAATTACAGTCCCTTCTCAGTGACCACCAGTGAAAAAGATATACAATAAAACCCAGTTTGCATTCTACCTTCCTGTACATTATTTTATTTCCTTGGGTCTCCATGCTACCATTGTTAGCAATGAAAAAAAAAAGAGTCTTTTGACAAGACTATGTAGGTATATTTCATATGTGGTTTTGGGTCTTTAATCTAACGGGGTTAAAGCAAAGGGTACACACCAAAGGGAGAGAACCGTTACCAGTTTCTTCCTGCTATTTGTTCCCTCTCATTTCCTGTTCAACATGCGCGTCCTGATTAAGTTTTGTACACACAATATGTGCGTCCGAAGAGGGATGGTCAGTCATCGTGGCACGCATTTCGCAATGTCTAACCAGTTGGGCCTTGGTCTGTTGAATATTAATAAAACCTTTAACACGTTCAAAACATTGGAAAAAATCAGCAAGCAGAAAAGAATGCCGGACAACAAAAGTATCTGAAATACGTTACTGAAAAAAAAATGTCAGAGATTATTACGCACACGGTTTGGAGTGTAACTGTTAAAACTGAACATAACTGAACAAAAATGGATCGGAATAAAAATCAACGACTTACCGATGACTATAAGATTTCAAAGGAAGATAGATACGTCTTATTTTTAGTTCCAGAAACTATTCAACATTTGCTTTCACAAAACTCTAGATTTGTATCAGTCCCTAGTATGTCCATACAGTCGGCTGACTTTCTGCAGAAGCATGTCTTCCCACAGCCACAAATCCAATAGTCCGCACCTCAATCCCAAATTGACAGTACTTTTTTTTTCTTCAAGACCACAATTTTCATGGTCAGTTGTTTGTCCGAAGGGGTGGTGGGAAAGGGCAGAATTTGTGGACAATGCCAAGACGCCTAAAAAACGGTGTTGGAGGACCATAGTTCATTTGCTGCATACGGTTCAACAAGTAGAGACGTGTGCGTTTTCTCACTGCATCATGCATAAACAGGCGCCCATAACAGCACGGCTCCAACAGAGCAAGAAAAGGTACTTCTGTTGCTTTTTTTAATGCTCAAGGACACTTTATTTTAACCCTTTTACTCCCATACCCTCTCCACCAACTGCAAAAACTTGACCCTTTTATTCCCTCACCCTATCCACCGGCTTTCTTCAGAAAGCTAGTGGATAGGGTGAAGAAATCAAAGGGTTAAGTTTTTGCTTTATAAGCATGGTTGCCAATGCAGGATGCCAGTGGACAAGTTGCGTGAGTCAAAGGGTTAAAACAAATAAACACCAACTTTAACAGCAGATTCCTAAACACAGGACTCGTGTAGACTCTTTCTATTAGGAGGAACCCATCTGTCTTAGGATTAATGACAGATGTGCAGCCTTCTCACGTCTTATAGTTTTCAGTACAGCGTTTGTTGTGACATTGAAAAAACGTTTTTGTTGTATCCGGTAAACTTGAAGGAGGAATATTGTCTGTCTGCATATTGCTCATTCTTTCTGAGAGCCCGCATGTCTTCTGAATTTTAAGTCCATCGTGTCCTTGCTATTCGAAAGATCCATCAATAATTTGATGTCTTTGTCGGACTTTGAAGTGATTTCTTCCTCCGTGTTGGTTTCCATGAGTAGATGAGTAGACCATTCTAAGTCATACTTTGTGTATAATTGAAATACAGATGTGGTCAACCTGGCCAGTGGACCTCGACTGCATTTCAAGGATGTATTGTGTTGTAACTACAACACAAAGCCACAACGAGACCATACAGGGATTGTCTTTGTAGCATAATAAATCAGAGGACGATTAACAAGACCCACTATCGTTACATTGACTATAGCCCAGCTTTGTTTACTTAGGGACATTAAGGTGCTGTAAAACAAGACAGAGCAAAATATGCTCGCTCCTGTCAGAATCCTCAGTCAGTTTGAGACATCCACACCACCTATTTTCATCCACTCAGAGACCTGTACAAATGGCGTATCTAATTCAGTGCATAGTCATTGCATTTTAAGCATCAAATTGCCTGGACACTTCATTCTTCTCTCCCATTGTATTTTTTTTTCCCCATCTTTGTTGTTTTAATTGTATTTAGGCAAGTTTATGTTATTTCAGTCTAGTTTGTTTTGTTTTCGGTCATTAGACGCCTTACGACATTGTGTCGCGTATCCCATAACCGTGCGGGTGGTAAGGGCACCACTGATGACTTTGTGACAAGTTTCCTCCGTCACTACCGGTCCTCTGCCACTGTCTGGAACTGCTGAAATCCAGGCTTAGGCATTCTTGGATGTTGTCTTCCTATCTCCTCTTCTGGCTTTCTCTTCTTCTTCCCCTGGGATTGTGCCGGGCAGGGTGCTAGGCTTCACTACAATATGGCTGAAACAGTCAAGATGACAGCTTCAAACCTAATGGAATTTCTTGGAACCATATTTTACATTACATTATTAGCCAATCAGTGCAATGATGTGAAGACTGAGGGTGCCACTGGTTCAGTACCAAATTGTTTCAAATCAGCTTGGATTTCCTTGGCATCAGACGTTATGATATGTACTCGTTTCATTATCAGTTACTCACTGAACGTAGAAAATTATGTTGAACCTACTATAGGATGACAAGAGTAATGAACTGTTGTAGTTTGACATGCTTGGTGTATTTCAATAGGAATTTAGGCCAATAGATTCATCCATATGTATTGGGATGGTCCTACGATGCTTTTTTTTTTACGCATCTAACAACAGTGCAAATGTAAAGCCAACTGCTGTCATTGAAAATCGTGCAATTTCGCCATTTACATCTGTTATTACCAGTGTAATGATCTTGTTTATAAACCGGCTTATTTTAGATCAACCTCTTTCTAAGGGCCTAGCTTTGGCGACATCGGTCAGATGACGAACCCTGTGATGCAGCTAACGAGAGAATCATATAGTTCCCTGCAAAGTGGGATGTTTTTGCAAATTTGATGGAAATAAAAAATGAACAAACAAACAAAAAGTGAAGAAAAGAAGAAGAAGAAAGAAGAAAAAAAGAAAAAAAAAAGAAAAGAAAATCCAACAACAACCACGGTGAACATAGGAACATGGAACAATTTTTCAGAAAAGAAATCCGTCTCGTATAGAAATAAAGACATCAGTCTTAAAGAGTTAACGTGTAGAGGATATCATAATTATTTTGTGACCCTAGTTACTGGGATCAACATCTGCCCTGTGATCAATTACAACAGCTCATTAGCTCTTCTTGTTAGGACATCTTCACCGTCTGCGGTTCATGGTTTCAGCGTTTCTTCGTATTTAGTCTTTTTAAACCAAGAGACTTTGTTGCAAAAATATCTCTACTTTGTTTGCAAAAATGTCTCTACTTTGTTTTGCAAAAATGTCTTTACTTTGTTTGCAAAAATGTCTCTGCTTTGTTTGCAAAAATTTCTTTACTTTGTTTGCAAAAATGTCTCTACTTTGTTTGCAAAAATATCTTTTCTTTGCTTGCAAAAATGTCTCTACCGTAAAAGATATTTACCAACATTTGACGCATGTCACAGTCTTGTTGGAGCTAATGTCGATGAGTACAGGAGCCTGTAGACTTTCAGAGAGCTTTCCAGATCAGAGTTCTGGTAGGTTGTAGGCAGCTCATATGGACCTGTCGGAGCCCCTCTTAAACCAAAACCAAAGTTCGCAGTCAGTGTGTCGGAACCCCTCTTAAACCAAACTCGTGTCGGAACACCTCTTAAACCAAACTCGTGTCGGAACACCTCTTAAACAAACCAAACTTAAACAAGTTGTCCCAGTCGCTATGTCAGTGTCAGTGGAACAAAAGGCCAGGGTTGCAGCACATGGAGCGTTTGTTCCATCAGGTACACTAATTGTAAGATCAGGTTGCTGTATAGACAAAGCATGACGTTCCACGACGACACATGGAGCTTTACATTACCACACACCTAATGTAATAATCACAGGGTTCAGTCTATTCGCCACCCGTACATTAACCAAGCCGTTCCGTCATCACCCACGTCTAAAATGTATTGTAGAGTCTTTGAGTACAAACAGAGTGTGTGTGTGCCTGTGTGTGTGTGTGTGTTTTTTTGTTTTTTTTAAAAATATTTTTAAATGATCATCGCACTCAGGGAGGTTACCTTTGTGCCACCTTTTGTTTGTTTGTTTGTTTGTTGTTTGTTTGTTTTTCTTTTCCTCCCATTTTCTACGCCACCTTAATGGCCACAGATGCTGGACACAGCTTTTACAATGCGATGATGATGATGTCGATGAGATGATAATCATGATGCTATGGAGTTCCATCTAGGACTAGAAACTGCGTGACAGGGCTGTACTCTACGCTTACTATCATAATTTTATATCCTGTATCAACCAGGCCCGAGAGATACAGACACATGCGGAGCTGGTCAAAAGATTTGAGCAACACCCTCAATAACGCATCCATGAAGTGGATGAGACTCAACTGTGTGGTTCCAGTCTTCCCAATGAGCCCATAGCAGCCCATCTCTTGGTGGGAGCCGGTTAGAGACGAAAAATCCCACAATGATTTTTTGAATGGACTGATGGGATTCGAACCCACAACCTTCCAGTCGGTAGTTCGTTGCGTTAACACTACACCACGGCGACTTTGTTGTTTGTTTGTTGTTTGTTTTTGTTTGTTTTTTGTTTTTTCGCGTTAGATACGTGTTCTACTTTTATTTTTGTTTTTCTGGTTCGTATTGGCTTGAACGCTGGTAGTCTCTTTGATTCAGATTTCAGGACTAAAAACAACAAAACTGTGGCCTCCTTGAGGGTCAAACCTACTACGTCACTTCCGTTATTAGCATAGCTCTCTGACCAACTGAGATAAAGAACCACTAAGACATTCCTGGGGGATGCAAACCCGCGACTTCTGGATCAAAAGTGCAATGCATTGTCCACTGCACTATGGGGAGGAGGGAAAGACCAAAGCCAAATCAAACCAAATCAAACCAAAACCAGACCAAACCAAACCAAAACAAAACCAAACCAAACCAAACCAAACCCAGACCAAATCCAAATGAAACCAAACCGAACTAAAACCGAACCGAACCAAACCAAACCAAACCAAACCAAACCAAACCAAAATGAAACGAAACAAAACAAAACAAAACAAACAAAACAAAAACGACCAAAACAAGCTAAAACAAGGCAAGACAAAACAAAACAAAGCAAAAAAACTAACAATCTGTTGCCGTGGTGTAGTGGTTAGCGCACCGGACTACCGACTGGAAGGTTATGGGTTCGAATCCCCATCAGTCTTTTCAAAAATCAGGGAATTTTCGGCTCTAACCAGCTCCTATCCAGAGTAGGGCATTCTATGGGCTTATTGGGAAGACTGGGACCACACAGTCGAGTCTCATCCACTTCATGGATGCGTCATTGAGGATGTTGCTCAAATCTTCTGACCAGCACCGCAGATGTCTGTATCTCTCGGGTCTGGTTGAATCCAAGATACACAATGATAGTAAGCGTAGAGTACAGCCCTGTCATACAGTTTTAAATCCTAGATGGAACTTCATAGCATCATGATTATCATCATCATCGACATCATCATCATCACAATTGTAAAAACTGTGCCAGCTTGTGTGACCATAAAAATGGCGTAGACAATGGGACGGAAAAAAAGGTAACCTCCCTGAGTACGATGATCCCTAAAAGAAAAAATCTAACAATCTTCTCATTCATGCTGTGTAGGCTAAATCAAAGGCATAATCGTGACCTTACGGTCTGTGACGCCTCTGTGAATCTTCACACAGTGTAGTTAGTAATAGATCATTAATAAAGCTTTTTATTATCAACGAAACAATGCGCTCATGTAATCAAATAAAGCAAACATTAGTACGTGGTCGTTTATTGGACTTCTGGTATATCTGATAAATGCAACAGCCCCCATAAAGGACACCCTAAAACTAATCTGACCGTATACTGATGTCTACACTTTCAGTAAACCCAGGGTGGCGAGACAAAGGCAGTAGAAAATAACTTAAATGGATTATATTTTAATTTTGAAAAATACAGTGGCCATAGATGGAATGAAAAGGAACTTAGCCCAGCAAATGTATTCCAGAAATAGATTTTGTGAACTTTTTCTTTGTGTAAACAAGGGACTTATTCGTTCTTCTTCTTCTCTCCTTTTTGTTCTCCTCCTCCTCCTCCTTCACCTCCTCGTCATCCTTCTTCTTCTTCTTCTTCTTCTTCTTCTTCTTCTTCTTCCTCTTCTTCCTTATGTTTATTTCGTGTTATTCAGCATTTTTCTTTGTTGACTGTTTAGTCATTTTATGTGTTTGTTTTGCTTTGTTGTGTTTTATTGGTTGACTGGACTAGAAGAAGAAAAGCTCTTAGACATGTTTTGCCATAATACAAGAATGATGAAGGGTGTGTCCACAGAAATCTGTTCAGTTTGCAGTTGTGTTTGAAGACAGCATACCATAACATATAATCATCCTCCTCCAATATCATATCGTCGTCGCCATCATTGTCATCATCACCATCATCATCGTTGTCATATCAGTATCATTGAACTGAACGCACCCCGTGCAAGAATGTAATCCAACCATTTCTTTCTTCTTGCATTATTACTTCGGTAGTCCAGCTGATTAGCAGATCCCCTATTGGCAGATTGTTATGAAGAGTTAATTAATTGTTGTATGCTATTATTTGACACTGTTAATTCATTATTCTGAATTTAATTGTAATTGTTCCCCTCCTTACATTCAAACTTCTACTACCCATCCCCATCCCCCACTTTTTGTTGTTTTAGTTTTTGTTTTTGTCCGTTTCCTTTTCTTTATATTGTGTGTGTGTGTGTGTGTGTGTGTGTGTGTGTGGTGTGTGTGTGTGTGTGTGTGTGTGTGTGTGTGTGTGTGTGTGTGTGTGTGTGTGTGTGTGTGTGTGTGTGTGTGTAGACATTAAATGAAAGATTCATTTTTTTTCCTTTCTTCTTGCATTTGTCTCGTAAATCTCGGTATCTTGGACGAGTAACTGTCAGCATATTATATTCAGACTAAGTGTATCGTGTCTCCAGTGTGAATTTGCACATTATAATCCAACAAATACCCTCAGCTCACTTTGTGTATAGTGTATAGTTTTTGTTTTTTGTTTTTGTTTTAAGAGACAGGGGAGTGAAGAAGGAGAGAGAGAGAGAGAGAGAGAGAGAGAGAGAGAATCAGACTCAGATTAGAATCAGAAATTTATTCAGTCAGGCCAGAGCCCCATTTGAAGGGGTGTGAACACATTATAAACATTATACAAACACAGAATATAATATATAGTCGTTCTTGGATAATGCATACTTCAAATATTTTGAAATAATTACAGTAAAGGATCCCACAGTCAAACTTAAATGACACAATAGGAACACATAAATAGCTTTAACAGACATAGGCTACATCACAAGAATTTAATTTAACTTTATGATAAGGCACACTCTTCTCTTAAAAGCTTTTTAAGACGTATGTTGCCCGATTTCTAACTGTACGCTCTTTTTTGTTTTGTTTTGTTTTTAGGAGAGAGAGAGAGAGAGAGAGAGAGAGAGAGAGAGAGAGAGAGAGAGTTTTAATTGTATTTACTGCAACATTTCCTGGATCCGAAAGTAGAAGGGCATGATGCAAGGGAAATAACTTGTAAAAACAGTCAGCGATTTTCCATCAAAATGGCGCAGGAAAGAAATCAATTGTACACGATTCTTACAGGAGACGACAGTTTCACAGTCGAATGATCAGCAATCATTATCACACACACACACACACACACACACACACAAATACCACGTAGAAGAATTGGTAAAGACATAGTTTTTATCTCTGTCGGATGACAACAACATGTGCGCGAGAAAGTGCGAGCGGAGGGAGGGAGAGTGAGAGGAAGAAGAGCGAGTGCAGGCCTGTCTTGTTTACACTGCTTACATGGCGACGTGCATGTGTGTCATGGCCGCTAAAGTTCCTCGATACTGAGACTGACACCGCATACCTTCTGCACCCAGCACCCTGCCTGTCTTGTCTGATAACACCTACCCAGGGGTATCTTCACCATTGTCATCAAGGTGTCGATTGCTGGCACTAGTTACTCGGTGCTGTAGTCATCATATCCAGTGGCTTGAGTGTATCGGGCGCAGGGTTTACCAGGAGATACGTTTTCAGTCAAGGAAACAGTGACTGGACTGTCAGCTGTGTATTTAGTAAAGCGTGAAAAAGGCAACAGTAAATAACTATCAAAATGCAGCGCCAAACAACAGGCGTTATGTTTTCCTACATCAACAAAAGGTAAGAGCCGAAAACGATGAATAATATCATGTACCTGGGCTGCAGTAGACTGTACTCACTACTCAGTGACATAATATTCCTGGTGTTTCAGCATGTTTTAGCATGATACAGGTGTATATAGTAATACATGTTTGGACCCAGCACTTTACCCCACCATTAAACCTCATCTCTTGGTTGCCCCGAACTACCCCCTCCCTTGAGTTTTACGAACAACCCTCTCTTGATTCCTTGTCCATGATTTCATAAAAAAAAATTTATTTTTATTTTATTTCACTAGTTATAATCAGTACATTTTGCTATTTTGTTTTAAAAACTAGCTGTAAGACAGATCCAGCCACTATCTGTGTGAGTGATAAAGTTTTACAAGTTTTATGAACCCAAACCCATGTCACAACATGCTGACATCATGAAATCACTGTAGATGGTAATCAGTACTAAGTTAATGTCACCCTGCTAAGCACATGGATATGGTGAATGCCAGTGGACATAAAACGTTGATAACAATGAATTGATTACCATGATATCAAAATTACATAACATGCAGACTACAACTGGCGAAACATGAGCAAGACTTTTGAGATTGTGTCAGCACATATAAATGGAGGATGTTCCATGATATCTCATTATTATTTATTTTGTTAAAGTATGAAACACAGTTGTTTACTTTGCTTCTGAGTGGACGCATTATGGAAACTGTCCCTTTCCTCACAAATTCATTTTACAATTAATACTACTCTAGTCACAAAGATAATGACCAACTTGACTAGAAATTATTTCGTAATGTTAAAACCAAATTCATACTGATCAAATTTAAGCAGACCAGTAAACCACAGCCATTTGTTCATCCCTTCACAGAACTACATACCTCTGTGGGAAAGTGAATACCTTATGTGGTAAATAGATTCCATTTTTATCTTTTTCTGTTCCTTCAGTGCCTTAGATTAGTAAGCCCAAGATGTGTGTATATAGTGTGTGGAAATTAGCTGTTCTCTTTTTGCTGTTATTTTTGTCCTAAATCTTGTGAATCTGTTTCTTTGTTGTCTTCCATGTGTATTTGACAAAGACCCACTGGCCCAAAATTTGCACCCATCTTGTTTTGTTAATCAGATTTGTGTTCTCATTCCATTTTTCATGTATTTCGGGTTAATTGTGTGTGATTCATTGCGAAGTTAGTTAATAAAAAACACCTCGAGGGTGTGGATGGGACCCAACACACCAATGCATCGTCACTGTCCGGAGAATCACTTCCCAATCTCCCGATGCCACTTGATACTCTATATATTAATTATATTAATATATATATATAATATGTATAATGAATACTGTTAGCTTAACTGGTCACAGAATGATACCCATTTTCAATGTATTATATGTCTGTGGTTTACAAATAATTTCATACTATATAATGATCATAATAATTCCATTTGTGTAGCACAAACAGTCAATCCTTGTCAGCATGCTCATTGCACTTTTCATAGTTATGATAAACCAAAGGGGGGTTATAATAAAGAAAAGGGGGATTACCTGTTCATACATAAATATGGCATAAACATTGTCAGTTGGATACATACATTATGCAGTATAAACATGTTCAGTTCATCAAGAATACTAACAGATAATAACATGAAATCAGAAATACATGATAATAAGACTTGCTTGCAAAGAATAAAGCAAGAAAAGTACATGTATAAATCATTTCTTAATTTCATGTACAAGCTTGTACATGAAAGCACACAGGTGCTCACCCACCACACCACCCGCCACACACACACACATACACACCAGGGCCGCTTCCCGCATCCATAGGGAGGGTTATCTGAGTTCTAGATCCCCCCCCCCCCCCTTTCCAAAAAGATGCTGCATATTAATCTTTTTTTTCTTTATTTTTGTTTTTAAATGGTAAGATGTTTCGTCTTCAGGGTGTTGCCTCCTGATCCCAACCAAGGGTTCTGTTCCTGGATCCCATTTGTAACTCTCTTCGCTCACTTTTCCCAAACCAGATTCTGCCCATAGAAATACACATTCACACGCACAGACACACACACATGCATACACTCACCACACACGTACACACACTCACACACACACACACACACACACACACACACACACACACACACACACACACACACACACACACACACACACACACACACACACACACACACACACACACACCTCTCTCTCTCTCTCTCTCTCTCTCTCTCTCATCACCGTCTAATATCACTCATAGTGAAAAGACGTTAAATCAAAGAACGAACACACACACTCGTCTGTCTGTCTGTCTGTCTGTCTGTCTGTCTGTCTGTCTGTCTGTCTGTCTGTCTCTCTCTCTCTCTCTCTCTCTCTCTTTCTCTCTCTCTCTCACTCTCTCTGATCACATGAGTTTTGTGATCAGCAAAATAAGTAAGCAGTTTGATGTCAGCAGAATTATACACTCCCTTTTGTACAGGAGGAAACTTGATACAGTCAGAACAAAATATACCAGGAATATTGTGTGTCTTTGTGGACAGAAGATAAGACCTAGTCATATTCTTTCTTGCATTAGGATAAAATGACACTCCTATACTCTCTTAAAACACAGTCCCTGACATATTTGAATCCACGTAATTAACGTATGAAGTTTTTGTCAGCATGTCAAAGAGTTAAATAGATGAACATTTAGAAATCATTATAATATTAATGTTCACTGTTTCATTTAATCAGTTTATTGTTTAAAAAACTAATTATGGAAATTACTTCATTTGTTACTTTTTTGTTCCCATTTTCTGGTTGCCTTTTCCTTCCTTCCTTCTCAAGTCTGATATTATACAAACATCTTCCTTTGCCCTCCCTCAACCCCACCTGCATCCTCCTCCCTCCCCCCTTTTTGAAATTTTTTGTTTGTTGTGTGTGTGTGGTGTGTGTGTGTGTGTTTGTCTAAAATCACTTAAGTGAATAGGCATTAAATTAATGACCAACACTGACACAGACAGACAGACACACACAGACAAGATATACACACACAGAGACAGACAGACAGACATACACAACACACACACACACACACACACACACACACACACACACACACACACACACACACACACCACACACACACACACACACACACACACACACACACACCACCACGACACACACACACACACACGCACGCACGCAGCACACACACACACACACACACACACTCTTTCTCTCTCTCTCTCTTTCTGTCTCTCACACACTGTCTATCTCTCTCTCTCTCCCCTCTCTCTCTCTCTCACACACACACACACACACACACACACAACACACACACATCCCCTCTCTCTCTCTCTCTCTCTTTCTTTCTCTCACACACTCACAGACACAGACAACACACACACACACACACACACACTCTCACTCTTTCTCTCTCTCTCTCTCTCTCTCATCACACACACACACACACACACACACACACACACACACACACACACACACACACACACACACACAACACACACCACACACACACACACATCCTCATACAGCACACATACAATGAATAATGTAAACACCAGGACACAAATAGGAATGCCTTTTCAATATTGTGCCCTTGTAATGCTTGGTAGGTAAGTCTGCAAATAATAGTTGACTACATTATTTAGGCATGCCGTTCGCTCACAAAAGTTGAAAGCTTCAGAACAGAGTAATATACCAGTGTGTGCAGTGTACCAGTCTGTATACCTGCACTTCATTAGATTCACCATTATTTTCAAGCATACACTGGCAAGAGTGATCACAAATAAGATATCTACCAGCAAAGAGTGGTGCAGTTGGTGTATGTAATTGTTTCCCATATTACAGGTCGGCAGTTTTCATGCCATTACCCTGACACTGTCCCTTGTAGTGATGCTGGGGGCTCTTTCTTTGTAAATAGTATCCCCACTTTCTGGAAATTCTGTGATAGAAATTTCCTCTTTTCTGTCACCCTCTTGTTTCTGCCTTGTTCCTTTGCTTTCTGTCGTTTCTTCCTATCAATTTCTGCCTTGCTGGTCCATTCACTTGCATGTGTTTGATAAAGTCTTGCATACTTTCTCTTAGAATTGATATTGGATACGTGTATCAAGTGCATTTTTGGATCTAGGGAAATGAGATATGCGAAAGCAATTTTTGGTAATTTAAGCCTGTTTTTATGTATGTTTTAGTGTTCTTAGTTGTGTTTAAATTTGTATTTAGGTATGTTTTTTAACCCCTTGTGTGATAAATTGGACGGAGTGGTCAACGCCAAGGGCATATCCTTAGATTATGTGCACGGAAGCATTGATATGTGTACTTAATTTTCTTTTCCTTTTTTCCTGTTGAGGGATTGTGTATACATGTATTATAGCCCTGATGTGGCTCTACACAGTTGGCTGGGGTTTAAAGAAAAATAACAATAACAATAACCCTGACGCTGTGATATAGTACAGTGAAAGGTAATACAATGCAATACAGTAAGATTATACAATACAATGCAGAATAATAATAATTACAATATGACACAATACAAATCACAAAGAGAGAGAAGAAGGGAAAGAGAAAAGCAAAGGGATGTGAGGAAATTTCCTTTACCTATCTCATGTTCATGTATTTCACACCTTGGTTGCATGTTTTTGACGATGTGCTGTAAAACTAGGCCCAATATACAATGCAGTAAAACAACTATACTTCTTAGAAAATTAATGAAAAACACCTCCGTGCAACTGAGCAATATCATTAGTAGAACATATTATGACCTGAAATATGTACTGATGTGTATTTTCGTTTTTTCAAACATATATGTATCGGGATTCAATTTTCATTTCGCTTCAGAAAAACAAGGGAATGACTGCCAATGATAAACAAAAGTTTCAACATGAAAAGAACAGAACAAAACAAAATACAGTACAGCGCAGCATTACACAACAGAACACTGTACAACACAACACAGCACAACACAACATAGCACAACACAACAAACACACAACATAGCATAATGCACAACACAGCACAACACAACACAGCACAACACAACAGCACAGCACATCACAACAAACACACAACATAGCATAATGCACAGCACTGCACAGCACAACACAGCTCAACAACATAGCACAGCACAACACAAACACAACACGAACACAACACAAACAAAACATACACAACACAACACGAACACATCACAAACAAAACATACACAACACAACACAAACACAACACGAACACAACACAAACTCAACACAAACACAACACAACACAAACACAACACAACAAAACAACAAAACACAAACACAAACACAAACACAACACAACACAACACAACACAACACAACACAACACAACACAACACAAACACAAACACAAACACAAACACAAACACGAACACAACACAAACAACACAAACACAACACAACACAACACGAACACAACACGAACACAACACAAACTCAACACAAACACAACACAACACAAACACAACACGAACACAACACAAACACAACACAAGCACAACACAACAAAACACAAACACAACACAACACAACACAAACACAACACAAACACAACACAACACAAACACAGCACAAACGCAACACAACACAAACACAACACAAACACAACACAAACACAAACACAACACAACACAACACAACACAGGCAAACCTTTGACTCCACTTGTCAGCAATGGAGTGCTCTTCGTGTGCTAATCTATAGAAATCAATATTTAATAACAGCTCCGTAGTAGAGAAACATAGCAACACTGTATACGAATCGTGTACAGAACTAGTGATTAGTACAAGGAAAAGCTGCCTGCAGTGCCAGTGGTGTGTAAGAGCAGATCAAATAGTGCACTCAGTAGGGTCAAAAGATAAGACATGCAGACTAAAACTGTAAAATTGTCTTGTTTTCGTAAGATAAGCCATGCCAATTAAAACTGTAAAATTGTTTTGTTTAAGAAAGATAGACATGCAGACTAAAATTGTAAAATTGTCTTGTTTTCGTAAGATAAGCCATGCCAATTAAAACTAAAATTGTTTTGTTTCAGAAAGATAAGACATGCAGACTAAAATTGTAAAATTGTCTTGTTTTCGTAAGATAAGCCATGCCAATTAAAACTGTAAAAGTGTCTTGTTTAAGAAAGATAGACATGCAGACTAAAACTGTAAAATTGTCTTGTTTTCGTAAGATAAGATTTGCAAACTAAAACTGTAAAATTGTCTTGTTTAAGAAAGATAAGACATGCAGACAAAAAAAGTGTAAAATTGTCTTGTTTTCGAAAGATAAGACATGCAAACTAAAACTGTAAAATTGTCTTGTGTTCGTAAGATAAGCCATGCCAATTAAAACTGTAAAATTGTTTTGTTTCAGAAAGATAAGACATGCAGACTAAAATTGTAAAAGTGTCTTGTTTAAGAAAGATAGACATGCAAACTAAAACTGTAAAATTGTCTTGTTTTCGTAAGATAAGCCATGCCAATTAAAACTGTAAAATTGTTTTGTTTCAGAAAGATAAGACATGCAGACTAAAACTGTAAAATTGTCTTGTTTTCGTAAGATAAGCCATGCCAATTAAAACTGTAAAATATTTTGTTTAAGAAAGATAGACATGCAGACTAAAACTGTAAAATTGTCTTGTATTCATAAGATAAGATTTGCAAACTAAAACTGTAAAATTGTCTTGTTTTCGTAAGATAAGCCATGCCAATTAAAACTGTAAAATTGTTTTGTTTAAGAAAGATAGACATGCAGACTAAAACTGTAAAATTGTCTTGTATTCATAAGATAAGATTTGCAAACTAAAACTGTAAAATTGTCTTGTTTTCGTAAGATAAGCCATGCCAATTAAAACTGTAAAATCGTTTTGTTTCAGAAAGATACACATGCAGACTAAAACTGTAAAATTGTCTTGTATTCATAAGATAAGATTTGCAAACTAAAACTGTAAAATTGTCTTGTTTAAGAAAGATAAGACATGCTGACAAAAAAAGTGTAAAATTGTCTTGTTTTCGAAAGATAAGACATTGCAAACTAAAACTGTAAAATTGTCTTGTGTTCGTAAGATAAGCCATGCAAATTAAAACTGTAAAATTGTTTTGTGTTCGTAAGGTAAGCCATGCAAACTAAAACTGTAAAATTGTCTTGTGTTCGTAAGATAAGCCATGCAAATTAAAACTGTAAAATTGTTTTGTTTAATGAAAGATGACATGCAGACTAAAATTGTAAAATTGTTTTGTTTAAAAAAGACATGCAGACTAAAACTGTAAAATTGTCTTGTATTTTTGTACTTTGTTGATATTGAAATGACTACAGATGATGCCGAAATATGCCAGTGTACACAAGTAAATTGGAAAACTATTTGTTTGACGTCTTTCCACCAGTTCTTCCTCTTGCTCTTTGTCTTTCTCTTCTTCGCTTCTTCCTTTGTCTTCTTAATTAAACATTGACAGTTGTGCCGTGTTTAAGATAAATCTAGCTTCCAGCAGATTCAGGGAAAACAGCAACAACAACAACAACAGCAACAACAACAACAGTGTACATAGCATGGTATAGCTTTTTTCTGCCCATTCTTCTGCCCCTTGTTGTATCTCTACCCTACGCCTCGCATTTCAGCTTTCCAACACAACTACAAAAACCCACTGGAACCTGAGGTTATCATGACAGCCGGTTTGAAAGCCGCAAAATCTAGAACAAATTTTTGATAATTCTTTAAAGAGGAGCTTGTGGATGACAGTCATGATGCTATGGAGTTCCGTTTTTTCAGACTGAAACCGCGTTACAGGACTACGCTCTATGCATATTATTATGACGTATCATGTTGTCAACCTGACTCGAGATATAAATACACCTGCGATGTTCGGAAAGAAATGTTAGCAACAGTCTAAGTGACAATGACGTATCTCTAAAGTATATGAAACTCGACTGTGTGATATCAGTATTCCCAGCGAATCGATGGCACACTCAACTCCGAGTAGGTAGCCTACCGGTCAGAGCTGTTAAATTCCACAAACATATTTTGGATTGACGGGGATTCAAACCCAAGAGCTCCCAGTCAATAGTCCTTTAAGCTAACCACTTCTCCACGTTGACAGGCAAATAATGACATAAAAATGAGACCCCAAATCATACTCACTTAACCTTTTCATTCCCGCACATAACCCGCCAGCTGCAAAAACTTAGGGCCTAACCCTTTCACTTCCTCACCCTATCCACCAGCTTCCTGTGGGAAGCTGGTGGATAGGGTGAGGGAGTGAAAGTGTTAAGTTTTTGCTTTGCTATCATGGCTGACAATGCAGGAAGCCGGGTGACAGAGTGAGGGAGTGAAAGGGTTAAAAGCATAGGACAGGCACCAAGTCCACAGGATAGTTTGGTCGTTAGGATTTAAGCAGACGGTACATCACACCGTTTTAACGACAAATTGTATACAGTCATTTTTTGTTGTTGTTGATAAGTGTGCTGTGTGAACTAGCCGTACAGGCCTACAATATCTCGGTTGTATAGACATAATTATTGTATACAGTCATTTTGTTGTTGTTGATAAGTGTGCTGTGGAACTAGCTGTACAGGCCTACAGTATCTCGGTTGTATAGAGAATATCGGAGTACATATAAAAGTGACGGACTTGCAGGGTGGCTGAGGACAGAGAGGGTGGAAGATGTGCTTGCGGCAACAAGGGATAGATGTTATTTATATATATGGAGGGCCGTGATCGCCAACGCCATGCGGCAGGGCACACGATGATGATGATGAACAAAAGTGAATGATGCACCTTGAGTGGGTTGTGTAGGGCTATATAATCGTTTTCTTCTCCCTGTGAGTGGCCACAATTGTCATGTAGATTATTATGCCTATCAATTAACATCAGAAAGAGAGTCCTTGAATGTTATATAGAACCAATACTGTTGTACGGATGCGAGGCGTGGACAGTCAGCAAGCAAAGCCAGAGCAAGATTGAGATAGCCGAGATGTGGTTTCTCAGAAGAATGTTGAGAGTTCCATGGACAGCAAAGAAAACAAACGAGACAGTCTTGATGGAGGCAGACACAAGTAGATCACTCATAAAGAAGATTGGGAAAAGACAAGCAACATTTATAGGCCATTTTATGAGGAAGGGGGATTTGGAGCACCTGGTCACAACGGGAAAGCTGGAGGGAAAGAGAGCACCAGGTAGACCCAGGGAGAAAATGCTGGACGGACTTGCAGAGTGGCAGGGGATGAGGAGGGTGGGGGAGATGCGAGAGATAGAGATGGTTGGAAGTCCATGGTCGCCAATGCCATGCGGCAGGGCACCTGATGATGATGATGATGATTTTCGTCACTTGAAAGACGAACAAAGAGAGAGACCAGATCGGATCAGATCGGACCAGATCGGATCAGATCGGATCAGATCAGATCAGATCAGATCAATCAAAGTTTATTTTGCATATTTCCAACAGTAATAAATAAGCATTATGTGTGCTTTATTTTTATCCAGTCCTTGGGAATTAGCGAATGAAAATGTCTAATCTAATGACTAATCTAAGATATACTACTTGTGCGTATGTCATTACGCGCGAACGATATTTACAGAACATGATACATATATATTAAATCAACAATAAAACGTACCACTGTGTACATGTCATTAAAAGCACGTGAACTAAAATGCAGAATATATTTCACAGTATGCAGCTAGGTAGGCCTAGTTTGAAAAGAAACAAGAAAGAAGCAAGGAAGGATAGGGGGCAGAAGGTACGTAGCAAGAAGGCACATAATAGAGAATGGAAGTTTAACTATATCTATCTGTCTCTATCTATCTCTCTATCTCTATCTATCTATCTATCTATCTATCTATCTATCTATCTCTCTCTCTCTCTATCTATCTCTCTCTATCTCTATCTATCTCTCTATTTCTATCTCTATCTCTCTATCTATCTATCTATCTATCTATTTATCTGTCTGTCTGTCTTTCTGTCTTATCTCTCTCTCTCTCTCTATCTGTCTATATATATGTATATATGTGTGTGTGTGTGTATGGGTAGGGGAGAGAAAGAGAGATAATATACACACAGAGAGAGGGGGGGGGGGATGCAGACAGACAGACATACAGACAGACAGACAGTGAGGCACTAATGGATATTAACATTATCTGGACATTTCTGACACAAAATTGACGATCATTATGACCTCAGCAATTTCATGGGACAATCAAATGATTCTAGACCTTGGTTCTTTCTTGTTTTCTTTTCTTCCAGTCTGTCTCTCTTTTCACCCGCTTTTGTTTTCTTTTATTTTCATTCTTCTCTTTTTAGAACCTTTTCCCCTACCCCTGCATTTGTTTTTCCTTTCTTTAAATCTATTCGTATTGTTCCTTTTCCTTTTTTCGTATTTGGCTAGCAGGTTGATAAGATTAAATATCTAAGAACGATCATCTCACCAGACGGCAGATGCACATCAGAAATAGCCAGTAGAATAGGCCAAGCCAAAACAGCATTCAAGAAAATGAAAAGCATTCTTACCAACAAATGCCTATCAGTTAACATCATTCTTCTCTAGTGTTATTTAGAACCGATACTGTTATACGGTTGTGAGGCGTGGACAGTCACCACCACGCAAAGTCAGAACAAAATTGAGGCAGCTGAAATGTGATTTCTAAGAAGAATGTTGCGAGTTTCATGGACAGCAAACAAAACAAACGAGACAATCTTGAAGGAGGCAGACACGAGAAGATCATTAATAAAGAAGATTAGGAAAAGACAAGCAACATTTATAGGACATTTCATGAAGAGAGAGAAATTAGAGCACCTGGTCACAACAGGAAAGCTAGAGGGAAGAGAACACCAGGTAGACCCAGGGAGAAAATATTGCACTGACTTGCAGGGTGGCTGAGGACAGAGAGGGTGGGAGATGTGCTTGCAGCCACAAGGGAAAGATTCGTAGGAGGGCCATGATCGCCAACGCCATGCGGCAGGGCACATGATGATGATGATGATGATGATGATGATGATGATGATGATGATGATTCTTTTAGTTGGTTTGAGAACCTGTTTCCTATACTGCAATATATGCTGCAGTTACGTAAAATTACGTTGTGCGAGACGACTGTCAAGAAATTCATAGTCATTGTGCACCTGTGCGTGTTGCAGCGCCTACCATGACAACTGTATGCCGAGGCAGACGGTTGGGACCCAGGCGTCCCCGGGTGGCCCTGGATCCAGTGAGGCACAGCTGAAGGCCTGTGATGCTGTCACACAGGACAAGATCTGGAAACAAAGTGTGGCCTCTGAACGACGATGCCTAGAAAACTGGTAGGCCTGAACTTAACACTGTGTGTGTGGTGTGTGTGTGTGTGTGTGTGTGTGTGTGTGTGTGTGTGTGTTGTGTGTATGTGTGTGTGTGTGTGTGTGTGTGTGTGTGTGTGTGTGTGTGAGGGGTGGGAACGCCAGTTTAAGTTGTACCGTGTGTGTGTGTCTCTCCCTGTCTCTGTCTGTCTCTGTGTGTTTGTCTTTCTCTGTCTGTCTCTCTTTATCTGTCTGTCTGTCTGTCTGTCTCTCTCTCTCTCTCTCTCTCTCTCTCCTCTCTTCTCTCTCTTTCCTCTCTCTCTCTCTCTCTCTGTCTCTTCTCTCTCTCTGCCTCTCTCTCTTCGTCCCGCTCGTGTTACGAAAAGGGGGAGCCTGTTGTATTGACAACAGCTTGTTCTTCTGTTCACTATGGCCACGCTTGTGCCCTTGATGAATATAAACAATATCCTGGCCTTTTGGAAATTCTGTGCTTGAAATTTCATCTTTTCTGTCTATCTTTGTTTTTGCCTTGTTCCTTTGTTTTCTGTCATCTCTTCCTATCGTTTTCTGCCTTGTTGGTCCATTCACCTGTTTGTGTTTTTAAATCCTTACATATTCTCTGTCAGGATTTATAATTGGATACATGTATCAACTGCATTTTTTTTCATCTTTTTTTTCTTTTTTTCTTTTTTTTTTTTGCTGTATGGAAGTATGGAAATGTGATTTTCAGAAGCAATTTTAGGTACGTTAGCCCTGTTTTTGATGTGTTTTAGTGTATTTTATCAAGGTTTTTTTTTTTTTTTTTTTTTTTTTTTTTGCTCTATAGAAATGTGATGTTCAGAAGCAATTTTAGGTACGTTAGTCCTGTTTTTGATATGAGTTTTAGTGTATTTTATCATGTTTATACATTTGTATTTATGTTTGGTTTTCAAACCTCTTGGTGATAAACTGAGCGGAATGGCCAATGCCAGGAGCATATCCTTAGATTATGTACACGATTGTGTTGATATGTGTACTTACTTTTCTTTTGCAGGTGTTTGTTTATGCAGGGTCAGTGAGATGTTGTGTGTGTGCTTTGAGATGGTTATAGCCTTACTGTTGACTCTGTGCTGTCGGCTGGGCTTTAAAATCAAAGATAAATAACTGTGCCCGGAAAATGTCAATCCAGAGTGTATGTATCTGCATAGCCCTTCAAGACTGAAGGAAGCCAGTCGATGGTGTAAGGGAGGTAATCGGGTGACTTTGCCTTCCAACGTGAAAAACCTCTTGGTGATAAACTGAGCAGAATGTTCAACACCAGGAGCATATCCTTAGATTATGTGTGCGAATGCGTTGGAATGTGTACTTATTTTTACTTTCCAGGTGTTTGTTTGTTTTTCAGGGTCATCGAGATGTTGTGTGTATGTTTTGAGATGGGTATAGCCTTACTACTGGCTCTGTGCTGTCGGCTGGGCTTTAAAATTAAAGATGATAATTGTGCCCGGAAAATGTTAGTCCAGCAGTGTATGTATCTGTATAGCCCTTTAAGACTGAAGGAAGCCAGTCGATGGTGTAAGGGAGGTAATGGCGTAATTTTGCCTTCCAACGTGAAAGCCATCTTAGGAGTTCGGAGTTTGTTAATGATGGATGTATCGCAAGAAGGATTTTTGGGTTGGGTGGAGATGCGGGGTAGATGAATTGGGGATGTATATGAAGAATTGTTTCTCTAATTAGAAGCCACACACACAATAAGGAAAGACATGATTCTCATAAGCAGTCCACACATAAATTAATAACTACAACGTATTTATTTAATCAGTCAACTTCAGCATAAACGTGATTCACCATTCCTACTGTCCTGGGTCCTATATTCCTAAAATCCTAAGATGCACTACGAATCATCAGAACTTGCATATCACTAGAATGCTGAACACTTTCTTATGTCCTACTCTATTCCCTCTCTCTTTGCTTCATAGAAAATAAAACATATTACCTACTTCTATCCCTACCCTGACAAAAGTATAAAATGAGACGCAGGATTACATACCTTTATTAAGATAGGTTGGAAGGTCTCTCACTGGGTGGCAATCGAATGGGTCTCTCCGTAGTGATTGACTTTCTGGCTTTTATACAGTGCGTTTCTGTTGTTTCTGTCACAAAACCTTCCCATCTGTCTTTCATTGGACATCGAAATTTGAATAGCTAACCTGTCTTTCATTGGACATCGAAATTTGAATAACTAACCTGTCTTTCATTGGACGTCGAAATTTGAATAACTAACCTGTCTTTCATTGGACATCGAAATTAGAATAACTAACCTGTCTTTCATTGGACGTCGAAATTTGAATAACAAACCTGTCTTTCATTGGACATCGAAATTTGAATAACCAAGCAATCTTTGGCACCTGGCGGCCCTGGCTGTTATTCAACCCTCTGGACTTTTCGCTTGGACGTTGGTATTTGCTGAAACCTTTTGTGTACTAGATAACCTACCCTCTATAGTTGGATAAGACCAATGTGAGCGTTAGATCCTGCTCGGTGGAAAATGTTGAGTACCCAGTTAATTCATGGATGGCGTGCTCTTCATTACGCAAACCTTTACGTACCCGTGTAAGATAGGGCTTGAATATTCTTCCCCCCCTCCCCCCCCCCCCCCCCCACTCCTTTGGAGGTCGGTGGAAAACGCCGAGTAACCAGTTAAATCATGGATGGCGTGATCTTCATTACGTAAACCCGCGTAACGATACGGTCTGAGGGGGACTAGGTCAGTGGAAAATGTTGAGTAACCAGTCCAATCATGGATGGCGTGATCTTCATTACGCAAACCTTACTTACCCGTCTAACAATGCGGTCTGAGGGGCACCCTGTGATAGATGCATCGTTTATGACGGATTCATCCCATCCCGACGGATTCATCCCATCCCGACGAGCAGTTTTCTGGCAGACTTCCTGAGCTTGCGCAAAACCCTGTGCACTGGCAAGGTCTTGCTGTCTTAATGAACAAGAAGTGACTACGAACCAGAAGAACAAGAAAACCAATATAAGCGCGTATCCAACGAGACAAAACAAAACAAGCACAAATTTTCGGCCAACTAGCCTTTGTCAAGCGCGAACGCACGGTCACAAACAGATCACAGACACCAAACAATGGATAATAAAAACGGGACTAAAAACTTCCCTGCCGCCTCGTCCAGTGGGTAAGAAATGGAATCTGTTTGTGACCGTGCGTTCGCGCTTGACAAAGGCTAGTTGGCCGAAAATTTGCGCTTGTTTTGTTTTGTCTCGTTGGATACGCGCTTATATTGGTTTTCTTGTTCTTCTGGTTCGTGTTTGCTTGGGCGCGGGCAGTCACACTTGTTTTGGATCAAGAAGTGACTAGTTCAACTGTCCTTTCTAGCTTTAAACTGGGATGTGTCATAATGCAGGATGTTCTGAACAGCGTAGCAGTTTTTTGCTTTAAGGACAGTTTGAAGGTTGATGAGGATGACGTGGACAACGGAAACACCATAACATGTAGAGTGACAGAATTATGTCACTCTTGGGGGATGGGGGGGGGGGGTGTTTGTGTGGGTTGTTTGTCGTCGTTTTGTACAAAATTTGATATTTTTGCTGATAGTGAATACACGATAGCTTTCTGTTGGCCCGTGTACACACACACACACACACACACACACACACACACACACACACACACACACACACACACACACACACACACACACACACACACACACACACACACATATATATATATATATATAATATATATATATATATATACATGTATATATATATGTATATAAGTATATCTATATGTATATATATATATATATATATACGTATATATATACATATATATATATATATATACACATATACATATACATATATACATAACCCATGCACGCACAAGTGTGTGCAGAGAGAAAACAACCAAACATTTGTTGACCAGCCAACAAACAAACGTTGTTTTAACGATAATACCACAAATACCATTACTGACATGGAAATGATATTGATGTGATGTGCAGGGATGAAAACTGGGGATTTATAACAGAGTACGACTCTAAGGTAAGTGGCTGAATACATCTCTGTGGTGTGTGTGTGTGTGTGTGTGTGTGTGTGTGTGTGTGTGTGTGTGTGTGTGTGTGTGTGTGTGTGTGTGTGTGTGTGTGTGTGGTGTGTGATTGCTCTGTAACTGTGAAGCATTTGAATCAAAGTGACGCCAGCTTTCAAGCAAATGGAAATCTAAAGATTGAGTGAGAACGCGCAGACTTAGTTAATTACAAAAAACAAAAACAAAAACAAAAAAGGCTCAAATTATGGCCTTTGTTAAAGCGTACACAGAAGACACAATAAAGAACAAATTTAACCAGATTTAGGACAAAAACCAGAAATCAGCGAACTTCACTGAATGTTTCATCGAACGGTAAGGTAACTCAAGAAGATATCTTTCCCAGCTCAGCGAAACATCAGGGGAAGTTACCTGGTCTTTTGTTTTTGTCCTGTGTTGTGTGTAGTCGTTTCTTTGTCGTCTTTTGATACATACTAGTCGGTCGAACATTAACAGTGTCTTGTTTCATTAATTACATACGCATTCGTCTTCTGATTTTTTTTCAAGTTCAAGTGTGGTTATGGTTTCTCTGAAATGGGCCTGCTGGGTCTTTTGATGGAGTCTTGGACTCAGATCTCACGTCCTGAGTTCAATCCCACCCGGCAACCCAAAATCTTCAATGTTCCAATTATTCTATTGATGTGTCAGTGTTTCGCTGGTTTGGTCCCCTGTCCACTTCACGATCTTGTCGGTACATGTGGTTGTTTGTGTGTGTGTGTGTGTGTGTGTGTGTGTGTATGTGTGTGTGTGTGTGTGTGTGCGCGCGCGCGTGCGCGCGTCTGTGTGTCCGCATGTGTGTGTGTCCGCACACGTATGTGTGTGTGTGTGTGTATGTGTGTGTGTTGAATTCGTATGTGGATAAATGTGTGTTTGATTTATTCGATTTGTTAATTTTTTGTACCTTCGTTGCATTATCGATCGACGTGTGAAAGTAGATATGTACCATACATTTTTCTTTTTCTTTTTTTTATCATTGTGCATCTTGTGGTTCGTTCCTTTCATCACAGTGAAGGGTCTCTTTGTCTGTCTGTCTGTATGTCTGTCTGTCTGTCTGTCTCTCACTCTCCACACACACACAAACAACACACACACACACAACACACAACACACACACACACACACACACACACACACACACACACACACACACATATATATATATATATATATATATATATCGGTATATATGTACGTATGTCCACGTGTGACACTCATGCTTTTCTAAAGTGCTTATGGCTTTTGTGGGATGAGGGCTAAAAAGTAGGCTAAGTAATGATAACAATAATAATATATTATCACCATCATCATCATCATTTAGTAGTAGTAGTAGTAGTAGTAGTATGTTGCTGTTGTTGTTGTTTATCATTGTTAACCACAGTGTAGTACACACGTTAATCACAGTAATACAATCTCCCACCAACAGGGCCAGCCTATAGAAAAGCCAGAGCTGCCGGAGAAGACGACGGTGTTTTCAGACAACGTTCCCAACACCAACTCAGGGAACTACGGCAGCCGGCTGACTTCTGATCCTGCCCGCACCATGCAGAACCTGGAGTTCCAGTTCTACAGCGAGCGACGCCGCAGAAAGCTGGATTCTGAAATGGTGTGCTATTAATGTCGTGATCCCTGTCTGACCCGAGTTTAGTCCCTTTTTTTGTCCTGTCTGACCCGAGTTTAGTCCCTTTTTTTGTCCTGTCTGACGATCTCTTTCAGTTTCACTCGTTCTTTCAGCCCTCTCCCGTCAGTTTTCTGCAGGAAGCTAATCATTGGGTAGGGTGAGGGAGTTGAATAGGGTTGCCTGCAGGAAGCTGGTTGATAGGGTGAGGGTGTGATAGAGGTCACTTTGATGCCACAGAAAGCGTTGCCTGATCTTCTTTTGACGTCATCAGTTCCGTCTAATATCACTTATAGTGAAAAGACGAACGAACGTCATCAGTTCTTTCCCAAATCGTCATCAGCTTTGTGTAAATGTCCTTCGATCAGCAGCTTTAGTTTTGACGTCATTAGCATGTCGTCACCAATCAGTGTCGTGTGACGTCATTTGACTGTCTTCGGCAGTTGACGCCGCCCCCACCACCACCCCCACGTACCCCCTCAATATTTCTGGCATTATCTGATTATCATCAGCTCTGCTTTCTGTTGGCGTCATTTGATCGTTAGGCCCACCAGTTCTTTTTCTGGGGTCATTCAGTCTGTTTAAGCGTCATTTGATATTTCGGCCTACCTGAACTTTAACCGACTTAATGGTAAGAGCTCTTGTGTAGCATCATTTGATCGTCATATTCTCAGACAGGCCAAGTTTTGAGACTGTTAGGTAGGTGTAGATCTATATCTTAAAATTGTATCTTTAGAAGGACTGTATGTAGGCTGTATACGACTGTATGTAAGTTCTAGAGGGGGGCACTTGTTAATTTATGCCCCTCTGCAAACTGTTCAGTGTATATTCTTAGAAATTCTTAATATTTAAAGATATGATGAAACGTTTTCTTTGATCTTGCATTAAATTAGATTTGGGAACTGGATGGGAAAGTCTGCAAATGTGAGTGTGTGTGTGTGTGTGTGTGTGTGTGTGTGTGTGTGTGTGTGTGTGTGTGTGTGTGTGTGTGTGTGTGTGTGTGTGTGTGTGTGTTGGGAGTGAGAGAAACAAACCTATGTCAGATCAGGACAAAAAGCTAAATGGGTCACTATGAAGGCAGGGATGCGACGTGCAGAGCAAGGACAAAATGTCTAGTTCCTCCTTTTTTCTTTTTATCCTTTCGCACTCTTTTCCAAGACTAGAAAAGACTAATATCAAAGAATCGGATCGATTCGTAGTGCCTCTGTATGTATGTTTGTGTGCGTGCGTGCGTCTGTGTGTGTGTGTGTGTGTGTGTGTGTTGTGTGTGTGTGTGTGTGTGTGAGCTTACTAAGGGACGAGAAAGTCTCGCCAATAGGATATCTCTATGAGTTTGTGTTTTTAGCAGATTAAGGGAGATTGTTAGGACAGCTGTCCTCGCTTGTTTATATTTCTTTTGCATAGGTATGAGAAGATCTGTTATTGTCAATATTTTACTAGACAATGGAGATTGTCAGTGTGGTATGACCACATTCTTTACATATGTATATATATATAATTATATATATATATATATGTATATATATGTATGTATATATATATATTATATGTGTATACATATAAAATGATATGTATATATATATATAATATATATATATATATAGTTATATAATGTCAACTGTGTGTATATTTTTCATCATCTTATATTTCACTTGCTTTCTCTCAACTTGTCTCAACTTAAACCAGGTCACAAATCTGCTCACTTATGTTCTTGTATCAACACGCCTTCAATGTTTAAAACAAATTGTTTTGGTGTATATCAGCGTTGATTTTGAAAATAGTGATGTATCCGGGTTTACCAAGACTTGTATGGCATGCACAGATATTTTGTGATGGAGAAGTCTCAGCGATGCTTTTTTCATGGTCAGTAATGTTTCAGTCTCAGGCAATCGGAATTCTGTCTCACTCGCACTGGCCTTTTGCTACTCGTCTCTCTCTCTTTTCTTCTCACTCCTTCTGTCTCTCTCTCTCTCTTCTGTCTCTTCTCTCTCTCTCTCTCTCTCTCTCTCTCTTCTCTCTCTCTTCTCATCGGTCTCTCGTCTGTCTCATCTTCTCGTCTCTCTCTCTCCTCTCTCTTTCTCTCAATCTCTCTCTCTCTCCCTCCCTCCCCACTCTGTTTCCGTCTCTCAAGCTGAGATACATGAACCATGCATGCATAATGATATATACATATCCCCTGTATCTATTTGTTTGGCTATTTACCCGCTTTCATAACTGTCTCTTGGTTGGACTGAGGGTGGGATGGGCAACTCTGGTTGACAAACATTTACAGCTTAAACTATTGACTATTGGTACTGATTGGTTGCGATATGCAAAATGCTTTATTCCAAGATCCCAATCTTCATGCTAGGCTTGAGCTGAAGACCAGGTCTTTTGAACATACAGAACTCTGAAAAGATTCCATCTTCCTTTTGCTTCAATCTTTTACAATGCTGATCTAGCGTTAAGCGATTTTGTCAGGCGTTTCATAATTTTTAGATTTTAAACAACGGCTTACAGTTTTATTATATCATGAGATCTGATGATCTAGTGAGTCCCGAATTAAGTTGTTTCTTGTGAGCTGAAGCGTAGATCTAGTGTATCACAGTTTAAAGTTAACTCAATTGTTTTGCAAATATTTAAATTCCTCAAATAACTTTTCCAACACTTTGCAATCTTCTGCTTATACTCATGTGTGTTCTAATAGTGGTTATTTGAATCATGTTACCCACGCGTCTCATACTCACCTGTTTTGGTGATGGAGCATAACAAAGATGTTATTTCCAGCTAAGGATTATGAAACAGGTTTTACTAGTTTGATGTTTAATTCGTGTGTTTGTTTATATTCGTTTTTGAATTTTTCTTGGATTTTTGTTAGGAATTTGACAGCGACGTCCGTCCATTTTGTGGCATTGTCTTCTGATTGTATGGCCTTTGACTGTTGTCCAACGAAGTCTTGTTTTGCACACACACACACACACACCACACACACACACACACACACACACACCACACACACACACACAACACACACACACACACAACATGTACACACGGACATACACACACTCGCACACATACAGACACACACATACACACACACACACACATACACACACACACATACACACCTACATTTATTATTGTTACCAAATACATATCCTAAACGAAGATGTCAGTATTTCTTGCCTGAAATTCAGGGGTTTTATGACTATGATTTCAGTTATTATATTACGTAGATTTCTTTGTTTCATCATCTAAAGTGTTGATTTAACGTGTAACTTCTGTATTGACATTCAGGTTTTGTGTTTCAAGATATGATCGCTATTGTTATTGTATTAGCTTATTTGAATTGTTTTTTTGTAATCTTAAAAATAAAATTGATCTAGTGTGTAATTCAGTCTTGATACTTAGGTTTTTTCATGCCGTGGTGTTTAGATAATTATGTCGACTTAGCTGTTGGTGTAGTATCTGTTTCTTTATTTTTGTGTGTTATTATGTGAGGATATTTTGAATATTAATCGGAACTTCATCAAACCTTTGTCTTGAAGCCAGCTTTAAGTTTTATTGTCAAACAGTGATGGTTGTGTGAACAATGTGAAGATAATTCGTCTTCACTGCACAAGTACTCCATGAATATGTAATAAAGCATCAGTCAAGAAGAATTAAACTATTGTTAAACCTTTTGAAGGTGTGTGTGTGTGTGTGTGTGTGTGTGTGTGTGTGTGTGTGTGTGTGTGTGTGTGTGTGAAAGTGCGCACGCGCGCGTGTGTGTGCGTGTGTGTAATTTTAAATCGCGAATACATGAATGAATGTGTTTGGTGGAGAGCCTTGGTTGCGGTGTAGCGTTAAAATATGAATGCGTGTGTGTGTGTGTGTGTAAATGTGTGTGTGTGTGAGAGAGAGAGAGAGAGAGAGAGTCATCATGTTCAAATCAGCAGATTCTCACCACACACGAAAAAAAAATCACAAACGCTGTCTACTTGGAATACTTTATTGATGATGACGATGATGATAATCATGATTTTCATAGTAATAACAACAATAACAACGAAACTGATCTTGTTTAAGAGTTAATATTGAACTAATAGGAGAGTGGATAATCATAATAGTTATGAAACAGTCTTGTTTAATAATATAGATAATAAACTTATGTGAAGGCAGAATAATAAAACAAACAAACAAACAAACAAAACCAAGATTACGAAGTTTATTCTGGTAAGTGAAGCACGAAATGTAATGACATAAAATCGATTTCGAAGACGACAGTTTTATATGATATGTTATTCCTACAGCCAGTCTCATTAAGCATGTATCTTGTTTAATAATATTGGTAATAAACTGACGTGAGGGTGGAATAACAAAAACAAGATTATAAACTTTATTCTAGTAAGTGGAAGCACACGGAATGTCAAGACGATAAAACTTGATTTCGAAGACGCTAATTTTATATATGTTATTCCTACAGCCAGTCACATTAAGCATATTTCTTGTTTAATAATATTTGTAATAAATTGACGTGAGGGCGGAATAACAAAAAACTTTATATGGAAGCACACGGAATGTCATGACGATAAAGTCCAGTTTCGAAGACGACAAAATATTTGATGTATATTATTTCAACAGCCAGTCACATTAAGCATATTTACAGATTGATAGAAAATGTAATTACTTCACAAGAAAATATGAAATATTTCCATATGTCAGACTGCGAAACAGAAGCCCAGTTATCAAAAACTACAGGTTACAGGAATTCACTAAAAATTGTGAACTTTGATAAGTTACAGTAGCTGATTAAGATATGAACCCTAACCATGAAAAAAGAAGACACAAATGAAGATATGAATCCTAACCATGAAAAAAGAAGACACAAGTCAAGATATGAATCCTAACCATGAAAAAAGAAGTCACAAAATCAAGATATGAATCCTAACCAATGAAAAAGAAGACACAAATAGTGACGACATAACTGATTATGTCAGTGTCTTCCAAGTATGACTGATAGCAAACGGATGTCAGTCATGTCACGCTGATGCAAGAGAACGTTATTACACACACACACACACACACACACACACACACACACACACACACACACACACACACACACACACAAAACAACAAGAGAGAAGAGAGAGACAGACTCAGAATGAGAGAGATCTACAGGGAAAGAGAGAGAGAGGGGGTAAGAGAAAGAGGGAGGAGCGAGTGAGCGAGAGAGAGAGAGGACTGAGGAGACTAAAAAAGTGTAAGGAAGTCAAGATATACAAGTCAAATTCATTCATGACGTGCAGAAGTTGGTTAAGGAGGTTGGGGGGGGGGGGGGGGCGGGGCAGGGGGGCTTTGAATTAGGTTTCAGTTCGACCTGCCTGGCTAGCCCCTATAGGTACAGTACAAATTTTTCACATGACCAAGGTCATTGAATATGCACGATATACATGCTCTTGCCTGACTTCGAATCTCCCTGGCCAACATCTTGTAGATAAAGAGCGGAAATGTTTCCTCATTGCCAAGATCATTGATATATGCACAGTATAGTACACATGCTACTGCCTGAATTCGAATCTCCCTGACCAGCTCTTGTAGATAAGAGTGGAAACATTCTCCCCATCGCCAAGGTCATTGATATATGTGCAATATAGTACACATGCTAGTGCCAGAGTTCGATTTTCCCTGGTCAGCGTCTTGTAGACAAAGAATGGAAAATTTTCTCCAGCACCCAGGTCGACACATATACATACATATTAGTGCCTGAACCCCATCGTGTGTACACGCACACAGACATCAAATACGCAGTTCAAACATTCTGTAAGACACGTTGTCGTCCGATGGTTTACAGTACACAAACATATGCAGCATGCACATCTTCTAAAAAAAAGAATATGACTGCTTACTATGACGAAGTACCCACCGAAGAGACAGTATGGAACCTGTGCAGCAAAAAACATCTGCACAATGTGGGCTAGACGACCACCCACCACTGACGGAGTATGAAGCCTCTGCAGCAACAAAAGTCTGCGCAGTGTTTTGCTAAACAACTGAACCAACGTGCATACACGCTTCTCAGAAAACCTTAACTCTGAAAGCACCCACCCCCCCCCCACAAAAAAAAAAAAAAAAAAGAATGCACTCATGCGTTACAAATATATGCAGCATGCACATCTTCGAGAAAAAAAAAAAGAGTACTGCTTACTATGATGAAGTACCCAGCAAAGACACAGTATGCAACCTGTGCAGCAACAAAACATGTGCACAGTGTGGGCTAGACGACCATCCACAGCAGACAGAGTATGTGGCCAGTGCAGCAACAAAACGTCTGCGCAGTGTTGGGCCAAACGACCAGACCAACGTGCATACACGCTTCTCAGAAAACCTTAACTCTGAAAACACCCACCCCACCACCACAAAAAAACAAAACAAAACAAAAAACAAATTGCACTCGTGCGTTATACAGCTGAAGAACAGCAAGGTGTAATCATCATCATCATCATGTGCTCTGCCGCATGGCGTTGGCGTATCCACACGAATCTATCCCTTGTCGCTGCAAGTACATCTCCCACCCTCCTGTTTCTCGGCCACCCTGCAATATTTTCTCCCTGGGTCTACTTGGTGTTCTCTTTCCCTCCACCTTTCCTGTTGTGACCAGAAGCTCTAATTCCCCAGTTCCTCAAGAAATGTCCTACAAATGTTGCTTGTCTTTTCTTAATCTTTATCAATGATCTTCTCGTGTCTGCCTCCATCAAGACTGCCTCGTTTGTTTTCTTTTCTGTCCATGGAACTCTCAACATTCTTCTAAGAAACCACACTGCCTCGGTCTTGTTTGGCTCTGCGTGTTGACAGGTGTAATGATGAAAACAAAATCAGTATTCTGTGACAACCAAACTACTTTGCTAACGAATACACTGCAAAGATTAACAGAAGTGACAATTATTATATACTCTGCAAAGATTAATACGAATGATGAATACAATGTATTACGTACTCTGCAAAGATTAACATCAATGATGAGACAGGTATTACATACTCTGCAAAGATTAACATCAATGATGGAGACAATGTATTACGTACTCTGCAAAGATTAACATCAATGATGGAGACAATGTATTACGTACTCTGCAAAGATTAACATCAATGATGGAGACAATGTATTACGTACTCTGCAAAGATTAACATCAATGATGAGACAGTGTATTACTATTCTGCAAAGATTAACATCAATGATGGAGACAGTATTACATATTCCGCAAAGATTAACAGAAATGATGAAGGCAATATATTATATACTCTGCAAAGGTTAACACGAATGATGAAGACAGCGTATTATATACTCTGCAACGATTAACACGAATGATAAAGACAATGTATTATATACACACTGCCAAGATTAACACCAATGATGAGGACAATGTATTATATACAATCGACACCAATGATGAAGACAATGAATTATATATACATATCAGCAGAGACATTTATGAACAGAGATAATTCCAAAATATAAACTGCATATACACAAAGACGTCAAAAGAGATGTTGGTGATGCGAGTCAAGCAGATCTTCTTTATAGATCTAAAAATAAATTCGTTTGCATTGTAGGGATTACAATCACGGTGTGAATATTATAGAGGATCACTGAGTGGTTTAAAACAGAATTATTTCACTTGAGGGTGAATGATAGTATTATGACAGATGAGGATGAATAAAATGTTAAGTAACTTACCAAACTTAATAAATAGATAAGAACAAGTAAAGTAAATAACGTATCCATCGAACAATATGAACTGGCAATAAACAAACAAACGTTAAACAAGTAGATAACAAACAAACAAATAATAGATAATAAATGTACGAATAAATGTATGAAAAAATAGATAAAGGTTCAGCGCTTAGATTGATTTTTATCGAGATTTTGCGCTATATAAATATGTAATTATTATATATTATTATTATAAAGAAATAAACAGACAAACAAATAAATGAATGAATAAACAAATAAATAAATGAAATCAATAAATCCATCCATCCATCTATCCATACATACGTATAAATAAATAAATAAATAGATAAATAAATGAATGAATGAGCGAATGAATGAATAAATAAATAAATGTATGAATAAATAGATAAAGAAATAAACAGACAAACAAATAAATGAATGAATAAATAAATGAATAATACATACATACATACATACATACATACATACATACATACATACATACATACATACATACATACATACATACATACATACATACATAACATACATTAATACATAAAATAAATGAATGAATAAATAAATAAATAAATAAAAATAAATAAATAAATTTTGAAAAATAAACAGATAAATAAACAGAGTCAAAAATGAAAGAAAGCGATGACAACACATCACTTTAGAGCTGAAAGATGTATACTGCTGATGAAGACACGTCCATGATGCTAATGAACAATACGTACATTTTTTCACTCTATCCTACTACAAATGACGAAATTTCAAAGGAGATGTATACACACACAAAAATCCATGATGGTAAGTTACCAGTGAATGAATGAGCGAATGAGGGACCAAATGCACGAATAAATGATTCATTTACGTGAGAGTTTGTCAGAAATCAATGAGACTACTTCAATTCCACTATGAGTTAAGTTGTGAGTGATTGAATGAACGAATTAGGGACTGAGTGAATGAATAAATGGTGATCTATGGTGATGGTATGTCATTAATGAATAAAACCGTTTAAAACAATTTTTTGCGTCTGTGTCTTTTTCAAAGAATCTCCCTGACCAAAAAGAAGACACTTTGAAATCGTTGTCCTCATTCATGAATTACATGTGTAGAGTTCTGTACTAAGACATGACGACTGCTGTATGACATTTACGTGCCAGCAGGTCCACAGGTCTTTTCACACAATTACGTCCAATTTTGCTTTTTTCATTTGCGTTTTGCGACGAAGTTATGGAGGTTTTCATTCCAAATGGAAATACTCTTGAACCAAGAGTCCATACAACTGCACACACATAGTTGCATTTTTGCTTGAAGGAAATGTATGTTCAACCTGAAGAAACTGTACATACGCATGTTCATTGCTGGAATTAGATTCAATTTCAGTTTCTCAGAATAACGTCTCTACGCTCAGATTAAATGCACTGAGGCCACGAGATGGAAATTGTATTGTTACTGTAATTGTTGTCTAAAGCCCAGCCGACTGCGTAGAGCCATATCAGAGCTATAACCGCTTCAAAACATGATAAACTTTAACAGTAAAAAAGAAAAGAAAAGTACAATGTCAATGCATTTGCACATCACTCCGTCCAATTCATCGCACAGGTGATTTAAAAAACACATCTAAATAAAAACTTAAACATACCTAAGGACACCAAAACATACAAAAAACGGACATAAAGTACCTAAAATTACTTCCGCATATCTCACCCCCACCTAGAGCCAAAATTGCATTTTATACATGTACCCAATTATCAATCCTAAGAATAAGTAGGTAAGACTTTACTGAACACATACAAGTAAATGGACCAGCAAGGCAGAAAATAATAGGAAGAAGTGACAGAAAGCAAAGGAACAAGGCCGAAACAAAGAGAGTGACAGAAAAGAGAAACTTTCTGGCACATAATTTTCAGAAGGGGGGATACTATTTATACTAAAAGAGCCCCTGGCATCCCCACAGGGAAACGAGACTGAAAATTCCAACATGATTATGGCGTAAGTCTTAAGCCGGCGCATAGGCTGTATGCTTTGGCAGGGTGTCAAGGTCTTTAGTAGTCCATTAGCTCAGTTGTTTAAACAGTGCAGAGGACGTAGGGTTAATCCTAGGGCGGGCCATATGTTTTCTTTCCTTTTTTTTTTCAACCGTGGTTAAGGAGTAGAAATGTATTCACAGTCAGAAACTCGAAATCAACGTGATTTAACAAAAAAACAAAAAACAAAAAAAAAACAAAAAAAAAAACCCCACCTCAAAACAACACTAATGTTAAGTCGTAGCATTATCATCAAATTTATACATACGGATAATGAGAAATCAGTGTTTATAATGAAATTCAACAAAACAAAACAGAATAGTACACATTACGCAACATTTCTCATTCATCATCATCAACAATGACGGCAACACAAACAACAACAACAAACAAATAAGAAATGGCGGAGAGGGGAGGGGTAAAAAACAACAACTCATTAATGCACAACAGAAATGATGAACGCCTATGTTTCAGTGTATAAAATGTTTCACATACAAAGGATACGGAAGGGAAAAAACCCTTACTACACAGCAGAAACGATTCACGCTTACTGTTCAGTGTACAGAATATTTTGCATGTAAGGGATACAAAAAACAAACAAACAAATTAAAAACAACCTTAAATACAACGTAAATGATGAACACTACAAAATTTTTTTTTTAAAATTTCACATTTGAGGCATAAACGTAATATACAATGGAAATGATGAACACTTCAATATAAAAAAATCGTGGGTTTTTTTCCATGTTAGAGACATAAACTGCATATACAACGAAAACGACGGAAACTTCAGTATTGAAAATTGTTTTTTTCATGTTTGAGACATAAACTTAATACACAATTGAAATGATGAACACTGGCAGAATGGGAGACAGAGAGACATTTGTTTAAAATGAGTTTGGAATAATAATGAATAATGATTTGTACATTATCTATCACTAACACCAGTGGAACATATCTCATTCGTTTACTTAACAGGAAGCATGCGTATCCTTTGTAATTTTGAAAGAAAATCTGTGTAACCCATTAAGATTTGTAATTTTTAAGGAAAAGCCTGGTGCACTCCTTAACAACTGTAATTTTAAAAAGAAAAATCTGTGTAATCATTACGATTTGTAATTTTAAAAGAAAAATCTGTGTAATCATTAAGATTACGGTCTTTAAAAATTCATACACACAAGAAAAACAAACAAACAAACAATCAAAATCACCAAGAAGAACAGGAACAATTACAAGAACGTCTGAAATCCTCTATCCTATCATAAACATACTGAAGACACTATAATGTTAATCATTATTATATACATTCAATGACAACAAGAAAGCCATACGTTTGATGCATACTTTGCTTATTGGATAAAAGTGTATACTCTTAATTCACAACAACAGTTGGTGCCATGCTAATTTTTGACAATTTCACGCATGTAACAACACAAATTCACGAACGAAAAGATTATTTTCAAAAGCTGAGAAGAGGCAGATGATACAGTATGTAATGTTTAAAATATTTTTCTTGATTCTAGGTCCAATAAATGTTTTATTTTAGATAACAAAACTTTTTTTTTCATTAGAACAATTTTACACAGCTTCTTTATGAGCTGACCCGAAAAAATTAATATTTGTTGTCATGCCTAAGATAAATGATAACCAACTTCTTCAATCAATCTGTTTTAACTGTTGTTGTTGCTGTTTTGTTATTGTTGTTGTATGAATTGGTGGTATTATGAAGATAAGTTTGTCTTTTCTGTATTGTTGTCATCAACATATATTTTGAATGTATGTGGGTGCAGTGACATATGAATTAGTTCCGTCCATCATTCAATCAGAAATTTGTACTCCATCAAAGTGATTTGCAGGTTCTGTCCAGCTTCTGAATTCTGACCATACAGAGGAAAAGAACATAATATTGCATACAAGCACAGATGTTGACAAATAAGTGTCAAAGATGTCAGACAATCATGAGCAATGTGTCAATACAAAATGACCAGAAGCAGTCACAACAAAGGTTCATATAGGGCAGTGGGGCAGGTATCAATACAAAATGACCAGAAGCAGTCACAACAAAGGTTCATATAGGGCAGTGGGGCAGGTATCAAACAAAATGACCAGAAGCAGTCACAACAAAGGCTCATATAGGGCAGTGGGGCAGGTATCAATACAAAATGACCAGAAGCAGTCACAACAAAGGATCATATAGGGCAGTGGGGCAGGTATCAAACAAATGACCAGAAGCAGTCACAATGAAGGATCATATAGGGCAGTGGGGCAGGTATCAAAACATATGACCAGAAGCAGTCACAACAAAGGATCATATAGGGCAGTGGGGCAGGTATCAATACAGTATGACCAGAAGCAGTCACAACAAAGGATCATATAAGGCAGTGGGGCAGGTATCAAAACAAAATGACCAGAAGCAGTCACAACAAAGGATCATATAGGCAGTGGGGCAGGTATCAAACAATATGACCAGAAGCAGTCACAACAAGGTCATATAGGGCAGTGGGGCAGGTATCAAATACAAATGACCAGAAGCAGTCACAACAAGGTCATATAGGGCAGTGGGGCAGGTATCAAACAAAATGACCAGAAGCAGTCACAACAAAGGATCATATAGGGCAGTGGGGCAGGTATCAATACAAATGACCAGAAGCAGTCACAACAAAGGATCATATAGGCAGTGGGGCAGGTATCAAAACAGTATGACCAGAAGCAGTCACAACAAAGGATCATATAGGCAGTGGGGCAGGTATCAAAACAAATGACCAGAAGCAGTCACAACAAAGGATCATATAGGGCAGTGGGGCAGGTATCAATACAAATATGACCAGAAGCAGTCACAACAAAGGATCATATAGGCAGTGGGGCAGGTATCAAACAAATGACCAGAAGCAGTCACAACAAAGGATCATATAGGGCAGTGGGGCAGGTATCAAACATATGACCAGAAGCAGTCACAACAAAGGATCATATAGGGCAGTGGGGCAGGTATCAATACAAATGACCAGAAGCAGTCACAACAAAGGATCATATAAGGCAGTGGGGCAGGTATCAATACAGTATGACCAGAAGCAGTCACAACAAAGGATCATATAAGGCAGTGGGGCAGGTATCAAACAATATGACCAGAAGCAGTCACAACAAAGGATCATATAAGGCAGTGGGGCAGGTATCAAAACAATATGACCAGAAGCAGTCACAACAAAGGATCATATAAGGCAGTGGGGCAGGTATCAATACAAAATGACCAGAAGCAGTCACAACAAAGGATCATATAAGGCAGTGGGGCAGGTATCAAAACAATATGACCAGAAGCAGTCACAACGAAGGCTCATATAGGGCAGTGGGGCAGGGGCGGTTCAGGGGTTGCTACTGTGGTGTGTTCCGGTGGGCAGAGTTCACGTTGGACTTTTAGGTACACATTTGCCGTACATCTGCACGTATCCAGGACAACATGTACTGTAACACGGCCCAGTCTCCTTCACGCGTCTGAAACAGTAGAAACGGCAATGATAATGACGACGACGACGACGACGACGACTGATGATAACTGTGCTGACTGTGGTGATGATGACAATCACGATGATGCTGATAATGATGAGATGGATAATGGAGACTTCAGTGATAATGCAGAAGACGAAGATGATGACAACAATGTGGATGGCAATGACTGTGATACTGAAGAAGGGGACGGCAACTATAATGGCTGTTGTTACTGTTAATAATGACAACAAAGATGATAGTCATGAAAACAGAGTCGAATACATGATAATGAGAATCTGTACTTATTTACGACCGTTATCTTCCGTGTCAGCAGACCTATGATTATGTCTTTTACGCATCCAACAGCCGTAATAATTTGATTCGAGTAGCGGTATACACATGTATACATCACACACACACACACACACACACACACACACACACACACACACACACACAACACACACACACACACACACACACACACACACACAAACATCACACACACACACACACACTCACAAACACACACACTCACACACACACATACACACACGCACGTACATACACACACACATACATGTACACACACACACAAACACACACACTCACACACACTCACAAACACACACACTCACTAACACACACACACTCACCACACACACACACACACACACAAACACACACACTCACACATACACACACTCACAAAACACACACACACTCACAAACACACATACACACACGCACGTACATACACACACACACATACACACACACACAAACACACACACTCACACACACACATCACAAACACACACACTCACTCACACACATACACACACACATCACACACACACACACACACACTTACACACTCACAATAGTTTCTGATTCAAGTAGCGGTACATACGTGTATACACACACACGCACACACACACACACACACACACACTCAACACACACACACATGCACTTACACATACACCTTCCTGTAACATTTGGTTGAGCAAAAGAATCCTTTGACCGGAATGTAGTGCGCATGTTTTCCTCTTCTAATCCCATGGCCAGCGAGGTCGTTGAGGGAATCATAGGACGCTGCAGGCGACAGAATCCTCTATCTCTGTTTCTGAGATGCAACAACAAGCAGCTAGGATATATGAGACTGGTCCAGTCTTTGATAATGAAGTATTTGCAGTCTGGTCTTCTCTGTTCACCTCGGAGTCGGCCTCCTTCCAGGGTGCTATGAAAACGGTCTTAAAGCAGTGTGTTGTGGTAGGTGATGTGACCAAACCATGCAGCGTATGCCTTTTACAGTTGCCGTAAGACAACCCATGGGCTCACCAAGGTACTGATCTTGTTCCACACACACTCACTGGACATAATGTTCTAGGCAACACACGAAAAGCAATTTTCTGAAGTACTTGGTCCCAAAGTCCCGAATTTTCTTCTCTTGAGTCCGCAAGCACCGTCCAAGCTTTGGAGGAGGTTAGAAAGTACGAGTGACCTGTAGAATTTGTACTTTGTGGTGTAGAAGCTGTTCTTGGTGGTAAAACTGATAGTGCTTCTGCACCAGATTCTGCTCAGTCTGGCCATTGCTGCTGCAATCCTGATGCCAATTTCTGTTACGCTGCTACCATCTTCGGTGGTAAGGGTAGATCCCTGACACTGTTCTGCTTTCTCGACATTCATATCGACTTTTGTACTGCTACTGGTTGTACTGTTGCAGGTGATTTGTCTTTTCTCGTTGCTGACTTCCATTCTCTAAGCCTCTGTGTCTGTGTCCAGGAGTCTGTTGGTGAGATCTTGCAGATCAGTGTCGATCCTGCCATGATGTGTATGTCATCAGTAAACCTAGTTTGCAGATGCACATGTTACCCCCAATGAAGATGGAGACATGGTGGTCGTGAAGGGTTTTCTGCATAGTCAATGCTCAGTCCACTCGATTCAGTACAAACGGGCTTTCAGTGAGATTTCCATTGGCAGGCGATCTTTGATTACCTTGGTCTTGTGGTCTTGTTATCTTGGTGAAGGACCTCAGTGTTTAGTGAATCTGGTGAGTCTGCTTACTTGTTTCCTGCCTTCACCCCTTCTCCAGTGATTTCACACCGCCCTTCGATCTGATGCACGTGTACATGCAGGCGAAGATTATTTCACTTATTCAACTTGATGGGAATGGTGATTTCTGAGGACTCAGTATGCACTACCATGACACTTGGTGTGTATGTACCTACTTGACCCAGTCATTAATGCAACTGATGACAACAAGCATGTGTACACATATGTATAACAAAAACACCAGTCAGTATTATGGGATGGTGGTGAACACCCTTAATATGAGTGACAAAACACACATACCCTGTATCCGTATCTATTTAAACAATTGCATCACGTAAAGAAATGGATACTTGACATGCGATGGTGTGCATACAGGCAAACGTTCGCTTAGACGTGTACAACTGGGACAGCTTACCTTTTAGTATATATATATGTATGTCTATACATACATAAATATATATATATATATATATATATATATATATATATATATATATATGTGTATATACATATATATGTATATATATATAGAGAGAGAGAGAGACAAAGACAGACAGAGAGAGAGAGACAGAGAGAGAGAGAGAGAGAGAGAGAGAGAGAGAGAGAGAGAGAGAGAGAGAGAGAGATACAACCCGTTGCACTTACTCCAGCTTATTCAGTCACTGATATTCACTGTTGTACATACACACCCTATAAATTATGCACCTGTGTATTCACATCCCACGTACCTGTAGCACTTTCCCCAGCCACAGAAGTAGTCCTTGATCCGAGTGGTGGTACACATGTACACAGTGACCTCAGGGCACGGGAACGTGTTGCACGCGCGACTCTCCAGCTCTCTGGCCTGCCCTCTGGAAACAGTCAGTTTGGAATTTTGTATGTCTGCCTGCCTGCCTGCATGTTTATCCAGCTTAATGTCTTATGTCTAGTGTGTATGATGACCACTATGTAATTTCTCACAATGTGATGATAAAAGTCTTGATTTACCTGATCTAATCTAACCTAACCTAACCTAACCTAACCTAACCTAACCTAACCTAACCGAACCTAATTTAACCTTACCTAACCTTACCTTACCTTACCTTACCTTACCTTACCTTACCGAACCTAACCGAACGTAGCTTAACTTAACCTAATCTAATCTAAATGTCATGTAATCTAATCTAGTCTAATCTAATCTAATGTCTGTCTGTATGTCTGTCAGTCTGTCTGTCTGTCTTTGTCTCTCTCTCTCTTTCTCTCTCTCTTTCACACACACACACCAATCATACACACACAAGTGCATGAGCTAAACGACATAGCCATGTGATCTTTGTGATAGGATATGATACAGTTCAAAGCAATGAAATGAAAATCAGCACAACACAACACAACACCAACTCAACACAACACAGCACAAGTACAAACACCAACACAACACAACACAGCACAACTACAAACACCAACACAACACAACACAACTACAAACACAACACACTGCAACACAACACAATTACAAACACTAACATAACACAACACAACAACGAACACCAACACAACACAACAACAAACACCAACACGACACAACAACAAACACCAACACGACACAACTAAAAACACCAACACAACACAACTAAAAACACCAACACAACACAACATAACACA
>JAPXFY010000027.1:22133061-22148061 GCA_030674185.1 Monoplex corrugatus | reverse complement strand
AATCATAACATGCAATGAATAAAATCCAAAACGAGTGTGACTGCCCGCGTTCAAGCAAACAGGAACCAGAAAAAAAACCACGCAAAAAGAATAAGAATGCGTATTTAATACAACAAGACAAAAACAGGCGCAAATTTTCGGCCAACTGGCCTTTGTCAAGCGTAAGATCACAAACACCACATACAAAAATTAAGATAAAAAGACTGAAACGTCCCTGCTGCTCTTTTTATTCCTTTTCTCACACTGGACAGAGCAGCAGGGAAGTTTCAGTCCTTTTCTCCTCATTTTTGTATCTGGTGTTTGTTTATTTGTGATCTTACGCTTGACAAAGGCCAGTTGGCCGAAAATTTGCGCCTGTCTTGTCTTGTTGTATTAAATACGCGTTCTTATTCTTTTTTCATGCAATGTATAATATACTGATAAAAATAAGACTATTAAACCAGCTAGACATTTTCAATCAATCAATTTGCTAACCTTTCTAGCATTTTAGTGACATGCGTTAATACGTTTCGTCACCTCAAAGTTAATAAGTCTATCAAGTCATATCGACGGTAGAAAGGATAGACAATATCTAAAAACAATGAGTTAACATTGGTGACCGACACTGAGATGCACTGGCTGATATATTAGACTGATGACTGGAAGGTTATGCTTTTTTACGAACTTCTGTTTAATCATTTCAGAAATTACAAGAACAAACATACGTACATACCTGCACGCATACATATTTGCATACACACACACATACATACACGTGCAGGAAAAATCATACAACTAAAGTACACATCCCCATATGACAAAAGGCTTAACTGAACAAACATATATACAAACAAATAGTTAAGGTGGGAATGAAGATAACATTAAACCTTTCATGGTACGCACACTCCCACAAAGTTATAAACAGCCAAACGTATAGACCGTTCATATTTGCTTAATATGAATATAGTGGAAAGTTATAATTAGTTCTGATAGTTATGGGAGCTGGATGTTTCATAAGTCCCTCTACCATTTCAAGATCTTGCCAGCTCAAAGGGTTTTGCGAAGGCTCGTGGAGTCTGCCAGACAATTGCTGGCAGACCAAGGTGGAGTGCATATGGAACTGTCCCAGTGCGATGAATCCCTCTTGAACAAACTCCAGACATGAACAAACTCCAGACATGAACACACTCCAGACATGAACAAACTCCAGACATGAACAAACTCCAGACATGAACAAACTCCAGACATGAACACAACTCCAGACTTGAACAAACTCCAGACATGAACAAACTCCAGACATGAACACACTCCAGACATGAACACACTCCAGACTGAACAAACTCCAGACATGAACAAACTCCAGACTTCAGCAAACTCCAGACATGAACACACTCCAGACATGAACAAACTCCAGACATGAACAAACTCCAGACATGAACAAACCCCAGACATGAACAAACTCCAGACTGAACAAACTCCAGACATGAACAAACTCCAGACGGGAACAAATTCCAGACATGAACAAACTCCAGACATGAACAAACTCCAGACATGAACAAACTCCAGACTGAACAAACTCCAGACTGAACAAACTCCAGACATGAACAAACTCCAGACTGGAACACACTCCAGACATGAACAAACTCCAGACTGGAACAAACTCCAGACATGAACAAATCAGACATGAACACACTCCAGACATGAACAAACTCCAGACTGGAACAAACTCCAGACATGAACAAATGCTAGACATGAACACACTCCAGACATGAACAAACTCCAGACTGGAACAAACTCCAGACATGAACAAACTCCAGACATGAACAAACTCCAGACATGAACAAACTCCAGACTGGAACAAACTCCAGACATGAACAAACTCCAGCAAACTAGGAACACACTCCAGACATGAACAAACTCCAGACTGGAACAAACTCCAGACATGAACAAACTCCAGACATGAACAAACTCCAGACTGGAACAAACTCCAGACATGAACACACTCCAGACTGGAACAAACTCCAGACATGAACACACTCCAGACATGAACAAATTCCAGACTGGAACAAACTCCAGACATGAACACACTCCAGACTGGAACAAACTCCAGACATGAACACACTCCAGACATGAACAAATTCCAGACTGGAACAAACTCCAGACATGAACAAATGTTAGACATGAACACACTCCAGACATGAACAAACTCCAGACATGAACAAACTCCAGACTGGAACAAACTCCAGACATGAACAAATGTTAGACATGAACAAACTCCAGACATGAACAAACTCCAGACATGAACAAACTCCAGACTGGAACAAACTCCAGACATGAACAAATGTTAGACATGAACAAACTCCAGACATGAACAAACTCCAGACTGGAACAAACGCCAGACATGAACAAACTCCAGACATGAACACACTCCAGACTCTGATACCCATCATTCCAGATTTATCACTATGGAAATTTAAGTCCCGACTAGCTGGCTTCTACCCAGAGTGTGTGTGCTATAGGCCTAGCTGGGCACACTGTGCATTTCAATGTCATGTCTAATTCTAGAATGCATCATTGACAGTGTTGCCAAAATTGTCTGACTATACCACGTGTATCAGCACCTCTTCAGCGTGGTTGACATCAGGATAGACAGGAAGCGAAGGTTACAGTCCTGTTATGGTTGTGAGTTCGAATCTGGTGTCTGCTAAATTACACTATCCTTCTTACCACCCGTCTTAAAATTTCATTGCTCTGTTGGTGTCAGTGTAGTGTATGATAAACCCCCCTCCGTTCCTTAAAAATTAAGATACTATCATTGTAGGGTACAATTTATTTTTTCACGCTTTCAAGTCATAATTATGTATCATGCAAGTATGCCCGACATGATAGATTTGTAGATATGATGCACGTATCTTAATTTCGTTCAAGCGAATGTATGTTAATCTTGTTCAACTTAACTCGTTGTTACCCTAATCATACTTTCCAATTTCTGCTCTTGTGTTTGTATTGGTGTCTTGGCAAAAAAGAACTGAAAACAAGTTTGAAAAAAAAAAGTTCTCCGTCCCTCACTTCCCTAGAATGGTTATCCACGTCGGTTAGAAAGATTTCAGACAAAATGGCAGCAGATGAAATGAACGATTAACAGAGACAGACAAACAGACGGACAGACAGACAGGCAGGCAGGCAGACAGACACAGACAGACAGACAAACGGACGGACGGACAAAGAACTCACGATAGCAGAGACCGTTTTTGACACGGAAGCCATCACAGCAATATTCCACTTCAGACGTACACACCGCCAGCCGACTTTTCTGCTTTGTGCTGCACATAAAACACACAATTCATAAACAAAATAAGAATAAACATGGGCATCATCGTATATAGAACCGATAATGTTATACGGTTGTGAGGCGTGGACAGTCAGCACGCAAAGCCAGAACAAAATTGAGGCAGCCGAGATGTGGTTTCTAAAAAGAATGTTGAGAGTTCCATAGACAGCAATGAAAACAAACGAGACAGTCTTGATGGAGGCAGGCACAAGAAGATAGTTCATTAGGAAGATTAAGAAAAGACAGGTTACATTTATAGGCCATTTTATGAGGAAAGGGGAATTACAGCACCTGGTCACAACAGGAAAGCTGGAAGGAAAGAGAGCACCAGGTAGACCCAGGGAGGAAATATTGGACGGACTTGCAGGGTGGCTGAGGACGGAGAGGGTGGAAGATGTGCTTCCGGCAACAAGGGATAGATGCATATGGAGGGCCATGATCGCCAACGCTATGCGGCAGGACACATGATGATGATAATGATGATCATCGTATACACCGCCCACAACATACATACACAACACATACAAGCACAGCACACATTTAACTGAAGAAGGCGTCACAGTTTTACACACAAGCACAAATACAGAGTTAACATCAGAAGACAAGAACCGGGACATGTCAGACTGCCAAGTTTGGGAGTGGTGGTTAAAAAAAGAAAAGCACAATGCTTCCAAAAATGCATACTTTCGTTGTTGTTGTTGCTGTTGTTGTTGTTGTTGTTGTTGTTGTTGTTGCTGTTGCTGCTGCTGCTGTTGTTGTAATACACACAATTGATAAATAAATATGGGCATAATCGTATACACCACTCATAGCACATATACACCTCACATATAGCCAAACATAAAACACACACAAACACACCACACATTTCACCGAAGAAGGCGTCACAATTTTACACACAAGCACAAATACAGAGTGGACGTCAGAAGACAAGAACCGGGACATGTCAGACTGCAAGTTCGGCAAAAATGATTTTAAAAAAAGAGCACAATGCTTCAAAAAAATGCATGCGTTTGTTTTGTTGTTGTTGTTGTTGTTTGATAGACTGCCAAGTCTGGCAGTAGTGGTTAAAAAAAAAGAGCACAATGCCTCCAAAAAAAACCGTCTTCCTTGTTGTTGTTGTTGTTGCTGCTGGTGCTTGGTGCTGGTGTTGTTGTTGTTGTTGTTGTTGTTGTTGCTTGCTGCTGCTGTTGTTGTTGCTGTTGCTGCTGCTGCTGCTGCTGTTGTTGTTATTGTTGTTGTTGTTGTTGTTGTTGTTCTGATATGCTTCTAGCGATGGGGCTGAACTGGTAGACAAATACTGTTTTAACGAATTGACTGCTGCTGCCCCCTATCACACGCCTCCCTACCCTCTGCCACCATCACCACATCTGTACGGTGTCAGGAGCGTTATTGCTATTGTTATTTAAAGTCCAGCCAACTGCGTAGAGACATATCAGGGCTATAACCGTTTCAAAACATGCAAACCTTCAACAGGAAAAAAATTAATCACTATATCAATGCATTCGTGCACATAATCTAAGGACATACCCCTGGCCTTAACCACTCCGTCCAATTTATCGCACAGGGGATTTAAAAAAGACACACCTGAATACAAATTTAAGCATACCTAAGGACACTAAAACATGTATAAAAACAGGCCTAAATTACCTAAAATTGCTTCCGCATATCTCACCTCCCTAGAGCCAAAAATGCACTTTTAATATTATGTACCCAATTATCAATCCTAAAAGAAAAGTACGTAAAACTTTATCGAATACATAGAAGTGAATGGACCAGCAAGTCAGAAAATGTTAGGAAGAAATGACCGAAAGCAAAGAAACAAGAAAGAAAGAAAGAGAGTGACAGAAAAGAGGAAATTTCTGGCACAGAATTTCCAGAAGGTGGGGATATTATTTATACTGAAAGAGCCCCCGGCATCCCCACAGTGGGGGGGGGGGGAGGGTCTCAGGACTAAAATAACATAAGTTTACAGGTTTCTAGTAAGGTGCGCATCTGAGTTCTGAGGGCAAGTGTGTGTCTGAGTTCTTAGGGCATGTGTATGTCTGAGTTCTTAGGGCAGGTGTGTTGTCTGAGTTCTTAGGGCAGGTGTATGTCTGATTTCTTAGGGCAGGTGTGTATGTCTGAGTTCTTAGGGCAGGTGTATGTCTGATTTCTTAGGGCAGGTGTATGTCTGAGTTCGTAGGGCAGGTGTGTTGTCTGAGTTCTTAGGGCAGGTGTATGTCTGATTTCTTAGGGCAGGTGTATGTCTGATTTCTTAGGGCAGGTGTGTATGTCTGAGTTCTTAGGGCAGGTGTGTTGTCTGATTTCTTAGGGCAGGTGTGTATGTCTGAGTTCTTAGGGCAGGTGTGTTGTCTGAGTTCTTAGGGCAGGTGTGTTGTCTGAGTTCTTAGGGCAGGTGTGTATGTCTGAGTTCTTAGGGCAGGTGTGTTGTCTGATTTCTTAGGGCAGGTGTGTATGTCTGAGTTCTTAGGGCAGGTGTGTTGTCTGATTTCTTAGGGCAGGTGTGTATGTCTGAGTTCTTAGGGCAGGTGTGTATGTCTGATTTCTTAGGGCAGGTGTGTATGTCTGAGTTCTTAGGGCAGGTGTGTTGTCTGATTTCTTAGGGCAGGTGTGTATGTCTGAGTTCTTAGGGCAGGTGTGTTGTCTGAGTTCTTAGCGCAGGTGTGTTGTCTGAGTTCTTAGGGCAGGTGTATGTCTGATTTCTTAGGGCAGGTGTGTATGTCTGAGTTCTTAGGGCAGGTGTGTATGTCTGAGTTCTTAGGGCAGGTGTGTTGTCTGATTTCTTAGGGCAGGTGTGTATGTCTGAGTTCTTAGGGCAGGTGTATGTCTGATTTCTTAGGGCAGGTGTGTTGTCTGAGTTCTTAGGGCAGGTGTGTTGTCTGAGTTCTTAGGGCAGGTGTGTATGTCTGAGTTCTTAGGGCAGGTGTGTTGTCTGATTTCTTAGGGCAGGTGTGTATGTCTGAGTTCTTAGGGCAGGTGTGTTGTCTGATTTCTTAGGGCAGGTGTGTATGTCTGAGTTCTTAGGGCAGGTGTGTATGTCTGATTTCTTAGGGCAGGTGTGTATGTCTGAGTTCTTAGGGCAGGTGTGTATGTCTGATTCTTAGGGCAGGTGTGTATGTCTGAATTCTTAGGGCAGGTATGTATGTCTGAGTTCTTAGGGCAGGTGTGTTGTCTGAGTTCTTAGGGCAGGTGTGTTGTCTGAGTTCTTAGGGCAGGTGTGTATGTCTGAGTTCTTAGGGCAGGTGTGTTGTCTGAGTTCTTAGGGCAGGTGTGCTGTCTGAGTTCTTAGGGCAGGTGTATGTCTGAGTTCTTAGGGCAGGTGTATGTCTGATTTCCTAGGGCAGGTGTATGTCTGAGTTCTTAGGGCAGGTGTATGTCTGAGTTCTTAGGGCAGGTGTATGTCTGAGTTCTTAGGGCAGGTGTGTTGTCTGAGTTCTTAGGGCAGGTGTGTTGTCTGAGTTCTTAGGGCAGGTGTATGTCTGAGTTCTTAGGGCAGGTGTATGTCTGAGTTCTTAGGGCAGGTGTATGTCTGAGTTCTTAGGGCAGGTGTATGTCTGAGTTCTTAGGGCAGGTGTATGTCTGAGTTCTTAGGGCAGGTGTGTTGTCTGAGTTCTTAGGGCAGGTGTGTTGTCTGAGTTCTTAGGGCAGGTGTATGTCTGAGTTCTTAGGGCAGGTGTATGTCTGAGTTCTTAGGGCAGGTGTATGTCTGAGTTCTTAGGGCAGGTGTATGTCTGAGTTCTTAGGGCAGGTGTATGTCTGAGTTCTTAGGGCAGGTGTGTTGTCTGAGTTCTTAGGGCAGGTGTGTTGTCTGAGTTCTTAGGGCAGGTGTGTTGTCTGAGTTCTTAGGGCAGGTGTGTTGTCTGAGTTCTTAGGGCAGGTGTATGTCTGAGTTCTCAGGGTAGGTGTGTTGTCTGAATTTTTACGGCATGTGTGTCTGAGTTCTTAGGGCAGGTGTGTGTCTGAATTCTTAGCAGGTGTGTGTCTGAGTTCTAAGGACATGTGTGTGTCTGAGTTCTTAAGGCAGGTGTATAGCTCCACATTTACGACACTCACATCCAGGTGTTGCAGTCGGGCGAGCTCTTGTGGAAGTAGACGGGACAGGTGACGTACTGTGTGCTGTTCCACACCTTGACACACTCCCTCTTCTCACTCTTCCTGCACGCCGGTTGGGGATGGGCACCCGGGTGACAGCCCCCACACGGCTCTGTACACACAAACATATTCACCTGTACTGTTACAGCTGATGATGCTGAAAACAGGCGAAAATCTCATGCAAGAAATCAAACTGAAAGATAGTAAATGTCTTGCAAATCCGTTCTCTGTGTAGCTCTGTAAGCTTTCTCTTATATGTAGTAGTGTAACCTTATATGAAGCACATCGACATCTTTGAATAAGGAGCGACGGAGCCAGGTGATAGGCTACCCAAAAGTGTCACCAGAGAACAGCACACCTACTCCAGAAAATATCTTCTAGAATCCGATCAGCTCATGATTCTGCAAATCCAGGCTGGAACTCCAGAGCCTTTCGTGCACCCACAGATATCTGCACAGCCACGGTTTTTCTCGTAACTTGAGTGACCACCACACCAGTTTTAGAATAATTCAAATGTGTATTTTGTATTCTATGTACATATATAGAATAAAATGCAGGGAGAAAATATTGACGGACTTGCAGGGTGGCTGAGGATAGAGAGGGTGGAAAATGTGCTTGAGGGGACAAGGGATAGATGCACAAGGAAGGCCATGATCGCCAACGCCATGCGACAGGGTACATGATGATGATGATGCTTTATTCTTAGATTTATCCCGGCACTGAAGATCTGAAAATATCAGATAAATTTAAAGTTCAGTGACTGGGATACTCACTACGGTGTGTCCGAGATATCGTTTTTATGGAGGGTTCACGCACAAAGTTTTGTGAGTCACACTCTGACTCACCGAGTCGGTCAAACTGCAAAATGGGAACTCTATCCCTGTGCTACTTGGTTGACTGGAATATCTGTACCTGACTTTGGAATTTAGGGCACTTATGGGACACAGAGGTTTCCATAATCTTTTCACCTGAATTTGTCTGCAGTGCAAGTACAATCAACTGCCCGTGATTATAGCTGGTGTTTTGTCACATATCCATGTTTTTTTAATGCTGTGTCACTAATTTAGGCTAACAGGGATCATGGCATTCGATGAAGGGTCAACCCATTGTCTAAAATCACAGTCAGAGTCAAAACAGCCGGAAGTTTAGTTGCACCTGTATACCCTTTACGACAGTTGGAAAATGTTAGGCTACAGACGTTAATAAAGTGGATGTCTTCTGGTTTCACACCTCTGGCCAGCGCAGAATCCTTTATTCTACAGTGATATCAAAACCAGTGTTTTCAACGTGGTATGGCCGTTGCCTGTTCAGACCTTTATTAATTTATTTACTTTATATAGATATGTTTTCTTTTTTGAAGATAAGATACACAGATACACACGTCATTTACATGTAATCAAGACTGTTCCAATGATAGGCTGATACAATACTAGTATAAAAATGTAGACTAGATAAAACATAGGCTAGGCAGGGCCTAAGGACCTGGCCAGCTCATGAGTTTATGTGCAGGCTTAAGGCTTGTGCCATGATCACCATACACGTGGCATCTGTGACGTTAGTGCATATGGAATTCGTTCCGAGCGCGGAGACGTCGTCTTGAGAAACTGAAACTGAAACTTTGATATCAGAGAGCGATGGCAGACGACAGAGAGAGAGAGAGAGAGAGAGAGAGAGAGAGAGAGAGAGAGAGAGAGAGAGAGAGAGAGAGAGGAGTGAGAGTGAGTGAGTGAGTGAGTGAGTGAGTGAGTGGAGTGAGTGAGGACAGACAGACAGACAGACAGACAGCGAGAGAGAGAGAGAGAGAGTAAGTGAGCGCAGACACAGACAGACAGACAGAGCGGGATAGGTGTGAGAAGATAGAGAGGGGTGGAAGTGTGAGAGAACGAGAGTTGTTGTTTGGGAAAGTGTGTCACTGCTCCTGAGTATGACATGTAATAATGATTGCCAGCATTTCTACAAACACACTGAGTCCAGAGAACACCCTGACATACTCACCACTCATAAAATGTCCAAAGAATGCGCCAAGCCTGTCCTTTCAGAGGACAACACATACACAGCGAAGGCTGTTTCGAACATATTGTGGAGAAGCGGGTTTGAGTGAAGAGAAAAGGAAGGAAAAGAAAACAAAGAAAAACGAGATACAATGATGACAAATAAAAAAGACCGATGATTATTAATATTATTAGCAGTGAGTGGTTGTAATGTTCTTATGAATGTTATTATTATAAGTATTATCACCAGTGTTATCATTATTACCACTACTATTACTATGATGATCATGATGATGGTGATGATGATGTTTACTATTAATATCATTACTACTGTTCTTATATTATTTTGTTGTTATCATTATTGTTTTTTAATTTATCATTATTATCGCTGTTGTTGTGTTGTTATTGTTGTCGCTATTGTTCAAAGCCCAGGACGACTGCACAGAGCCATATCGGAGCTGCAATATTTGAAAACATACACAACACCTCAATGATCCTGAGGAAAAAAAACTGGAAAAGAATAGTACATTAACATATATCAATGCATTCGCGCGCATAATCTAAGGATATGCTCCTTTCATGTATCACCATGGGGTTTAAAAAGAGAAGACAAATACAAAAATAACAAAGGGCACTAAATCATATATAAAAACTGGCCTAAGTTACCTAAAGCTGCATCTACACAAATGAAGGACACGAACAGCACCTTTATAAACGGAAAGAAAAGAGGCGGGGAAAGGAAATGGATGTTCCGTGCTCTTGATGCAACTGAACGTCCATTCAAAAACAAACAATAAAGAAACAAACAAAAACAATGACAGACTAATTTTCTCTACAGAATATATACTGTTCTGATTATGACTATTAACAACAAACAAACAAACAAAAACAATGACATCAAAAGACAGACAATTTTCTAATCACACTGATTCTGATCGTGACTATTAACTACAAACAACAAACACAAACAAACAAATGATATCAAAAGCACAGACTGTTTTCTGGTTATACTGTTCTGACTGTGACTATTAACAACAAACAAACAAACAAACAAAACAAAAACAGTAATATCAAAAGCACAGACAAGTTTCTAATTATACTATTCTGATTGTGACTATTAACCACAAACAAACAAACATACAAAAACAGTGACATCAAAAACACAGTTTTCTCATTATACTGTTCTGACTGTGACTATTACCAACAAACAAACAAACAAACTGACAAAACAGTGATATGAAAAGCACAGTCAAATTTCTAACCATACAGTTCTGATTATGACTTTAGAAGATGAACGTCATTTCATGAATCGCATAAATTCCAAATTCTTGTGATGAAGATTGCAAGATATCACGTCCGCATGAAAGCCTTTTTTTCGCATTATGTCTGTGTAAGTGTGAAGAAAAAGACAAAAAACAAACCATATAAGTGTAGAAAGTGGAGGTACCCACCAGCAGTTATATTAGCCAGAAAACCGCCCTGACCACTACTTCGTGTCACAAACAGGACTAACATGCTGTTCCCGCTTGATGTAACGGTTCCTGGGGCGGTAGTCCACAGCAGTACCTGTACACACACAAGCAAGTATGTTGGCATGTACACATACAGACAGTAGGAATCAATATACAGTGGAGTACACGTGCATACACGGGGCACTCTGTGTGCATACCTGTGAATAGTGTACACGTATGTGTTCGTTCGCAGCGCATACACACACACATAGCAGCACATACGTATGTGCAAATCTTGTTTTTTCTTTTTTAATATTACTTTTTGCTTAAAGCCCAGCATTCTGCCTAGAGCCATATCAGGCTATAACTGTTTCAACACGCACACATTACTTTAACAGGGGAAAAAAAGGAAAAGAAAATTTAGTACACATGTCAATGCATTCATGCTCATAATCTAAAGAGATGCCCTGGCGTTGACCACTCCGTCAAATTTATCGCAAAGGGATTTAAAAAACATATCTGTATATGAATTTAAACATAACTAAGGACATAGAACATATATAAAAACGGGCTAAACTGCCTAAAATTGCTTCAGCATATCACATTTCCCTAGAGCCAAAAATGCACTTAGTACATGTACCAATTATCAATCCTAAGAGAAACTATGTAAGGCTTTATCGAACACGTACAGGTGAATAGACCAACAAGGCAAAAAATGATAGGACGAAATGACAGAAAGCAAAAGAACGAGACAGAAACAAAGAGAATGATAGAAAATAGGAAATTTCTAGCACAAAAAGAGAGAGAGAGAGAGAGAGTAGGACAACACTCTTTTTTTCCCCACTTTCTTTTTTGTTCTGACCTTTGAAGTTGATTTTTTCCACAGAGTGTGCTAGGGACGAGTCTTTTGGGATCTTTAACGTGCGCTACACGGGGCACTTACTGTGCACATCTGTGAATAGTGTACAGGTATGTGCTCGTTCGCATGCACATACACAACACACACACATATTGCAGCACATACGGACGTGTAAGTTCTTTTTTTTTTCATTCTTATTCTTGCTTAAAGCCCAGCCGACTGTGAAGAGCCATATCAGGGCTATAACCGTTTCAATACACACACAGTACTCCAACATGTTGAAAAAAAAGGAAAAGAAAATTAAGTACGCATATCAATGCATTCATGTCATACTCTAAAGAGATGCCCCTGGTGTTAACCACTCCGTCCAATTTATCGCACAGCGGATTTAAAAACGAATGAATACCTGAATATAAATTTAAACATAACTAAGGACACTAAAACATACATGAAAACGGACATAAGTTACCTAAAATTGCTTCCGCAATCTGATTTCCTGGAGCCAAAAATGTACTTAATATATGTACCCAATTATCAATCCTAAGATAAAGTATATGGGACTTTATTGAACACATACAGGTGAATGGACCAACAAGGCAGAAAATGTTAGGAAGAAATGACAGAAAGTAAAGGAACAAGGCAGAAACAAAGAGAGTGACAGAAAGAGGAAATTCTAGCACAGAAGAGAGAGACCAAAGACAGACAGACAGAGAGACAGAGAGACATAGAGACAGAAGAGAGACAGAGAAGAAAGAGAGACAGACAGACAGAAAACAAAGAAGAGACAGACAGACAGACGAGAGAATGAGGAGACACAGAAGAGAAGAAGAGAGAGAGAGGAGAGAAGAGAGAGAGAGAAGAGAGAGAGAGAGAGAGAGAGAGAGAGAGAGAGAGAGTAGAACATCACTCTTTTCTACCCCATTTTCAGTCTTTTTTATGCTGACATTTGAAGTCGAATTTTTCCACAGAATGTGTAGGGACGATCTTTTGGGATCTTTAATGTGCGCTAAGTGCATATCGCAAACAAGACTTCAGTTTATCATCTCATCCGAAAGACGCGTGCCCAGACTACCAAACACAAGGTCTTGTGGAGTGATGAGAAAAAAAAAACATAATAAAGCCCCGACTGATCTGGAATAGCGCCCAGACTACCACACACAAGGACTCGGGAGTGATGAGAGGAAAAAAACCCGACTGATCTGGAACCGAACGCGGGTTTGTCATATCCTAGTTGGGTGCTTTATCCCCAAGGCAGGGCACACACTCCTCGTGTACCTGGCTCCTGTGTAGCCAAAGCTGACGTTGTACTTGACCTCCAGGTAGTCAGTGCAGACGGTAGTTGGGTAGGGCCCACAGTCAGGGTGGGTCATAAAGTTGTTGGAGTCCACAGTCAGCACGATCTGTCGGCCTGGCTCCGTCTGTACACACACACACACACATACACACACACACACACACACACACACACACACACACACACACACACACACACACACACACACACACACACACACACACACACACACACACACACAACACAGAATGAGTTGACAAGTTTCTGTTTTCCACATTTCATTTTATGGCTGTTTGCTTACCGGATCTGATCACCGTATTTCCTCATCTATCTATTTATATATTTAATATTTTTTATAACATTTATTCACTTTTTAATCTTTGTTTGTTTGATACACTTTAAAAAAGGTCAAGTGAATAAAAAAAAATGGAAGTCTCTTTTTGTCAAACACAGAAATGTCTTGTTTTGTTAAACAAATAATGTAATACTGATGTCAGACACTATCAGCTCGATTTCTACTGTCATAAATCCTCTTGGCGTTGTTTTAAAACAACTGTTAAATAATCAGAAACTGATGATACCCTCCTGTCGTGATGACCTCAGTTTTTGTTTCTTCTGCTGTTTCTTTACTGCAGCTAACTTCATACAAAGGCAGCTGGTTGTGAAAGTTCACCAAACTTCAATACTTGTATTCAGCCCGCAGCAAAAATAATTCTTGATAATTCTGTTACTCATCATCATCATCATCACGTACCCTGCCGCATAGCGTTGGCGATCATGGCCCTCCATATGCAACTATCCCTTTTCGCCGCAAGTACATCTCCTACCCTCTCTGTACTCAGCCATTCTGCGAGTCCGTCCAATATCTTCTCCCTGGGTCTACTTGGTGTTCTCTTTCCCCCAGCTTTCCTGTTGTGACCAGGTGCTCCAATTCCTCTTTCCTCATAAAATGGCCTATCAAAGTCGCTTGTCTTTTCCTAATCTTCCTTATCAATGATCTTCATGCGTCTGCTTCCATCAAGACTGTCTCGTTCGTTTTCTTTGCTGTCCATGGAACTCTCAACATTCTTCTTAGAAACCACATTTCGGCTGCCTCAGTCTTGCTCTGGCTTTGTGTGTTGACTGCTACTGCGAGTAGAATATTTCGTATTATTCCTGTGTTCATCCTGACCAGTAGCCGAAAAGGTAGCATATACACAATTTTCTGCATGTTGTGCATGTTTGTTCTTGTACACTTGGTGAGTCTTGTTCCCTGTGTTTGTACTCATTATTTTGTAGTTTAATTTCAGCGAATCAGTTCCCCTTGCCAAATACCATATCTTGAAAAAACAGTTCGATCTCATCAACTGTCAAGCTCTGAAGTGATTTATCTTTATTGCTCTAGTGTATCTCTCATATTCATTGACGGAACTTCTTGTAGATTCTCAGACTCTGTGGGAAATGACAAGTTCAAAACTTGTATTTCACATTACAAAGTAAAGCCCCATCAACATAACAGCTTACCCGTATGAGCCAGGTACAGGCGATATTAGCAGGGTAGAGCCAGGGATGGGAGGGGGAGGATATGGAATATTTCTGGTCTTTGCCCACGTACAGTTGTCCTCCACATGTCAGCTCTGCACACCACACACACACACACACACACACACACATACACACACAAACACGCACGCACGCACACACACACACACACACACACACACACATACATACACACACACACACAAACACACACGCACGCACACGTACACACACACACACACAAACATACACATACGCACGAGCGCATACATACATGATTATACATGCATTCCGCTATAAACGTATATGCATATGGACAGAGACATACATCTATCTTTCAACCATCGAAAGTCCGTTGTTGGACGTAGGCCTTCCCCAGCTGCTTCCATGCACTTCGTTCCAGCGCTTACATTTGTACATACACATCCACAATTACACTTATACGCTCAGAGAGAGAGACATACGTCTACGCTCTCAGA
>JAPXFY010000027.1:22120561-22125561 GCA_030674185.1 Monoplex corrugatus | reverse complement strand
AGAACACGCATGTAATTCAAGTATGTGATGTATGCAATGTATATGAAAGCAAGACGTCACATCATTACTTTAATTGTCTGTTGTTTGCCTGTTTTGCTTATTTGCTTGAGCTGCAAATTGTGTTGGCTTTCATGAAATGCAAACAAACAAATCAACGTTTAGAGACCAGAAAAACGGAGGTTAAGGGGTGATAAGGTATGCATGGCACACAGAAAAAGGAGACATGTATGCATGGCACACAGAAAAAGGAGACATGAATCACAAACCTCGAAGCAGCCTTCCCCTGTAGAGACTTCCTGAAAGTGGAAGGCGTGCTCTTTGCCCACGTAAGACCAGCATCTGAATTGGAAAATAAAGGACATCATTTACATTTAATATTTCCCTTTATCCAACATATTTTAACAGCACCATTGAGCTGTCCACACGAAGTCTTCACTCAACCCCAGCCGCCTTATTTCATATGTTTGTTTATTTGAGTGCTTTTAAAATTTACTAATATACATGCATGACAAGAGTTTGGTTGCTTGCTCCTGTTTTCCTCTCAACTGTCATGTTTCTATACATCTCTATCTGATACGGTTGTAAAATCGGGCACTAAATCTTCACGTAACAAAGTATTCACAGAAAAATGATTTCATTTGAAATTTTTCTTAGTGACTTTTTGTAACGTTTTTTTTCCTTATTGAAGAATCATCTTGTCTCAATTTTCTGTCTGTATGTATGTAAGCTGATATAGTGTGTATTGAATTAACAAATAAATGGCTCACCTGGAACAACCTCCTTATTTTTTATGCTTGCAAAGCAGGTTCTTTCTTCGAAGTTGCATGTTCCGCAACATCAAACGATTACATCAATGCACAATCTCATTCACAACAAAGTATTGAACATTATTCCAAAGTGAAAGGATTTAAAGATACTGCAGTACCGCATCGAACATTATAGTAACATACATCGTTTGCAGCCTACAAAATTTAACAAAACGTATATGCAAAGAGTGGTTGTGTGTGTGGTGTGTGTGTGTGTGTGTGTGTGTGTGTGTGTGTGTGTGTGTGTGTGTGTGTGTGTGTGTGTGTGTGTGTGTGTGTTGTGTGTGTGCGTGTGTGTGTGTATGTGTGCGTATTTTAAACACTGATGGCCTTGCTAAATCAATCCTCCAAGGAACTGTGAGGGAGGAAGACGAAGGGGAAGAGAGAAACAAACAAACAAACAAACAAAAAGATGGCGGAAGCTGGTGGAGAGGATGAGGGAGTCAAAAGGTTGAAATTTTGTTTCGCTAACATGGTTGACAACACAGGATTCTGGTGGACAGGGTGCGAGTGTCAAACGGCTATACACACCCAGAAAAATTACCAACAACAAAAAATTTCAAATTACCAGACACGTGGTGCAATTGATGCCTTCTGGAAGGTCTTGGGATTCGAATGTCCCCAGTTCTGCCAAAGACATTATGGGATTTTTCGGTCCTAACCAGCCCCTACCCAGTGTTGAGCATGCTTTGTGCTCATTGGGAAGATTGGGACCACGGAGTCGATTTTCAATCACTTTATGTATGCATCACTGAACGTGTTACAAATACTTTTGACAAACACCGCAGATGTCTGTATCTCTCAGACCTGTTGACACAGGATACATTATAAGAAGAAGCACAGAGTATAATCCCCTCTGCTGTTCAATCCAAAATGAAACTCCACAACGTCATGTTCATCATCCCCATTACATCATGAATCATCACAGCATTATGAAAATCATTACAGACTTTGTGACTAGCAAATTGGCGCAGAAAATATAAAAAACAAAAAGACAACAACAAAACCCAGGATTCATAATCATCATCAGGTGCCCTGCCGCATGGCGTTGGCGACCATGGACTTCAACCATCTCTATCTCTCCTTGCCCCCAGCATCTCCCCCACCCTCTTCATCCCCAGCCACTCTGCAAGTCCGTCCAGCATTCTCTCCCTGGGTCTACCTGGTGCTCTCTTTCCCTCCAGCTTTCCCGTTGTGACCAGGTGCTCCAAATCCCCCTTCCTCATAAAATGGCCTATAAATGTTGCTTGTCTTTTCCTAATCTTCCTTATGAGTGATCTATTTGTGTCTGCCTCATCAAGACTGTCTCGTTTGTTTTCTTTGCTGTCCATGGAACTCTCAACATTCTTCTGAGAAACCACATCTCGGCTGCCTCGATCCTGCTCTGGCTTTGCTTGCCTCGCATCCGTACAACAGTATTGGTTCTATATAACAATCAAGGACTCTCTTTCTGTGTTAATTAATAGGCATTTTTTGGTAAGAATGCTTGTCATCTTCTTGAATGCTGTTTTGGCTTGGCCGATTCTGCCAGCTATTTCCGATGTGCTTCTGCCGTCTGATGAAATGACCGTTCCCAGGTATTTGAACTTATTAACCTGTGTCAGGGTTGTGCCATTTGTTTTTATTTTGCAGGAGGGGATTTCATGTTTTTTACTGATCACTATGACAATCAAAAGTCGCCAAAATCCTTGCAATTAAAATAATACAGTAAATAAATTTAATGTCAAACATGTGGCGGGAAATATGTTTTAGTTCTCCACCGTACAAATTTTACCCAGAATCCTTCTTAAAGCTGAGGATGGGTCGGACAGGATCGGTGGCGTTCACCTGGCGGAAGGTGATGCAGGTGAGTTGCTCCAGGTGAGCTATGGCTTCCTTCACTCTCTCCATCTCACTGCAGTCTGTACACACACAATCAACAATGCCGTCTGTAGGCTCGGCAATGAGTTTTGAAACATGTCTTCCCTTTCGAGTCTTGTTTGGAATATGTAGAACATTGAAATCGTACTGTATGAATAAAAAAAGACAGCACAAACACATACACACACACACACACACACACACACACACCCGCGCGCGCGCGCGCGCGCACTCTCTTTCTCTCCCTCTCTTTTTCTCTCACTCACTCTCACTCCTCTCTCTCTCTCTCTCTCACACACACACACACACACACACACACACACACACACACACACACACACACACACACACTTCAATTCTGTTGTTTGTGTAAGAAATTGGGGAGAGGGGTGAGGGGGTGGAATAATCATTCCAGATTAAAAAAAAATCGAACAATTCCGTTTGTTATTTTCAGGTCCTCTCGGGGCAGAAAACACGTCTCGGGACAGAAAACACATTTCAAGGCAAAAACTGAAAAAGCACGACAAAAAGAAAGCTTCCATTCAATTAAACTAAAATTCATTTCACTTTAGCGTCCTTTATGACAAATTCGGATATTGAAGTCTGTTATCAACTGGACTGAATTAGTTTAGGCATAACATTATTATTCGTATATCCATATGCAATTACAATCAAAGACGACCGATAAAATTGTCACTACTGAACTAATTTATCATCATGTACATCGACGTGAATAAAACCACACGTAGGCTCGACAAAAACAATACATCAAGGTTACTCACAAGTTCATAATTTCATTTGGGTTTTTAGCCTTTTTTTCATATATTCTGCAATATTAAAGTGTAGATATAAGGTTTCATTTGACACTTTTGTGTCACAGGCCTACAGTGCTTTGATCAATCACAGTGGAAAAAAATGATTAAAAACTGCAATGAAATGGGCTTTTCAAGTTTTATGCATAAAACTGTCTGAATAGAACTCATCAGCATTGCAATCAAATGGATACTTTGGAAACTATTTGAGTTTTTAGCGTTCGTGTGACACCTGTCACGGATGAAACGATGCCCTATAAAGTATGAGCTACAGCCTCTGGAAAAGCCAAATGATTAGTTCAACCTCCATGAATTCATGTTTGCCATTTGATTTGACATTTAAAGCTCAATATCTAGGATTGTTCAGGCTGTGCAAATGCAAGAAAATTAGTTGCAGTGATTTGAACAGGGAAAGTCACCCCAAATCACCTTTTGACCCGGCTCATATGCATCAGGTATAAGGTGGACGACCATCGTCATACATCCACCTACGTGCAGAGTCATAGCTAGGGGCTTCTGGTAGCACCTTCTGCTTGTCAGTGTTACCATGTCTCCATCGCTGCAGGTCTTCATCATAGCTGAAAGTTGAACGCCTCGTTCGGCTTGTCTGTATGCCTGACCAGCACAGGAGATTTTTTTAAAGTGTGGAAGAAGTGTACAATCGTCTCCCAGTTCTCCCGCTTTATGACGTTCCTAATTCCACAGCTGCAGTGTCTCGCACATGTAGAATAGATTCAGCAGGTACAGCTCTCTTGTTCGGGATATCCGTCTCCTAGCCGCTAGCTAAAAAAGTTCACTGGAGAATCGGGGACAGCTAGCTAGATCTGAGGCACAACACGGGCCTTGAAATAAAAAAAAAATCCCTCTAGCTCTTCTGCTTCGACACGGCTAACGAGCTCAGTCTACCTGGACTAGAACTCAAGATTCATTTAGTGGGCTTAGTTTAACCCTTTGATTTCCACACTCTGTCCACCATCCTGCATTGTAAACCATGCCAGCAAAGCAAAAACTTGACCCTTTGATTCCCTCACCCTATCTGATAGGGTGAGGGAATCAAAGGGTTAAGTTTTTGCAGTTGGTAGGTAGGGTGCAGGAGTCGAAGAGTTAAACTTGGCTGCGCCTTCCTCCTCTTGTCAGTACTGTAAAATTTGTACACAGATCACCGTTAAAGATCCCACTGAAGGGGTGGGAGTGGGGGAGGGTACGAAGAGAGAAATCTGACAGGTTGTTTTCTAAACCAGCCAGGATTTGAAATTCTGCATTAAGAACTTCTCACTTTCGCAGATGGATGCTGTATCCACACGCTCCCTCCCCCCTCTCCCCCACTGTAGGCTTAATGTCGAAAAGGTGTCCGAGGACAAACCGTCCTCAAGTGTATTACCTCTTCAGCTATGTAAAACCTAACTGCCCTCTGGGGCTATGTATAGTGTATGCATCTTTCTTTTTATTGACGTGCATTAACGCGCAATAATTTTCTTATCTTTTGATATTAATATGTCTGCTCCTGGTTACATTAAAGAGA
>JAPXFY010000027.1:22103061-22115561 GCA_030674185.1 Monoplex corrugatus | reverse complement strand
AGTTGCTGCTGATTTATGTTCAGTCTTTGTCTCATTCTGTGTGTGTGTGTGTGTGTGTGTGTTGTGTGTGTGTGTGTGTGTGTGTGTGTGTGTGTGTGTGTGTGAGTGTGCGTGCGTGCGTGTGTGTGTGTGTTTGTGTGTGTGTCTGTATGTGTGTATGTATCTGTGTGTGTGTTATTGTTTCGTATTGCATTATATCGGATATACGCGTAATGTACTGTACTGTACTATATTGTCGTCATTACTCTCTCTCTCTCTCTCTCTCTCTCTCTCTCTCTTCTTTCTTTCTTTCCTTTTCTCTTTTGCCTAAATATTAGACAATTTTTCAATCCTTTTAAAACACATAACTATCCAAGTATACCTTGAAGTCTAGGGGATCCGTATCTCCGCCTTGATGAGAAAAGTCCGCTTTCGAACGTCTTCTCGTCAGCGCTGCTTCCGTCAGACAGACACAATGTGGAGCAGCTACATTTTGCAAGAGACACAGTGAAGTACCATGCCTTCGGCACGATTTGGCAATCAAGGCGAGATTGTACAGTAGCACCTTCCTCACTGTATTTATTTCCTTCATGTCAGAGAGAAAACAAAGTAGGCAGCCATGAGATTTCCCACCTTCAAACTTCGAAGCAGGCATGACGGTGTTACCCTGGGACTGCTCCTCACAATTATGTTCTCAGGGAGCATTTTGTTAAACACATGAAATATAATGGACTTCTCATAATTTTGAATGTTCTCAAGGGAGCCATTTTGTTACAATAACTACATAATTTGACGACTCTCTCACAATTATGGTTCCTCATAGCAGTCATTTTGTTACAATATAACAAACTGGAGCAAAACGTCGAGTCAGCATCATCGAAGCAGACCAGACTGACCAGTGTTGAATGAAGAACGTCTGCTGGGACCGTCAACTGTGCTGACAATGGCCAGTCAAACGCTTTCCTCTTCCCCAGAAACCAACCCTCCAATGTCAATGCCCCTGAATTCAATCGTGGACTCAATGAACAGCAACATGAACTGTAAGTTCTATGGTTTGGAAAAATGTGTTGAACACTTTGAGGAACAGTATCTTCACTGCAGAGTGGGGTTAATAATTTGAGGGAAGAAGCAGCGGTTCTAGGAAAGGACAGCCAAGACCTGATAGAAACAAATTGTTAACTACTTGCTACTTTGATCAGCTAGAGAGAACAACTGACGATCCTGAATGCTGGTCAAACCGAAACAACTGAAATCTTTTACGGAGTAATTAACCCAAAACTGAAGCAAATGACCAATGTGCGAGAAAATTAAAGGACCCACACATAGACAAACTGGAAACGACGAGCGATGCCGATTCTGACGATAAGAGAAATCAGACGAAAACTTTTCTCCATCTGAAAGCAACAAAGAACAATGGCAAAAAGGCCACGATGGATTTTGGCAATCTTATTATTGATGGAATAAATGTTTTCCTTGATGGACTGAACAAGTGTCCAGCAAATAATATAATGGCCGCCCAGATTTTGTAACATGCTTTCCCTCTAGAGATCTGAGGAAGGGAGTCAGAATTACCCAGAACCGATTGTACATTCTCCTGTCATTTGTATCAGTTGTACACATGGATGATTCTCCGACAGTCAGACCAGTGAAGCCGGCCTGTTAATAGGTTGTCCAAGCACCTTTGTGCAAAACAGGCTATCAATAAAGTAGACAACAACAGAAAAAAAACGCGTTCTTCTCTTTGTTGTTGTAAAATATCAACGGTTTGTCGTCTAAACTTACTATGATTCTGCCTTGCTTGTCCGTGAGTTTGATTTTGTGTGTGTTGTAAAAACTTTCATGAATGACTGCCAAACTACTGATGTACTGGATTTAAACTTTTCTGTAAGCCTGCTACAAGTTGTCAAAACAGGGGAGACCACTGGAAGGGGTAATTTGTTTCAGAAGGCGTCAGTTTCTTTCTTTGTGAAAATGTAGAAATGAATTATACTAGTTTCTGTTTGTTACTGACACGCAGCATTTTAAAACAGATAATGGCAGTTGGATGTTTTTGAACTTAAAATATACTTCGTTCCAAAGAAACAAGCTAGTGGTGACATCACTGCTGATAAATGATTCGAGCATTTTAATGTCTTTTTACAAATAGACACTGATAATAACACTTAGTAAAGAACTATCAGTTGATGAAAATAATGATCACATGAATCGTCCAATACTTATTGAAGGAAAGCCTTTTTACAAACAGACGCTGATAATACACTAAGTAAAGATGTATCAATTCATGAGAGTAATGACTACATGAATCGTCCAATATCTATTGAAGGAACACGTCATGCAACCAGGGAAAAATATTTAAGAATGGTAAGGCTGCTGTTTAAGAATTCATTTGAAGAATTTGTACAAATTCTCTTATAACTGTTTGACGCTCTTTTTGATAAAGGGGATTCCACGCCATTGGCCTGAATATGCAATTTTGCCATTTTACATGAAAGCAGATATCAATAATCCAAACCATTCGTAGATTATCTCCCTTAATAACATAAATAGTAATCTTCCCTTAGTAACATGAATAGTAAGTTGTTCAGTTATTAATAACAAATTACAGGAGTGGGTACAAGTTTATAACAGAGACATGAAGGTCCAGAGTAAGGCAAAGGAGGGTTCAGTCTCTCCTGGTCTGGTAGCTGGGCTGGACCTGGCTGGTGTGTTTCATGCAGCTATGTCCTGGGATTTGTCATCTGCCTGTTGTGACATTTCATCTGCCTACCTTGCTATTCGGTTTGTAAATAAGGTCCGACTGGGTCCGAATGGTCTGGACAGCCCTTCTTTCTTTGGTGAAATGGCTACCATGTGGCTTTCGGAGGCTGGGAGGTGATTGTTTGGCTGGTGGTGAGGCATCGTTGCTCAGGGTCCCATCCAGCACACTCGGGCAGTCTATGTCAATTTAAAGTTAGTGACAAGGTATCTGGCCACTCTTATTATTTGAACGGTTCTGATATTCTTTGATGTGTTCCCATTGTGGTTATATGTGCATGTGTTTAATCATGATCTACGTGTATGAAAATTGTAAAACGTACCAATTGCTTGTTCTATTTTAAGATTGAAAACATAAAAGTGTGTTTGAAAAGTTTCAAATGTATGTCTCAATTTGTGTGCGTGCCTCTCTCTCTCTCTCCTCTCTCTCTCTCTCTCTCTCTCTCTCTCTCTCTCTCTCTCCTCTCTCTCTCTCTCTACGTGATCTCTGTTCTCTGTATGCCTGTGTAACCGAAAATGAAGAATCATATACTGCATACAGCACGCAAAACGCACTTTATTTTCAATAGTCACAGCTGTGTTGCAACTGCGTTTCCTTAGAAATAATTCTTTTGACTTACTTGCAACATTGTTCGCTTCACAAATTCAACCTATTGTACAATATGTTTCTGAATCACGAAGATTACATAAAGCTGTTGTCCACCTTGAAACAGTTCACACATTCGCCTCGAATAGATTTTGGGGAATGGATATACATACACCCAACAACGTTGTGTATGGAGAAACAAATAGACATCCTCTTTTTTAATGTAATTTTCTGTCATTAGATGTATTCACGACTAGCTTTGACTAATACAGATGAAAAATTATATATTACCACGTAAAAGCGTACAATATGCTGTACGATTTAGACAAGTGCAAACTGGGTGTCAAACGTACATGCTTGCTTGTTTGAATAATAGAATTTGGTGTTGTATACAGTAAAAATCAAAATGCTGACAAACTGAACGAATTCACACGTGTGGTCTGTCAGTGTTTGACTGACTGTAGACGACGAGCACGTTTAAAGCAGTGCCAGATTTAATTAATATTTGGCTTTGTGTAATCATCGTTATATGAAATCATAAAGAAAATGAGTCAGACTTGGCATATGAGAAATCAATGTCCATTAATTTAAATACTGATCCAACAGAGAAAGTGTCATTATGTGAAAACTGGAAACAAGATGAAGTGCACGTTTTGATTTGATGTCCAGCACTCCAAAATATTAGACAGAAATTTGTTTTAACCAAGTATTATATTATTTAGTTTCATCCTACAGACGTCATCAAATGCATCCTATGTAGTATGTAATTTATCTTTGTTTTTGTATGAGGTATTTAAATTCAGAGATAGAGCAATGTCATGATACAGTACACATTGATTTGTTCTAGTTTGCTTATTTTCATCTACTTGTCTCAAAGTGATTTGGTTTTTTATAAAGTCCCAAACCAGTTTCGACTTAGTGTGCTTTTGGCTTCTGAAAATGAAAGTACAGTTAAAAATTTGTCACTTTATTTGTACAAGGTATTTAAGATAAGATTTATCGCTGTATCATTAAATTCAAATTATGTTTATAATTATAGACTGTCATGACAGCAAACAATCATGCTGATTATGTATTTGTACCCATTTATGACAGTTCTCTCTCTCTCTCTCTCTCTCTCTCTCTCTCTCTCTTTCTTCTTTCTCTCTCTCTGTATCTATCTATCTCGCTGTATATATCTGACCTGGCGCATGTTGGCTGCCTGTAGTTGCTGCAGGATGGCCATGACCTTGCGACGGTCTTCCACGCTCTGTTCATCATGCACGTCTTGAACTCCCAACTGCACACAGATTAGAAATCAGTCTTGTGTAGCGCTCTTCTCTAAACTCAATATTGAACATTACATTTTCAATGGAGCACGGAGAACTCAAGCTGTTAGGCGAGTTGACCACATTCCATCATATTCTAATACAGTGGACGTGCATGCTGAGCATCTTCATGTTTCCATAAGCCAGCCACTGAGATGACACACCGGATCTTAAACGTGCATATATGATTTTCTCCATGTGATATACATGAAGGGGGTTTAGGCACTGGCAGGTTTGCACACATATTGACGCAGGAGATCAGAAAAATGTCCATCCTTTACCAACCAGGCAAAGGTGTCAAAGCAGATCGAACCCTGGACATTCCGACCGGAAGTCTGATGTTCACCCACTCGTCCGACTCACTGGATGTTGAAAAATGAAAGAATGTCAAGCCTTCATCCTGACTGACTCGATGAATCTACTTTAAAACGTGCAAAGTGGAATAGGAACTCCCAGAATGGCACAAAGCAATGAACAGCATCGACCTATAAAATCTCACGTGGATCTACTGCCCCGGGCACGCTGGTATTAAAGGAAATGAACGTGCCAACAAACTTGCAGGCAATGCCACTACAAACCTTACATGCTTAAAATCGTACCTTTGCGAACAAAATGCGAGTCATCATACCATCGAATGTCTTACCCAAAAAGGAATAGATAGAGGAAGTGGCCAAAAATCTACTATGAAAGGAGAAACAAACAATATCATTAACCAGACCAATAGTGGCACCATCTCAAAAGCGTGGAATGAAAAGTGGGCTTTTGCTGAAACCAGAGATAAAGGAAAAATGAAGGAAGAGAAAAGACAACTGGAGAACGGGCACGTTTGTCACAATGTCTGTGTGTGTGTTTGTGGTCAGTTAGTTTGATCGTTATCTAGATGTCTATAAGTTTGTCACGATATTTGTCTACCTTTAGTTTTATCGTCTGCTGCATCATTATTGGTTGGTTTATATGTGAGCGCTTGTATGTGTGTGTTTCCTTCGTTGTTGTTGTCGGCCATCATGCTGTGTGGATATGAGTGTGTATGTATGAATGTATGTATGTGTGTGTGTGTGTGTGTGTGTGTCTACGTGCGCGTGTATGTTTATATGTGTGCATTTATTGTTATCTGTTATTTTTCATTTCGTACTTGTTTATCTATATACATACTCATTTATTTATTCATCTATTTATTTATCTATTTATCTATTTATTTATTTACTTATTTGTTTGTTTATTTATTGTCTTATTTATTTACTTATCTATTTCGCCTTATCTTTCCTTGGAAGTGGACAACAGACTGGCAGAGCTGTGATTAAGGAAATGTTTTCATCTTGTTGATAGGCTTTGTGCACAGACTGGGTGAAGGGCTTTCTGTGATGTGAGACAAGTTTATACTGAGTGGCGAGTTGTGCTTTATTCAGACCTTTAATAATGTATTTCTTTTATTTGTCTGTTCTGGTCTTTGAAACTAAGATTCACAGATACACATGTCATTTACATTAACCAAGATTATTCCAATTATAGGTTGATATAACACTAATATGAGATATAAAACATTATATGCAACGTAAAACATAGGATGGGTTTATGTGCAGGCTTAAGGCTTGTTCCATGATCACTATCACATGGTACCTGTGACGTTAGCGCATATAGAATTCATTCCGAGCGCGAGACGTCATCTTAAGAAACCGAAACTGACACTGACGCGCTCCTCTATACACCACATATGTAGGTACTCGTAAGACTTATTCATTTCATGCAGCTGACACGTGCAATGTTTAGCGCTATTGTTAGTAATCTTTCTGTTCAGAGTTGGGCAAAATAAAACACTGAGAGAGAGGAGGCGGACACGGGCTTAACAGGAGGTGGATTACAATCGTGTAGAGGTTTTTTTTTCTAAGAACTGTAGTGAAACCTAGGGGTATGTTCCCCCTGGAAACGTATTGTCCATTTGATATAGTCTATTCGTGAGATCATGCAATTTGCTTAAATTAAACTTAAAATATTCACATGATATTACCTTACTTGTGTCCTCAATAACAGTTCGAATCTTGGGAAGTCCTAGAAACCCCCTTCGTCCCCCCCCCCCCCCCAAAAAAAAGAATAATCCGCCCATGAGCTTTGTGTGTCCTCCTATAAAATGAGTAGTGCAGATAATTATCCTGTTTTCGTGTACTATTTTGTCTATCGGTAATAAGTCATTATAAAGGATTGAACGTGCAGTGATGCAGTGATAATGATTGTACTCCATGACAAAGGAGTTCTGGCGTCAGAGTTTGCATGAGTATGCCGGACACGTATTGTGGCTCGAACCATGTGTTTCAGGAGCGGAATACCTGAGGGTTTTGCTTTTTATTACTACTTGCGGGTTTTTATGACTAGTTTTTTATTTTTATGTGACGTTTTATGGTCTTGGCTATGCCCTCGTTTTATTGCACCGACTTTAATTTGATGGTTAGTTACAACCTTTGTGTCTCTAAAAGCGTAGTTTTGAGATCATTGTTTCCACCTCCTCTTTTCCCAATAAAGAACATAGGGGCCTCCAAAGTAGTGGGGATGTGTGTATTGTTCTGTACTTTAATTTGATGGTTATGTACAACCTTTGTGTCTCTAAAAACGTAGTTTTGTAATTATTGTTCCCCCCCCCCCCCCCTTCCCAATAGAGAACATAAGGGCCTCCAAAGTAGTGGGGATGTGTGTATTGTTCCGTACTTTATTTTGATGGTTATGTACAACCTTTGTGTCTATAAAACGAAGTTTTGCAATTATTGTCCCCCCCCCCCCCTTTCCCAATAAAGAACATAGGGGCCTACAAAGTAGTGGGGATTTGTGTATTGTTCCGTACTTTATTTTATGGTTATGTACAACCTTTGTGTCTCTAAAAGAAGTTTTGTAATTATTATCCCCCCCCCCCCTTTCCCAATAAAGAACATAGGGACCTACAAAGTAGTGGGGATGTGTGTATTGTTCCGTACTTTATTTTGATGGTTATGTACAACCTTTGTGTCTCTAAAACGAAGTTTTGTAATTATTATCCCCCCCCCCCCCTTTCCCAATAAAGAACATAGGGGCCTACAAAGTAGTGGGGATGTGTGTATGGTTCTGTACTTTATTTTGATGGTTATGTACAACCTTTGTGTCTATAAAACGAAGTTTTGTAATTATTGTCCCCCCCCCCTCCCCTTTCCCAATAAAGAACATAGGGGCCTTCAAAGTAGTGGGGATGTGTGTATTGTTCCGTACTTTATTTTGATGGTTATGTACAACCTTTGTGTCTCTAAAACGTAAGTTTTGTAATTATTGTGCCCCCCCCCCCCCTTCCCAATAAAGAACATAGGGGCCTACAAAGTAGTGGGGATGTTGTACTGTTCCGTACTTTATTTTGATGGTTATGTACAACCTTTGTGTCTATAAAACGAAGTTTTGTAATCATTGTCCCCCCCCCCTTTCCCAATAAAGAACATAGGGGCCTTCAAAGTAGTGGGGATGTGTGTATGTTCCGTACTTTATTTTGATGGTTATGTACAACCTTTGTGTCTCTAAAACGAAGTTTTGTAATTATTGTCCCCCCCCCCCCCCCCCCCCTTTCCCAATAAAAACATAGGGCCTACAAAGCAGTGGGGATGTGTGTATTGTTCCGTATTTTATTTTGATGGTTATGTACAACCTTTGTGTCTCTAAAACGAAGTTTTGTAATTATTGTCCCCCCCCCCCCCACCCCTTTCCCAATAAAAAACATAGGGGCCTACAAAGTAGTGGGGATGTGTGTATTGTTCCGTACTTTATTTTGATGGTTATGTACAACCTTTGTGTCTCTAAAAGCGTAGTTTTGTAATGATTGTTTCCCCCACTCCCTTTCCTTATAAAGAACATAGAGATCTCCAAAGTAGTGGGGATGTGTGTATTGTTCTGTACATGCATTGTGAACAGTGTGTAGTGATTACACAAGGGAGAAGGTAGTCTGGGTAGAAGAGAAGAGCAAAATAGAAGACATCACAGCGAACAAAATCATGTATATTTAAAGAAATAAGTTAGCTTAACACATCACACCACACACACACACACACACACACACACACACACACACACACACACACACACACACAACACACACAACACATAATATCACACAACAACAACTACTACTACTACTAATGATAATAGCGTTGTCAGTTACAGAATGATAAGCTCAAGTGCAAGATACTGCAAACTCGTTCAACATTTACATTCACGTGGACATCACAGTTATCATCACCAACGGCCAACACCAATCACCAAATAATACCATCGTTGTCATTATTATTACCATTACCATCACATCATCATCTTTATCATCATAATCATCATCACATCATCACCTGTGACTTGGACAAGCTATCAGGTGTTCACGTGGAAAGTCTGAGGAGGATGCTCAGTGTCGTCTAGCCACACAAGATCTCAAAACCACGATCTTCTCACGTACTGAAACCACGACAATCCGTCTAAAAATGATTATGAGAAGATCAGATGGATAACACATGTCTTGAGGATAAGAAGAGGTTACATCATAAGATTGCTCTCCCTTGGACACCTGGAGGAAACGTAAGGGAGATCAATCAAGCATAACATGGCGACACGCCATCAAGGCAGATAAGAAGAACGATAACCTGACGTGGAACAGAGCTCAAATGATGGCCAAGGGTAGCCACGTGCGGATGATGTTTTTGTTGCTGTCCCGCACAGTGGTATATATCGTAATGCCATGATCTGGTGTCCATGTCGCAAAGCCCTACCCTACCTATATCGTCCAACCTCTATCCCCATGTTCCCATATGAAATAAGCTGAAAGCCTGATACGTTAAGACACATTCGTATTTGATTCGTAGTCTTTCTTAACATTTTCAAATGTTAAAAATTTCAAATATCTTGGCTCTGTAAAAACCGATGATGAAACCTGCTCCAAAGATGTCAAAATAAGAATTGGAATGGCAAAGCAAAAAGTGGTCCAACTCAACAACATCTGGAAAGACAGAGGCATACCAAATGGCCTGAAAGTTAGACTTCTAAAATGTTTGACCTGGCCAATCACGATGTATGGCTGCGAAGCCTGGACTCTGAGAAAAACTAATTGCAGAAAAATTGAGGCAGCAGAGATGTGGTTTTATAGGAGATCACTATGTGTCAAATGGACAGACAGAAGAACCAATGAAAGTGTCCTGGAAGAACTTGATACCACCGGAAAACTACTAGCAGACGTCAACAAGAGAAGACTAAAATGCATTGGCCATGTGTCACGCACCAAGAACACGGACCTCATGGTAACCATCTTTCAAGGAAAAACAGTGGCAAAAGGGAAGAATGGCAGACCTCCAGTCTCATACATCGAGAACATAACCAACATCAGTGGCCTAAATATTCAAGAAATTGTCCACAAAAGTCAAGACAGAGCGGCCTGGAGAGAGATGATGCGCAGCGGCCAACACCGAACCCGGTGACACCGACAGGTGAAACAGGTAAGAGTCTTTCCTAGGAACTTTTCAAAGTGCCAAATCCAGAAACTGCCATAAATAGCATCTACACCAATAATGCCATTATACCAGTGCTGCAACCTGCCAACACACTGCAACGATAAATCAGAGTGCTGTGGGATGACAAAGGTTGGTTTAGACACAAGTCAGCATCAGCTGTTGACGGTGCAAGACTCAGAAAGATCCATAGTCTCTTTTTTTAGTAACAGAGATACTAAACCACGATCTTCCACCTGTTGTATCAAATAGTATACTTAATGTCATTATATGGAGATAAACAAGATAAGTTCTGATGCGAAACCAAGATTACATCATAAACATTTTGTTCTTCGCTGGACATCAGAAGCAAAACAACAGAAAGATCGATAAGGGCTAACACGTTGCCATACCGTGGAGGCAGAAATGAAGAACGATAATCTGATGTGAATGACTGCTGAAATGTAGAGGACTTTCGTTTACAGGCAGGCTAATGGGCAAGTAACTAAGTAAATAAATTTTCAACCTACAGGGCGAAGACATAAGACTACCCCATGAAAACATCTGATAATGTGTCCATCAGAGCTTACTACTTACTAAAAGACAAGTTTTTGGCACCAACACACACACCACCACATCTCTCTCTCTCTCTCTCTCTCTCTCTCTCTCTCTCTCTCCATCAAAGCGTACCACTTACTAAAAGACAAGTTTTTGGCACCAACTCTCTCTCTCTCTCTCTCTCTCTCTCTCCATCAAAGCGTACCATTTACTAAAAGACAAGTTTTTGGCACCAACTCTCTCTCTCTCTCTCTCTCTCCTCTCTCTCATCCTCTCATGGTGCGACATACTTTACAAATTCCATTTCCCTCTCTCTCAATCTCATGGTGCGACATACTTTACAAATTCCATTTCCTTGAATAAAAAGAAAACTACGTGCTTGCACGAAACTAATTATACTTCTACACTTTTCATACTTGTATGAAAAATGTTACATGAACTTTAAAATTAGCAAAACACCTAAGCAGTTTCCTGCCAGCAGAAGTATACAATCCCTTATGTATAGGTGGAAACTTGATGCATTCAAAACAAAATACACCAGGAATGTAGTGTGTCTGTGTGGAAAGAAGATAACACATAGTCATATTCTTTCATGCGTTCGGGTAAAACGACATATACCTACGCTATCAACGAAGACAGTTTCTGACATATTTGCCTCACCATCTTTAACATATGAATTTTTTGTTAGCCTGTCAAAAAGTCCTATAGCGAATTATCTTTAATGCGTGCGCCGTTATTTCTCATGTTCAATGTTATGGTTAGCTAATTTTACTGTTTCAATCGTTAATTATGATAATGTCATTTGTGAATTTTCTTTCTCGTCTTCGGCACAGTTGGGTTTTTTTTTGAATTTGTTGTTGTTGTTTTTTTCCCTGAAGATTAACCATTTCCAAGTTTCCTCTTTTGTTCTTTTGTCTAAAATCACTTTAGTGAATAGACATTAAATCAAAGACCACCACCATTCTACACTGATCACAGCGTAGTTTTCTCTGCCACATATTCATGAGATTTTCTTTTTACTTACTGAATACCCTACATTAAGAAATATCATGCTTCAAAAAAAACAACAACTAACATCTGTGATCACTGTCATCATACGTTTCTCTGTACATACATGTTAAGGCTCAATTCATGCATGCCCACATCAACTCAACTGTATGCTTTATTTGGTAACACTGTAATATATTCCATTTAATCAGTTTAAAAAAACTGTTTCTCTCTCTCTCTCTCTCTCTCTCTCTCTCTCTCCTCTCTCTCTCTCTCTCTCTCTCTCTCTCTCTCTCTCCCGCCGATTTGATGCGAAGAGCCAGCACATGTATGTAGCTGGATAGCACTGCCTGCCGGTAAAACGATTTTGAATAATGACTTGAGCTAATAACTGTTATCTTTGTAAAACAAGCAACGCTTTCTTTCTCCTGAAACTCACACAAACATGGAACATAGGCATTAACATATTCACGCACACAAACCTGCATGCGCTTGCAAATACCGTCTTGAAAACACATACACACGCGCACAGAGAGAGACAGAGACAGAGACAGACAGAACAGACAGAGAGATTCGTATACGTTTGCCCCAACGAAGAATTTCACATACCCTTTTTTTTTCCGATGTGTTTCATACATATATATATTCATCGATTTCTCTACTTATTTATTCATGATCTATTCGTTTATCAATTTCGTTTTATGGAATGAAATTTCGGAGACATTTAAGTTAGTCAGGTAACTTCAATTTCTCGTGCAGGCGTACACAAATCTAAAGCTCAGCGGTACGTCTGATAAACTTCAGTTTGGATAACTTGAGAGTTCCCTGAGGCACTTAAATTAATCGGTTTTCACTGTATAG
>JAPXFY010000027.1:21975561-22098061 GCA_030674185.1 Monoplex corrugatus | reverse complement strand
CAGAGAGAGAGTGATGGCGAGAGACAGAAACAGAGAGAGACAGAGACAGAGATAGAGACAGACAGACAGACAGTTAGACAGACAGACAGAGAGAGAGAGAGAGAGAGAGAGAGATAGAGAAGACGTGGCTATGAGACATAGATGGGAACAACAAACATTTGTCCTGCTCACATTGGTGGGGCCCTTCTCGTAGCAGCACAATAAAGGGACATATCAAGCTCGTAGCAGCGCAATAAAGGATAAAGGGATATATCAAGGAATAAGATGGATTGTATCCAGTATTCAGCCCCCCCCCCCCCCCCCCGCTCTCTCTCTCTCTCTCCCTCTCTCTCTCTCTCCCTCTCATTTAAATAATACACAGTTTATGTCAATAAACTTACATTGATGGTAATAATAATGGTAAGATTATGTCAGTGTCCACAGTTCTGTTCCATTAAACTTATTTCTATTCCTTTTTTTTTTTTTTTTGCAATAACACTGTACATGTGTGTACATGGTTTTATTTTAAAACGCGTAGATTTAAGTTAAATAGAACAGAAAGAACTGCATGCAAGCAGAACAGAAAACTTTAAACATACGGAGATATAAAACCAACTAAGTGGTTTATTCTGTGAGAGGCACACACGGATGCATATAATTGTATCTATGAGGAGTCGCCTCTCTCGTCAGTCTATTCCAGAGTTAGTAAAACACGATAAACGTCCAGAAAAATAAACTGATATGCACTTCATTCACATACAGAAAAAGAAATCAATGAGGACTCGGCAACTGTGAATATATTCCAATATCATCGAAGTGCTGTGAATAAAATAGATAAAAAATAAATAAATGAATTTAATAATAATAATAACAATCATAATATAACAACAACAATAATAATAATAATGATAATAATAATAGTAATAGTAGTAGGAACTAGAAAAACACTAAAACAGAATCAGAACATGCATTTAATACAACCAGACAAAGTTTTGGCCAACTGGCCTTTGTCAAGCGTAAACGTCAGATCACAAACGAACAAAACACCAAATACAAAAATTAGGAGAACAAGACTAAACCTTCCCTGGACTGTAACACAAATAAGTCAGAAATCGCAGTATGATGGAATGAAGAAGAGGGAACCCACGTGCAGCTTCAGATGACAGTGATTTTAGTATTTGTCCTGTGTTGTGGACAATTTTGGACGTTCTTCAGTCAACGCTCTGAGGACGACCTCAATTTCAGTTTATGTTGATATCCAAACCAAAGCAAACATTTCATATCAGGGTTATCAGATCAACCAGATATCAAAATAAACAATAAAAATCAGCCTCACATCGAAGTAATGAAGAATGCCCCACGGTGGATGACTCCACAGTATACTACTACTGTAGTCGTTGTCAGAAACCCATGAGTGTCGCTGTGTTTTAAGGTAACTATTTTTTCGCTGCCGACCGTCGCCATCGACGAAAAAGGCCACAGAGAAGATATATTTTTCCGCTGCCGACCGTCGCCATCGACGAAAATGGCCACAGAGAAGATATATATATATACATGTATATATATATATACATATACATATATATAATATATACATACGTATATATATATATATATCTCTGTGTGTTGTGTGTGTGTGTGTGTGTGTGTATGTGTGTGTGTGTGTGTGTGTGTGTGTGTGTGTGTGTGTGTGTGTGTGTGTGGTGTGTGTGTGTGTGTGTGTGTGTGTGTGTGTGTGTGTGGTGAGTGAGTGGTGTGTGTGTGTGTGTGTGTGTGTGTGTGTGTGTGTGTGTGTGTGTGTGTGTGTGTGTGTGTGTGTGTGTGTGTGTGTGTGTGTGTGTGTGTGTGCATAAATGCGAGGGAAGGAGAATTGAAAAACAAGAGAGAAGACGGAAAAGAATAAGCTAACAAAATATTGTCTGTGTCCCCATGGACAAGATCTTTTTTTTTTTTTTTTAAACTTTCAATCCTCAATACTTCCTGCAGCAGCCAAAACTTATGAATACGAAAGGACTGAAATCGCTCAGCAGTTTCCACATCTATTCAAAGAACTTGACCACTCTCCAAAATATGACAACTTTCCAGTTGCCATGGTGTAGGGGTTGGCGTGGGAGTCTGCTGGAAAGAAAACTGTGACTTCGAAACCTCCGCAGTATAAAAATATCGTTCCAACTTTCTTTTTTATCTGGCCAATCGCTATCCGGTGCTGACTATGATAAAGACTCCTACTACAGACTGGACCAAAACACAACCTAGCCTCCTACACGAAGGTTGCTTAAATTCAAAGGCGACACCACCATAAAGAGAGTAAGCGTTGAAAAGGTTCACAAAATCCAAAGTATCATCGTCATCATCCTCATCCTCACGGATCATCATAGCATAGAGTATTTTGTTTCAGGTTACAAAAGAGTTACTGTCATTGGTCTTTCACACCCAGCTCTCATGGTGAAGTAGTTTGTCCTTTTCTTGCTGATTTTATGCTTACGATAATAAGTTCAAGATCCTCACCAGCTGCTACGAAGTTATAGTCAGCGCAAAGGATTAACGACTGGAAGGTTGGAGGAACCTGTTATATCAGTCCATCTAAAATCTTTGTGAGACTTTTTCGGCCCAAACAGTTCCTACCCACAGGGCCTTGTTGAGCGTGCAAAGCGTTCAGTGGGATGGCTTGAACTACACTGTTAACAGTCATCCATTTCATGGATACATCACTAAAGGTGTTGCTCAAATTTCTTCGGTCTTGTTCATGTCAAAGTATATTATGAAAGGGAAAAAATACAACACTGTCAAGTAACGTCAATCAAAAACGGAATTACATGGCATTTTTCTTTTCATCTCCACTTTTATGTATCATTATAGTATTGTGGAAAAATGTCTCATTCTGTGGCAATGCTTGCAATTATGTCATGGTGACCTCAGTTTTGTTTGCTTCTTGTTGTTGTTGTTGTTTTCTCCATGCCTAGCTTTTGTTTTAGTGGTTCGTAAAGATTGTCACTGAAGGAAGTCGTTGAGTGTCCCTACTAAGGGGATGCTCAGTCAGTGACTGGCTAATTACCGCCTTTAACCCTTTGACTCCCGCATCCCGTCCAACATCATCTTGTATTGTCAATCATGCCAGCAAAGCAAAAACTTAACCCTTTGATTCCCTCACCTTATCCACCAGCTTCCAGCAGGAAGCTGTTGGATAGATGAGGGAATCAAAGGGTTAAGTTTTTGCAGTTGGTGGATAGTGTGCGCGAGTCAAAGGGTTAATATAGGACTTCGTGGGTGGTTTCTAATATGGGGCTTAGTCGGCTGTGTCCTGCATACAATCAGAACAGGAATTGCTGAACTCCATTATCGTGACTCGGCAGTTACTCAAGTTTTTAACTTTGGTTGACTGCATGGCTGCTGGGCATATCCTGCTGCTATTGACTTCCTGACGCTGGGAATCGAAAGAATGAACTTGGGTTTGGTCTCACCTGTCTTACCTGTCGGCGTCACCGGGTTCGATGTTGGCCGCTGCAATTTTTGACACCACCATCTCCCTCCAGACCGCTCTATCTTGACTTTTGTGGACAATTTCTTGAATACGGTTATGTTCTCGTTGTGTGAGGTTGGCGGTCTGCCTTTCTTTCTTTTTGACACTGTTTTTCCCCCGAAAGATGGTTGCCATGAGGTCCGTGCTCTTGCTGCGTGACACATGGCCGATGTATTTTAGTCTTCCCTTCTTGATGTCTGCTAGTAGTTTTCTGGAGGTACCAAGTTCTTTCAGGACACTTTCATTATTTCTTCTACCTCTCCACTTGACACGTAGTAGTCTCCGATAAAACCACATCTCTGCTGCCTCAATTCTTCTGCAATCAGTTCTTCTCAAAAGTCCAGGCTTCACAGCCATATATCATGACTGGTCAGATCAAACATTTTAAAAGTCTAACTTTCACACCTCTGCCTCTGCCTTTCCAGATGTTGTTGAGTTGGACCATTTTTTGGTTTGTCATTCCAATTCTTATTTTGATGTCTTTGGAGCTGGTTCCACCATCAATGGGTTTGGTGATTGGTTGAAAAGTCGATAAGAGTGACGTGGGGAGTATGACAATGATAGGAAAGCAAACAAACAAACAAACAAAACGTTTCAAGATCTCTAGTGTCATCGGGGTCGTAGGAGATGTCTTTGGAAAGAGTCTACCTCAGGTGATCTCCACCAGTGGGAGGTTAGAGCCTGGAGAGGGTGGTGGCTGAGGACGCGCATTCAGTGTGATTCCACAATCTCGGAATTACTGTAGTCAGTAAGGGGCATAGTGTGCGGTGTCCTATATGTGACGGTCTGATCAGAACAGACATTACTTAACAAACCCGGCAGCAGAGCGGAGGTTTTCTCATGTGGGTAGCCTCATGGCAACTCGACACTGATAAAATGTGTATGTCTGTGTGTGTGTGGCTGTGTATCTGTCTCTATCAATGTGCGTGTGTGCGCGCCCCTCCGTTCATTCGTGTAGCTTCTGCTTCAGCAATAGTGTCTCACTTTCAGAAGTAAAGAAGAAAAGGAAGATGATTTTGATAGTGATAACGATCATAATCGTCAGCCACAACACCATTTAAAAGAAGAAAGAAAAAAAAACTATACGAAGAAACAAGAACAAGAACTGTGGAGTTGACATTTGATGACTCGAGTGTAATTCCAGCACGCAACATTAAAATAGCCTCTTCAAATTTTAAATGCTCCACTCATTCTGGTGGTGTCAGTATTCTATATATCTCGCCCATCTCTCTCCATTTCCAGACCTTACGTTTACAAAGCCTTAAGCAGAGTGTCAGGTAACTGCTGGCAGAATTGGGTGGACCACATAGAATTGTCCGAATGCGATGAACCCTCCTATCTGAATGAATCCCAAACTCCAGACGTGGACAGACAATGACAGACACACAGTTACACAGTCAGATAAACTTTGAATGAATCCAAAACTCTAGACATGGGTAGACGGTGACAGACACACAGTTACACAGTCAGATAAACTCTGAACGAATCCAAAACTCTAGACATGGGTAGACGGTGACAGACACACAGTTACACAGTCAGATAAACTCTGAACGAATCCAAAACTCTAGACATGGGTAGACGGTGACAGACACACAGTTACACAGTCAGATAAACTCTGAACGAATCCAAAACTCTAGACATGGGTAGACGGTGACAGACACACAGTTACACAGTCAGATAAACTCTGAACGAATCCAAAACTCTAGACATGGGTAGACGGTGACAGACACACAGTTACACAGTCAGATAAACTCTGAACGAATCCAAAACTCTAGACATGGGTAGACAGTGACAGACACACACTTACACAGTCAGATAAACTCTGAACGAATCCAAAACTCTAGACATGGGTAGACAGTGACAGACACACACTTACACAGTCAGATAAACTCTGAACGAATCCAAAACTCTAGACATGGGTAGACAGTGACAGACACACACTTACACAGTCAGATAAACTCTGAACGAATCCAAAACTCTAGACATGGGTAGACGGTGACAGACACACAGTTACACAGTCAGATAAACTCTGAACGAATCCAAAACTCTAGACATGGGTAGACAGTGACAGACACACACTTACACAGTCAGATAAACTCTGAACGAATCCAAAACTCTAGACATGGGTAGACAGTGACAGACACACACTTACACAGTCAGATAAACTCTGAACGAATCCAAAACTCTAGACATGGGTAGACAGTGACAGACACACAGTTACACAGTCAGATAAACTCTGAACGAATCCAAAACTCTAGACATGGGTAGACGGTGACAGACACACAGTTACACAGTCAGATAAACTTTAAATAAATCCCAAACTCCAGACATGAACACACAGTGACAGACACACAGTTACACAGTCAGATAAACTCTGAATGAATCCCAAACTTCAGAGAAGGACAGACAGTGACAGACACACAGTTACACAGTCAGATAAACTCTGAATGAATCCCAAACTTCAGAGAAGGACAGACAGTGACAGACACACAGTTACATAGATAAACTCTGAATGAATCCCAAACTTCAGAGAAGGACAGACAGTGACAGACACACAGTTTCATAGATAAACTCTGAATGAATCCCAAACTTCAGAGAAGGACAGACAGTGACAGACGGACAGTTACATAGATAAACTCTGAATGAATCCCAAACTTCAGAGAAGGACAGACAGTGACAGACACACAGTTTCATAGATAAACTCTGAATGAATCCCAAACTTCAGAGAAGGACAGACAGTGACAGACGGACAGTTACATAGATAAACTTGAATGAATCCCAAACTTCAGACATGGACAGACAGTGACAGACACACAGTTTCATAGATAAACTCTGAATGAATCCCAAACTTCAGAGAAGGACAGACAGTGACAGACGGACAGTTACATAGATAAACTCTGAATGAATCCCAAACTTCAGAGAAGGACAGACAGTGACAGACACACAGTTACATAGATAAACTTTGAATGAATCCCAAACTTCAGAGAAGGACAGACAGTGACAGACACACAGTTACATAGATAAACTCTGAATGAATCCCAAACTTCAGAGAAGGACAGACAGTGACAGACACACAGTTACATAGATAAACTCTGAATGAATCCCAAACTTCAGAGAAGGACAGACAGTGACAGACACACAGTTACATAGATAAACTTTGAATGAATCCCAAACTCTAGACATGGACAGACAATGACTGACACACAGTTACATAGACAGATAAACTGTGAATGAATACCCAAATTCACGACATGGACAGACAGTGACAGACACACAATTATATAGATAAACTTTGACTGAATCCCAACTCCAGACGTGGACAGACAGTGACAGATGGACAGTTACACAGTCAAATAAACTGAATTCATGTCAGACACCGCATGTTTTCATTTTTCGGTCCTCAGACCTTTAGAAAATAGAAACATTTACACTTCACCATAACCCGGACCCCACCAATTTTAGATAAAAGATACAGTTACGTCTGTAAACAAATGGCAACTACGAATCTCTCTCTCTCTCTCTCTCTCTCTCTCTCTCTCGCTCTCTCTCTCTCTCTCCCCTCTCTCTCTCTCTCTCTCTCTCTCTCTCTCTCTCCCCAACACACACACACACACACACACACTCTCTCTCTCTCTCTCTCTCTCTCTCTCAAGCACACAAGCATACTGTGATGACACATGCACACCCAAAAGTGCGCACACAATTAATTAAACTTGGTTTTCATGAGAATATCACACACACACACACACACACACACACACACACACACACACACATACACACACACACACACACACACACACACACACACACACACACACACACACACACACACACACACACACACACACGTACACACACACACACACACACAACCTCCATTCCCCATCCCACGCCCTTCATCCCACACACACGCGCGCGCGCGCGGGCGCGCGAAGCTCAAGACAATCACCGCGATCGAGGTGCTAAAGAGCCTGAAGGCTGAATTGTTTTTCATTGACGTCAAAAAGGGGAAGAACGAGAGGGCATAGCTGGCGTTCCACGAGGCCGCTACGTCCCGGAATCCCGGAAAAGGGTGGGGCTGCCCTGGGACCGTACCCCCGCTATCAGATCATCTGTCACACCGTGATAACATCTGAGACAACACCAGCCACATAAATATTATCACACCTTCTTCTTTCACCTGAAACTCTTTGTTGGTATAGGTTCGCATCGACTTGTAGTTAATGCTTTCAAACAAACACAGGATGGTTTGTTTGTTTTTTCAAACAAACACTCTGAGGATGTTTTACAAATTCGTGTATGATATATACATACATATATACACACGCATACACACACACAGATACACACACACACACACAAACCACACACACACACACACACACACACACACACACACAAACACACATATACACACACGCACAGACACAACACACAAACACAACACACAAACAAACACATACACATACACACAAACACACACATACACATACACATACACACACAGATACACACATACCCATATACACACACACACACACACACACACTTACACACACACACACAAAAAAACACATACACACACAACATACACAAACACATACGCGCACACACCTCCCTCGCATTATAGGTGCACACTGTAGGTGCACATCTGCTCTGACTTGCATAAATGCTTCATCACACATAGTTTGAAGATGAGCCTGAAGCGTCCTCAGATACACCTTGTCTCCTAGGTATATCCATCCTTAATATCACACCTTACATCTCACGCTGAAAATATTGTCCTCGCATAGGCCTACACATGTCCGATTTGAACTGATGAGAATGATTTCCGACGAATACTTTAAGGATGAGTTAGAAATTTTAATGCACTGTCTGTGCTCGCTCTCTCTCTCTCTCTCTCTCTCTGTCTGTCTGTCTGTCTGTCTCTCTCTCTCTCTCTCTCTCTGTGTGTGTGTGTGTGTGTGTGTGTGTGTGGTGTGTGTGTGTGTGTGTGTGTGTGTGTGTGTGTGTGTGTGTGTGTGTGTGTGTGTGTTTCCTCCAACGCAGTTATAATCCTTCTGTTTCTTTGTGTGTCTGCGCACTTACGTTCCCCCTTAATCTGTGTGTCTGTCTGTCTCTCTGTCTCTCTCCTCCGACACTTTATAGTTGCTAACATACAAATAATGTCCGCTGCAAATCGAAACACTTTGTTTTTGTACTCTCTCTCTCTCTCTCTCTCTCTCTTTCTTTCTCTCTCTCTCTCTCTCTCTCTCTCTCTCTCTCTCTCTCTCTATCTATCTATCTATCTATCTGTCTGTCTTCTATCTGTCTCTGTGCGTGTGTTTATCATATTATATGCTAAACTAAGTACATGTAAAACTTGTCAAAAAGACTGGTCTGGTTAGCCTACTGTTGCTAACATTATATTTTTCTTTTCGTTTCGCTTTCCCTTCTTCTCTCTTAGGTTTTGAAACTACAATCCTGACGTTCTCTTCTAATTAACTTAGAGCTTAACATCTACATACTCTCACATAATCAAGTTTAACATGTACACACTCTCACATAATTAACTTAAAAGCTTTACATCTACAGACTCTCACAATCCTACACGTAACTCAAGCAGATATATACGCGCTGTCCAGTTTTGGCCAAGAACTCATTTCGTGTTCTGCGCGACAGTTTCAACACTCCAACGTCACTGTTTCTATTTATACACATGTGGTATATACGCAGCGGTATTTTGTCGGTCCATTCATTTCGTTTCAGTATGTTCTGCATAATAGTAGTTTCATTATTTAATCTTCGTTATACTCCTTTTTTTTTCAATTTTTTATTATTATTACTATTTTGTCTTTTTTTACACTCGTTATATCGTTACTGCCGTCAGTTATTCGTAGTATGACACTGTAATGCTCACTTCCTTTTTGTAACGCATTTGCATGCCTTGAGATATTCTTTTTCCTTCCCAACAGGACATAAGGCCTTCACTCCAGCTTTTCAACGCAGTTCAATCGTCTATATACTTACTCACACGTTCATTTTTATCTTTCATCATTTTTTTATTATGTGCGCGAATGTACTGATATGTGTACATAACTTTCCGTTACTTTTTTTTTCCTGTTGAAGTACTGCGTGTGTATTGAAATGATTTTAGCCCTGACATGGCTCTACGCAGTCGGCTGGGCTTTAAGCAGCAATAAGAATATGAATTCAGTTTTTGTTTTTAGTTTCTTCCCATACAGTAACAAGGAAATGTGGGGAGAGCGGGACAGCAGCAGGTCCTCGGAGGAACAGCTCCCACCCCCCTCCCGCTCAAGCAAATGTTTCGGCTCTAAAACTCCTTACACTCTAAGGAGGCCTGGCCCAATCTAGGTCATGATTTCTAAATGTTCTTCTGCTGTCGCCTTTTTCCTGGGTTTGAACTCCCAATGTGGTGAGGCGTCTCTACTCCAGCCTCCATTTTTTTTCACCTGGGTTAGAGTCCACGCTTCCAGGTCGGGCGATTCAAGGTCAGGTCATCCTTGTGAAGGATGTCTTAACTGCTCAGCTATCAGACACCAGAAGTATGTACGGGAATTTTAAGCCTTATAAAGTTCATTTTTGTTCTTCCTCGTCCAGATTCATCTGGGGCTCTTTTCTGTTGCCTCTGCCATTGCCTTTTGGGTTCTGATCCTCACCTTTTTTCAGAAATCGAGAACTGTTTCATGAGGTCATGGGCAGATGTACCTGCTAACCCTCTTGCTCCAATCCCTATGGCGAGGAACGTTGGCTTGAAAGCCGGATTTCCTCAAGCTCCTGATAAGACTGGCATGCTTTCAGTTTTGTGGATAGTTTCTTTCATTTTATTTTCATACGGCACGGTGAGGTTGATCAGAATCATGGGACAACGGTAGAGACACCCGAAGTGTCGGGTTCGAACCAGCATCTCGGGTGCCTCAGCCGTTGCCCCATTTTTTTTTTTTTTTTTTACCACAAACGTTTCAATTGCAACAGTTGTGCCTTTACGTATTCTTGATATACGTAACTTGCTGTTTCCCGACAAAGCTATACGTTACATCAAAAGATATCCACTAACGTGCTTTTACGCTGAACATCACTCGTGTGAAGAAAAGATCATTTCATAAAAGCACACACGTCAGGTAATATGATATGCACCTACTTAATATGGGAAAATTATGCTTTTCAAAAATACGATGACATGTAAAACAAAAATTTACCACTGGAAAATCTAATAACAACATGAGATTTAACGTATATATGATTACAACTTGGTAATATTACTATTAGCGATCTTTCAGCCCAGCCCATACATGTTTTAGATGTGAAGTTAAGTCGCTTGTTAATGTGGTCTAAAATTAGAACATCCATAAAATAAGGAGTGACTGCAAAATAAAAACAGTAGAGGAATCTCCGCTCCTTATTTATCTTTAAAAACAACCCGAAAGTAAAAATAATCAGTGTTGGCTTTCCAGAATGATCCAGGAACAAAGATATAATTCGGATAGAAAACTGTAAAACGTATCAATCTTTGTTAGTCACAAGCATTTCTTTCTTGGTCACAAGCAGTTCAGCCACAAGCTTTACAGTTGCGAAAGATGAATAAAAAATATACGCCTATTCTATGTAGGCATCTATAGGAGCAGAGAATGTTCTGAAATCCAGGATCCAGACTCTTTTTATTTACCCCTTTCCAATATAAATGTCTATGATTTTTTCTTCACCCTTACCTACAGTGAGCAATAACAGTCTACCGCGCCATCTCTATGATGCTAACATTGAAATGCTTTTGGTTCTTGCTCAGGAGCTGGCGGACTTGAAATTAAAATTAAAAGTTTAAAATGTTTACTTCAGACTTATTGCTGTTATCTGGGAATATCTCTGCAAAGCTAGCATAGATTTTAAACATGTTAGACTTTACTGTTGTTATCTGGGAATATCTATGCAAAAGCTAGCATAAATTCTTAAAAATGCACCGCCGTGAGAGGCTGTGACATTGTTATTATGCTTAAAATTATGCAATGTTTCACATGATGTCAAATATCATTATTTAATACCATAATAGTAATGCATGTATATTTCCTTGTTAATGAAAATTATGATCACGTTTCAAATTTCAACATTTGAAAATGAAAAAGCTATCCATTGAAAACCCAAACTTGAAATACATTTCAGTTCAGAGCTACTCATTGAAAACCCAAACCTGAAATACATTCCAGTTGAGAGTATAGTTCTTTTCACCAAAATTGTTTACAGAATACGTACTGGTAAGAGAGAAACCTGAGATATCCGCATAGTAGAATATTTCAACAGTTGATTTTGTCAGTTATTGCTTCACAAACTCATGTGTGTGTGTGTGTGTGTGTGTGTGTGTGTGTGTGTGTGTGTGTGTGTGTGTGGTGTGTGTGTGTGTGTGGTGTGTGTGTGGTGGTGTGTGATGTGTGTATGTGTGTGAGTGTTTGAGTGAGTGAGTGAGTGAGTGAGTGAGTGAGTGGAGTGTGTGTGTGGTGTGTGTGTGTGTGTGTGGTGTGTGTGTGTGTGTGTGTGTGTGTGTGTGTGTGTGTGGTGTGTGCTGTGTGTGTGTGTGTGTTGTGTGTGCTACGTGGATGTATGGTGTCTACGTGAGTGTGTGTGTGTGAATGTGTGTTTGTGTGTCCCAATACGTGTGTGCACATGTGCGTGAGTGTAATCGAATTCACTTTAGTGAAGAAAATATATCTATTAGTATTATTAATTTCGCTTGTTGGTTTGTATGTATGTAATTATAACAGTAGTGATTGGAAACAGCTGTAAAAGAACAAGTATCTAGTTACAGTTGGGAGTCACTATCGCTAGTACTGACAGCTTGATATAAAAAAAATATGTCATGTGGATTGGCCGCTTTTTTGCAAGCTGTTTGCCACACACGTACACACAGAGTGTTGCTAATCCAAATTGAACCCATTTACTTAAGATTCTCTGCACACACACACACACACACACACACACACACACACACACACACACACACACACACACACACACACACACACACACATGCAGCACGCGCATGCGCACGCGCACACACACACACATACACGGACATTTATTGGGACTTCAAGTAGTCTCCTTTTTAATTAAACTAAACTAAAACGAGATGAGTGGGAGCAGGTGGGTAGGAAATTATTTCATACTGACCAGGGGTAGTGGACGGGAATTCTTTCATATCGACTGTGGACAGCGGATGGGAATTATTTCATTCCCACCAGGCGTAGTCGATGGGACTCTAGACACTAAGCATTCTACAAACACTAAACATTCTACAACTGTACAAGCTACAAACACTAAACATTCTACAATCTATAAACAATAAACATTCAACTACGTATAAACAATAAACATTATATAAACACTAAACATTCTACAATCTATAAACAATAAACATTCTACAATGTACAAAAACTCTACCATATAAACACTAAGTATTGTACCATCTATAAACAATAAACATTCTACTATAAATGAACACTAAACATTTCAATCTGTAAACATTAAACATTCTACAATCTGTGAACATTAAACATTCTACCATAAATAAACACTGAACACTTTACAATCTATAGACACTAAACGTTCTGCAATCTATAAAGATAAAACATTCTACATCTACAGTTCGACAGCCACCAGCCCCTTGAACACAAACTGGGAGTGATTCGAACCCTTACCCACAGAGCTAACACCATATGCAGTACCCAAGAGGCAAAAGACAAGGAGACAAACCACCTGAAAAAAGTGCTCACCATCTCGGGCTACAAAAAGTGGGCCTGGAACAGCCCGGGAGGCAGGAAATCCAACACCGCATCCCAACAGCCAGTGAAACAACACCAGCGCAAGGGACACATCACCATCCCATACGTAGGAGGTGTGAGTGACGCTCTGTCCAGAAAGATCAGAAAACTGGGGGTGGCTGTACATTCCAAACCTTCCAACACCATACGCAGCCAGCTGGTCACCCCCAAGGACAAAACCAGCAAACTCGACAAAGCTGGCATTATATACAGAATAGACTGCCAGGACTGTAACCAACATTATGTCGGTGAAACTGAACGCCCCCTTCAGAAGAGACTAACAGAACACAAGAGGGACTCTTCTCCAGTAGGAGCTCACCTACACGCCGAAAAACATCAATTCAGTGCGGACAATGTCAACATCCTGGACAGAGAAAATAAGTGGTTCCAGCGAGGAGTCAAGGAGGCCATCTACATCGCAGCCACCAACCCCCCGCTCAACAGGGACCGGGGCCGTTACACCCTGCCCCCGGTGTACCATTCTCTGATTCGATCTCGTGAACTGGGTTCATCCCATGTTCGCGAGATCTGAGTAGAGATTCACGCAGACAGCATTAGAGCGCTGACGAAGATGGCGAGAACGCCATCGAAAGCTACGGAACTGTGAGTAGCGATTTTTACACTGTTGGGAGACCTTGTTCTTCAAAATTGGTAGCATTATTCTACATCTATAAACACTTAACATTCTACTATATATGAATACTAAACAACTACAACTTGTACAAGCTATAAAACTGTACGTTCTACAATTTGTAAGCACAAAACATTCTACTGTTTATAAACACTAAACATTCTATCTTCTATCTGAAGACCATGATTAGACAAATCTTAAGAAATTTGGATCGTTTGTTCAACTCATTACGGCCATCAATCAGTTTTCCAGTTTTTACAAGAGATCAACAGATTTCACCTGATATGATTCTACGTCTGTTTTTTTTCTTGAATTGCATTTTAGACTTGCAAGGTTAACAGTGAGCACGGTTTTTAACTGTTGTCTTTTAAGTTTTATCTTAATCGGGTTGTCGTTTTGGATGTGGTGTTAGCCCTGATATGGCTCTAGTAGTCGGCTGGGCGATAAGCAATATGAACTTGAATACGGTCATCATGATATTTAGATATAACAGGGCAGTATTCCACATTTTCGATCAATGCTTTTCGGCAATGTTTTCAGCAATGATTCCTCGAGTGTTTATGAGTGATTTGTGCAAAGATGCAGTCAATCAAGGGTCCGCCTGTATAATAATAAACTTAAAGGCATGTGGCAGAACTCTGGGTCACAGAGGTTAATCCAATGATTTACTGGCTGTTTACGGAGGAATCTCTGCTATACTTGGTAGAAAACAAAAACAAGGAGTTCATAATAAACACGCACAAATAGGGAGACTGAAATGAATGGCATGGGGAGGGGGAAGGAGAGAACTTATTAACAAAAGAACTGTGTATCAGGAGAGTGGGGGTAAAATGGAATTCGAGGGCGATGTGTGTATGTACGTACGTGAATGTGTGTGTGTGTGTGTGTCTGTGTGTGTGTGTCTGTGTGTGTGTGTATGCATGTGTGTGTGTATGTTTAGGTGTTTGTGTGTGTGTGTGTCTGTCTGTCTGTGCTGGAACTAGGAGCAGGGGATTAATCTTGCTGTGAGTGAATGAACAGCTGGCTCAGTTATTCATAAAACTTGTATTAGAAACAGCATGCCTTGGATTAAACAAAAAAACGGTTTCAGTGGAAGACGTCACTCAACCAAATTCCCCTATTCCATCCACCTCCCCTCCACTTTCCACAACACTCCCTTTATTAAAAAAAAAATCTTAGTTTGTTCGGTGCATGGAAGAGGTGTGTGTGTGTGTCTATCTGTGTGTGTGTGTGTGTGTGTGTGTGTGTGTGTGTGTGTGTGTGTGTGTGTGTGTGTGTGTGTGCGTTGTTGTTGTTGTTGTTGTTATTGTTGTTGCTGTTGTTGTTGTTTGTTGTTGTTTTGGTTTGGTCTGCTTTGCTTCGGTTTGAATTGGGTTTTCGTGTCTTTTTTGTTTTGGCTTTACCGTTCATCATCAACAACAACAAATCAAAAACTCAGCTAGGTTTCGAACCTGTGTCTGTATGGTGATTTCATGTAAACGTTTAATGATTTATGCATTTTCACTTCTGTAGCCCGGGCAAAAATGTGCATTACGTTTTGTTTTTAGTTTTTCAATCTCACTACCCCTCATTTCTCCCACTCCTTTCTTCTTCTCCCACATCCCCAGTCCCGTTTTCAGTCTTTCTTCGTTTGTAAAGAGAGAGAGAGAGTGAGAGAGTGAGTGAATGAGTGAGTGAGTGTGTGTGTGTGTGTGTGTGTGTGTGTGTGTGTGTGTGTGTGTGTGTGTGTGTTGTCTGTGTGTGTGTGTGTGTCTGTGTGTGTGTGTGTGTAAACTAAGAGGGGAGAAAAATAAGAATAGGAAACAAACAAAAACAAACAAAACAAACCAAAAAACAAAACAAAAAACAAAAACAAAAAGGAAAATATTCGTGGGAGGTGGTGGGGGATGGAGTAGAAGGAGATCAATGGACGACAGACTGGTTCCGAGACTTTTTGTCTTATTCAAGTTATTGACAAAACAGCAAAACACTTTGCGGCACTGTTAGCCGATAGATCTAGATCTAACCTAGAAGCAAATTTATGTCTTTGACTTTCTAGCTTTAAGTCTGTGAAAGTGTAACATTTAAGAATCTATTCGGATCTCAGTCCATCATATTTCAAATCTAGATCTTCTCGTTCTTCGTCACACGACACTTAGCCTAGTTTTTCTCGAGGATGAAATTTTTTTTTTTTTTTTTTTTTTTTTTTTTTTTTTGTAATAGAACATCCAGTCTCATACAGCTTCTCCTGCATGCTCAAGGACGTCGGCCAGATCTCTTCCCTCGGTGACCGTTAGGTTACGCAGTCCTGTGGGATGTGTTAGCTTTTCCACAGGGCCATCGTGGAAATGGTATGAGCCAGGAAAGTACATTATTCGTCATTTCATCAATTCATGTCTCGATTTAAAATTAAATCCAGATCTACTTACCTTGCTGCACTTGTAATGTCTTCCAGCTTTCAAAAAGTTTTGAGATGTTTGAAAATAATGGTTTCATATCTTCTCGCTGATCATAAAAGATGTTCGCTCTTTAACTAATCTCAAGATAAGCTTTTTTATTGCACAAACTTGACAAAACCCTAATCTAGCCTGGCCTACTTCTCAGAGCCAAAGTGACGTCTGCTTTATTACATCCGGTATAATGGTAGTCACTTCCGTTCTCCATTTGACAGGCGTCTCACTCAGTCACTGTAACTAGAAATACACAAAATAGAATCAGAACGCGTCTTTAATATAACAAAACAAGACAAGACAAGAGAGACACAAGACAGGCTGGACTTTATCAAGCGTATACAAAAGACAATAAAAAAAAAGTGCACAAAATTCAATGGAAAGTTCGTTGAGCTGAGCCAGACATAAGAAGAAAATGAAGATGTCATACAACATGACAATATACGAAAACGACGTAATACAAAAACGGTGTAATACAAAGAAAATTCAGTCATTAACGTAATAAGAAATCTAAAAGTGACCGCCAACGTTCAAGCAAACTGGAACCAGAAAGATATCAAATAGAACGCATCTCATTGTTGTCTTCTCACTGTGACTCGGCAAAAATCATCTTGACGATTATTCTGTCATGGTAATGTAGTCTGTTTTATTGTTGTTGTTGTTGTTGTTGTTTTGGAGTTTTTTGTTTTCAATTGATCATAATCTGGAGGCCCTTCTATGATAAAATGTAGTCTAGAGGCCCTTCGTGTCATATACAACCGGTACGGTTGTGAGGCCTGGACAGTCAACACGCCAAGTCAGAACAAAATTGAGGCAACTGAAATGTGGTTTCTAAGAAGAATGTTGAGAGTTCCATGGACAGCAAAGAAAACAAACGAGACAGTCTTCAAGGAGGCAGACACAAGAAGATCATTAATGAAGAAGATTGGGAAAAGATAAGCAACAATTATGGGACATTTTATGAGGAAAGGAAATTAGAGCACCTGGTCACAACAGGAAAGCTGGAGGGAAAGAGAGCACCAGGTAGATCCAGGGAGAAAATATTGGACGGACTTGCAGAGTGGCTGAGGATATGTACGAGACGATAGGATATGTACTTGCAGCGACAAGGGATAGATTCGTATGAAGGATCAGGACCATGATCGCCAACACCATGTGGCAGGGCACATGATGATGATGATGAGGCCCTTCACTCAAAAGAGTCGATGGTCTTGGCCTTAATGACTTTCTCAGGCAGGTCGTTCCTGTCTCTGGTAGTTTTCGGTAGGAAAAAAAAAAGATTTGTTGGTACTGGTCCTGCAGTGTGGCAATGAGAACTGCTGTTTGTGTCCTCGTCGTTGGTATGGTGGTGGTGGTTTGAATTTGCTTTTGGTGTCTTCAGAATCAGTGATGCTAGTTAGTGTATCTTGTAGAGCATGGCCTGCGAGAAAGAATAGATTGAACAATTTTAGTTTCAGTTTCAGTTTCTCAAGACGACGTCTCCGCGCTCGGAACGAATTCCATATGCAGTAACGTCACAGGTGCCATGTGTATGGTGATCATGGCACAAGCCTTAAGCCTACACATAAAAGCATGAGCTGGCCAGGTCCCGAGGCCCTACCTAGACTATGTCTTACCTAGTCTATATTCTATACTGGTAATTTATCAGCCTACTACTGGAGTAATCTTGATGCAATTACGAGTGAACAGGAAGAGCGAATTTGGGACTTGACAGGCTCAAAATTGAATAAGCAGTGCAAATGTTCAGACAACCTTATTCAGTAAAATGCTTAATGTTGTTGTAAACGGAAGAATATCAGTAAAACCTGACAGTATGTCGGGTACGTGTTTTGTTTGCGGACATGCAGTCGCGGTTGGGTCTGTGCGAGCGAACGTGCGCGCGTACTCTACCGGCTGTCACAAAATTATATAAGCCGACAAACAACAACGGACTTAAAAACCCAAGTCCTCACAGAAGCCGCACACCTAAGGTCCAACCTCCAGCGAAGAGCCGAGGGGTGGGTGCAGACAGACAGACAGACAGACCTACCATGCAGATCGTGGTGGTCTGTGCAGCCAGGTCCATGTCAGTAACTGCAAAAAGAATATGCCCAAGGCTCCACTTGCATTGAGGACATTGTGGTGTTCTTGTTGCTCTCTCACGTTTCGCCTTTTGGCTTTGCTTTCCATTCAACCGGCAGAAGAGGAAAATCGGCAGGTACTGTATTGTATTGAAGCCTATTGTATTGAAAGGCCTATTGTATTGTATTGATTGTAGATTGTATTGTATTGTATTGTTATTGTACTCAGTGTAAACTCCGGGCTACTGTGTCCGTGTAGACTGCGTCGCCACGATGCAGTGCCACCCATTTCCCCCTCTTCCGAGATGAATTTATTTGCCAGCCATTCTTCTCCCTCCGGTGTGAATTTTTGTTTATGTAAATAGATGTTCTACAACATTTTAGCAGAGTAGCCTGCTTTGTTAGCGTGGGTATGTCTGTGTGCTAAGTGAATAGGCCAGATACACGAAAGGCTTATTTTACTGTCTTATTCGAAAGGCCAACACATACACTACCACTCAAAAGTCTAGAGGAATGAGGGGTAAATTTTCTATCGTAACTTGAATTCGAACCTGGAAACTGCCGTTTTTCAGGCAGGCAATTTAGCGACTAGGCTACACTCCTGTTGCAGGGTTTTGGACACTTCAGATTTTATGTGATCAATGTTTTACAATGCATTACTAATCTTATGCGGCATTATTTAAAAGTTATAGGTTTACAAGTATTGTGCCAGTTGATTAACCACATTTTATGACTGCTGCCTTGACGGTACCAAAGGCAGAGAGAAAAGTTCAGGAAATACGTGAATACGTTTTCGCGTAGGAAAAAAAAAGAGGCAGAACAGACAAAAGAAAAGGAAGATTAAAAGAACCTTAGTACTTAATTCAAAAAGACCGTAAACCCCTGCTGAAGAAATCGTTTCAATTTTTTTTTAATAGAAAATAATATGAATCACAAAACAAAATATACTTAAACAGTTAACGGCAAGACTATAAACTAGTTCTAAGGTATGACAGTTTCCATGTTTTAGATGCTTTACTCTTTTTGACTCCCACACCTTCCTATCCACCAACTGCAAAAACTTAACCCTTTGACTCCCTCACCATATCCACCTGCTTCCTGAAGGATGCTGGTGGACAGGGTGGGGAAGTCAATGAGTTAAAGTAGAAACAATTATCCATGTTTTTAACACGACACGATGGGTTCCGCTCAGTTATAAGCGCAGTGGTCGTCTGTAATATTTTGAGGGACTAAGCTCCAGTGGACAGCAAAGGACAAAAAGTACTTTGTCTCCCTCTGTTCGTATGCACAAAATCAGTTTCAACCAGTCGCTGTGGTGTAGTATTAGCGCAACAGATTATAGACTGGAAGGCTGTGGGTTCGAACCTTCATCAGTCCTTTCAAAATCATTGTGGGATTTTTTTTTTTTTTTTTTTTTTGCTCCACCCGGCTCTACTCAGAGTTGAGCCTGCTATAGGCTCATTGGGAAGACTTGGGACCAAACGATCGAGTCTAATCCATTTCACGGATGCGTCATTGAGATGTGTTGCTCAAATCTTCTGACCAACACCGCAGATGTTGTATCTCTCGGACCAGGTTCACACCAGGATATATTACGATAATAAGCGTGGATAACCCAAACAATCCATAGTGTCATGATTATCGTCCTTATCCTCATCGTATTGTTAAGGCTTTTCCAGTCTCTGTGGCCATTAAGGTGAATAGAAATGAAGGGGGGGGGAGGGGGGTAAGAAAATATAAAGAAATATCAACAAAAAAAAAAAAGGTGAGCACAAACTGCCTCAGTGCGATGATCCTAAAAGAAACAATCAGTCTCCATATTGTTTGATGGACCAGTTGATACACCAAAACTAAATATTGTTGCCAGGGTTTTCAAGTTAACATCCAAATCAAAACTGATACACAGCCTGATGGCATGGGATTTTATTCTTTAAGTCTTAGAAATCTTATATTTCATTAATCTGTATTATCAGCATTCCATTTTTGCCATGACTATGAATCATTCTTGGCTTATCTATGTACAGACCCGCAGCTTCTGACTAAAATATGTTTACTTTTGAAATAACTGAAGACTTCATATATATCCCCTTTTATATATTTTAAATAAGCAGTCACGTTTAAGGTTTGTAGCATGATTTTATTGTTATCTTTAAAATTATGTATTCATTTGTATTTAGTGTATTATTTATTTACTTTTATTTATTTATTTATTTATTTATCTATTCATCTATTTATTTCACATACCGTCCTTGCTGTTTGGTGAAACAACAAACGTAACCACTGGAGATCGATATATTCGATATTTAGTCATGATCTACAAAAAAAAATTATTTTCAAAGATTTAATGAGCTATACCTCATTTCGCTAAACTAATTTTTGTTGATAAAGAAAACCGACTTCATCTGGTCGAGTAGCCTTTCTTGATGTCTCTATTTTGAAGTTACATTAAGATGTGCGTACAGTTACCCTGTCCGTTACGTTATGTTGTGAACATGGCACAGAAAACAGTTCTGTGATTTACAAGAACAGACAGAAGAAGAAGGGGGAAAGTAGGAAGAAAAACGAAACTGCATGTAATGCGGTACTCTTGGAGTACTGCTATTTTCACCATATCTTCCACAAGAAAGCGACTTTAGCGTACGTATTACGTCAAGTAACCGGTGACTAGTTATCTTCTTGATGACAACAACAACAAAAACAACAACAACTCCAACAACAGCAACAACAAAGAAATGAATCCAAACATTTAAAAAAATATATCTTATTCGAAATACGGAATGTGAATTTTAAATTGGTCAAATAATGTTTACTAACATTTGTTTTGAAAATGAATCCAAACATTTAGAGAAACATATCTATCCGAAATACGGAAAGTGAATTTTAAATTGGTCAAATAATGTTTACTAACATTTGTTTTGAAAATGAATCCAAACATTTAGAAAAACGTATCTATCCGAAATACAGAAAGTGAATTTTAAATTGGTCAAATAATGTTCATTAACATTTGTTTTGATGAATACTGGCACACGAAATATGGACAGTTCTATTACATACATTTTACAGCAAAACGGGGAAAAAAGTATATCCCACATTCACACTCAGATGGACAGAAGACTGCACAAAGAAGTTTCGATAGGTTTTTGTTTGAAAGTACTGTCGTATTTTCTGCATAACCACGTTTAAGCACATACAGTACTGTGTCAAAACCTAGGCATGTCATCGAGTTTGCTTCGATCAATAACACTGGGAAGAGTGAATTGTTCTTGAATGGAAAACAGCGCCGATACTGATGATATTATTGAAATGTTATACAGTAGGATACCGGTTACTTGTTGCTTGAGGATTTATAGTTGACCAAATATTTTTAGTGATGATGATGATGATGATGACGACGACGACGATGACGACGACGATGATGATGTATGATGATGATGATCATAACAGTAATAATGATAATAATAATAATGTAATAATAATAGTGATGATGGTGATGATGATGATGACGACGACGACAACGACGATGATGTTGATGATGATGATAAGAACAAAAACAACAACAACAACAGTAATAATGATAATAATAATAATGATAACAATGACAGTAATAGTAATAATAACAATAATGATTATGAGGACGACCATAATAAAGATGCACACACACATAAGCACACATTCATACACTAACTCAGATACTGAGCACTGCATAACAATCTGTGGATGTGCGTGTGTGTGTGTGTGTGTGTGTGCGTGCGTGTGTGTGTGTGTGTTCTTGAGCGTGTGTGTGTGTGTGTGTGCGTGTGCGTGTGTGTGTGTGTGTGTGTGTGTGCGTGCGTGTGTGTGTGTGTGTGTGTGTGTGTGTGTGCGGCGTGCGTGCGTGGTGTGTGTGTGTGTGTGGTGCGTGCGTGGTGCGTGTGTGTGTGTGTGTGTGTGTGTGTGTGTGTGTGTGTGTGTGTGTGTTATCCAGGATCTGTGGAAGAGCCAGTCACAAGCAGTCCCTGCTCCCATCTTCGGTGTGTCATCAGACAGGTCAAAGTTTCACCATGCTGTGTCCACGTTTGCGCATCCCTTCCCTCTTGTCTCTTTTCCAGCCACCAGTCTTCAACCATCTTAGGTCTGACGACAAGCATGACAAGAGAAGAACATATTTCCCACATTCTTCCCTGGGCCCAGCTCCCGCCAAGCCACAGAACTTAAAACATGAATCGGCAAGAGAAGTCGTTGCCAGCCCTAAACATTTCCATCCTCATGGCTTCAACAAGAAATTCAGAGAAGTTGTTTCCTCCCTCAAACGAGATGGTCCTCGAGTTTTTGAGAAGAAGCCTGTTAGAGGAGGAGTATCCTCAAACCGGAAAGAATGGCTTGAAAGCTGATCTTCAAGACAGGTCATCCAGAATCGAAATAACAAGAACCCGCACTACGATTCCGACCAGAAAAACGGTTTTAAAGACGCTGTAGAAAAGTCTGGAAATACGCAGGTTGCTGTTTCGCAAAAACTCAGAAAACAGAATTTTAAACTGAAATCGAATGATCTTCAACAGAGCCGAGAAAAATCCAATAATGAATTTCACCGGGTAGAATCTTTCAAGCCAAAAATGGGGAAGCTGAACCAAATGAAAGAAAAACACATCAACCACAGGCTGTTTCCCAATAGCAGAGAAATCAGAACATTTCAAAATCGTTTCAAGTTTCCTTCATCTTCGAGCAGAAAAGAGAGAAATCATAAATCAACGAAAAGATTTTACGGCAACTCCAAACCTAAGAAATGGAGAAAGAGAAAATGGGCACGTCTATCTCACGCAACAAAACGGCCTTTGCTTGAGAGAAGATGGCATCCTGATGGGTATAACAGACTCCGAAGACACAAAAGACAAGCAGGTGGCATGACTTTGTCTGTAGCTGTTTCTACAACAGGAAGACCAACTTTATCTATAGCTGTCTCCCGTACATCTCCCCCCACTACAACGGTTGTACCTGAAACATCTGTCAACACCCCAACAGCTGGTCAAACTTTGTCCATAGCGGTCTCGAGATCATCTCCCCCCACTACAACGATTGTACCTGAAACATCTGTCGACACCCCAACAACTGGTCAAACTTTGTCCATAGCGATCTCGAGATCATCCCCAACCACCACGGCAGCCGGTCCAACTCTGTCCATAGTGGCCTCAAGAACATCTCCGGCCGCCACGACACGTCGTCCAACTTTGTCCATAGTAGTCCCCAGCACATCTCCGCCGAGCACGACAGTTGTTCCAACTCTGTCCGTTGTTGTCCCAGCAACCAGCACCGAGACTGTGACAGTCCGCACTGTCTCGGTGGTCCCAGTCCCAGCGTCTACACTTTCCATTGTTCGATCGACTCAGTCAGTCACGGCGCCCACTACATCACTAACGCTATCAACCACACGGCAAACTTTGTCCATTGTGCGTGATACGACAGAACCAATTTCATCAACCGCAGAACCCAGCACAGCACCAACCACAGGGACTACATTGTCCATTGTGAAGGCTAGAACTTCAACAGCAGAGCCATCAACACCCACAACAGAAGCAACCCCATCTACAACAGCCTCAGTCACAAGGACGACTTTGTCCGTTGTGAACGATTTAACTTCAACAACAGAGTCAGCTACATCAAGAACAGAGACAAGTACACCGACCACGGAAGCAACCACATCAACCGTCGAAGCAACTACAGGGACGACTTTATCCATTGTGAGAGATGTAACTACACCAGCGGAGACACCTACACCAACAACACAAACAACGTCGACAGAATCAACAACAACTGCAGGGACGACTTTATCCATTGTGAGAGATGTAACTACACCAGCGGAGACACCTACACCAACAACTCAAACAACGTCGACAGAATCAACAACAACTGCAGGGACAACTTTGTCCATTGTGAGAGATATAACATCAACAACCAGGGAGCCATCCACATCAACCACAGAACGATCCACATCAACCACAGAACCATCCACATCAACCACAGAAACAGAAGAAACATCAACAACAGAAACTGAAACATCTACAACAGAAACAGAAGAAACATCAACAACAGAACCATCAACATCAACAACAGAACCATCAACATCAACAACAGAACTATCAACGTCAACCACAGGAACCTCAACATCAACCCCTGAAACATCAACAACAGAAACATCAACATTAACAACAGTTTCATCCACATCAGCAACAGAAACAACCACATCAATGGCAACCTCAACTACAGGGACAACTTTGTCCATTGTGAAAGATGTAACATCAACAACCAGGGGGCCATCCACATCAACCACAGAACTATCCACATCAACCACAGAACCATCCACATCAACCACAGAACCATCCATATCAACCACAGAACCATCCACATCAACCACAGAACTATCCACATCAACCACAGAAACATCCACACCAGCCATAGAAACAGAAACATCAACAACAGAAACTGAAACATCAACAACGGAAACTGAAACATCAACCACAGAAACATCAACCACAGAAACATCAACCACAGAACCATCAACATTAACAACAGAACCATCAACAACAGAAACATCAACATCACAAGCATCAACATCAACCACAGAAACCTCAATGTCAACCCCTGAAACATCAACAACAGAAACATCAACATCACAAGCATCAACATCAACCACAGAAACCTCAATGTCAACCCCTGAAACATCAAAACAGAAACATCAACATCACAAGCATCAACATCAACCACAGAAACCTCAATGTCAACCCCTGAAACATCAACAACAGAAACATCAACATTAACAATAATTCCATCAACATCAACAACCGAAACAACCACATCAATGCCAACCTCAACAACAGGGACAACTTTGTCCATTGTGAAAGATATAACATCAACAACCATGGGGCCATCCACATCAACCATAGAGCTAACCACACCAACCACAGAACCATCCACATCAACCACAGAACTATCCACATCAACCACAGAAACATCCACATCAACAACAGAAACAGAAACATCAACCACAGAGCTAACCACACCAACCACAGAAACAACCACATCAACTACAGAATCAATCACAGAATCAACCACATCGACAACAGAATCAACCATGTCATCAACGCCATCAACCTCTCATACAACATTGTCCATCGTGAAAGAGCCAGCCACATTAACAACGCAGACAACCACGTCAACGACAGAGCCAACGACATCAACGACAGAGCCAATGACATCAACAGCCTCAACCTCAGGGACGACTTTGTCCATTGTGGAGGACATAACGTCAGCAACTAAGTGGCCAACCACATCAACGTCAGAGCAAACCACAGAACCGTCAGCATCAACAACAGAAGCAACTACATCAGTAACAGACTCAACCACAGAGACGACGTTGTCCATTGTGAAAGACCCAGCCACTTCAACAGGATCAACAAAACAGACAACTTTATCCATTGTACAAAGCACAACATAAACCAGTCGGACAACGCTGTAGATTGTATACATGTAAGTTGTCTCCAACATGGAAAATTCATCCACGATACAAAAGTGGTTTCAGTACCACAACAACTACACAACCGACCAAAACATTTTCTACAAATTACGATGGCTCCATTTTCATGGAGAGTAAATGCAGGTTTACGTCCTCAGGCCCAAGAAAAGGAAAGGATTGTCTCCCTTGCAGTGGTAGATACAAACAGAAAGAAAAACAAACAAAAACGACCTTGAGCTCAACAGAATTAACTGAAACAACACAGAACAACAACAACAACAACAACAAACCCAACCTTTGAGGAAGACTCCACTGAAGAAAAAATATTGACAATGAAAACAATGTGGAGAGGGGGACAAAGGTTTCCGGATGCCAGTTTCTAGGTCCTCCGCATAGAAGACCCTTATGCTCCGATCGTTTCAGTCTGTGTAGAACTCATCAGACCTATTGACTGGTATGGTAAGAGAGGAACGTCAATACACATGCAGAACGAGCCAGCAAAACCTTAGATAGCAGCACTCTACAAAGTGAAACACGACCTTCCTTTCCCTCTCTTCGAGCTGAGGACATATAACTGCATATACTCACATCTTCCATGTCGTCTGTATGAAGGTACCCATTGTTGACTTCCAGCTGATTTCAATAATGTCCATTGTTCCAGAATTAACTTGACCACGGGAACTGAATATCATCAATCTATGACGTTTCAAAATTAATGTATATCAGTTATATTTTTTCTCTCTTGTCAGATCCAGTTTTATGTAGTTTGGAATTCATGTTTCTTTTTACTTGACTGAAAATAGTTCATATATTTAAATGTCGGTTTTGATTCAGCTTAATGTAATGATTACAACGGTAAGCTTGAACTTGGTTTCATATCATATATTTCATGTCAGCATTTCAAAACGCACACAAGTTGCCATTAAATCAAAGTAGGTTTACATGGCACAGAACATACGCACACATGCGCAAAGACATGACAGTGCACAAAACACCCAGTGTTGTTGCAGTTTCCTTGTTAATGTTTGTATGTTTATGAACTTTTAATGTCCTCGGTGGCATCGCATCATAAGAAAAATCACACTGCTTCTGTATGTGGGAATGCTATAATATATATATATGACTTCTGTTCTTGCTATATTGAGTATATGTACATGATTCTTCTATTCATGCTATAATGTATTGTTTTGGGGAAGATAGGGGCGGAATGAGAAGAGGAGGCGGCGGGTAGATATGGAATGATGGGTACATGAACGTGGCAAGGGATACTGCCCATCTTTTTGTGTTTATCGTTCTTGTCCATAGTATGACCTGCATATGTTTAAAATATGTTTGAAATTTCATGTTCCTTGCATACTGTGGCATGGCATCACAATTAAAGTCTGTGAATGGTTTATTGTCAAGCTTGCCTATTCTTTGTGAAAGACATTCCAGTACGACTGCAAGTTCACACTCACGAATAAAAGGAAATTGTGCATACGTGCTGGCATAAACACACAAACATCGTGATACACACATTGACAAAGACCAAGGGAAATCCTACTAAGAAAATAGATGGTCAAGCCTTATTAAGCCCCCCTTTAATTAACACTTTGACTCCCGCATCCTATGCACCAACTGCAAAAACTTAACCCTTGGACTCCCTCACCCTATCGTTAAGTTTTTGCTTGTTAGCATAGTTGACAATGCAGGATGCTGATGGGTTGAATACAAAGCACACTTCCACTAGTGCCTACTGTTCTGAAACAGAAGTATTTGTTACAGAAAAACATAAAAGTCGATTGACAATTCCAGATGTCACGGCTGAAACAGAAGTATTTGTTACAGAAAAACATAAAAGTCGATTGACAATTCCAGATGTCACGGCTGCAGATCAAGTGTTACAGGGGGAAAAGGAAGAAAACAAACGGGGACACCTGTTTTTTTGTAGTGCTTGGGAACTTATAACACAAATACTATACGCATGCACGTAAGTCCATAACCTTCCATTGAAGAGATGGAAAGTGTGCTCAACTGTGAAACATGGCTAACTGTAGCAAGCAAATCAGAATACGTGCGTCTGATGAAGAATATGAAAACGACCCACGACGTGAAAAAAAAACAAAAAAACACACACACACCAAAATCGATGTTTCCAGACCGTCACAAAACAACGCAATGAATTGTGTCCATGTTTACAAGGACAGAAAGAATACTTTACTTTGGGCATGATCTACTGTGCGATTTTTCCATCAGTGATAGTGTCCAAGATGGTTGTCATCCTCACATTGAATCAAACACACGTAGACTTTGAAAACTTCAAAAAGCTGCAAATAAATCTCGAAAGATTTTTTTATTTCTTTTTCCCTGCTAGTTCGTTGACCAGAAAAGCGGAATCGACAGATCAAGCAATTCATTCAGAGGTCATGCTTGTTGATTTGGTGACCCAATTGAATCTGTCACTCCAGCTTTGGACACTTTTTTTAAAGCAAACAAAGTAATGTGATGCTGCCAAAAAAAATGTCAGCGTGGCAGAAGTAAGGAGACAGCCATTACTAAAGAAATGGCGGCGAAGACTTCTATCAGTCTTGCTGATCAACCTTTTTACAGTTTCAGGTGACAGTAGCAACAATGCTGGTTGTACCAGATTGTTTGTCTTGGTCGTGCAGATTTTGATGCACGCTATAAGTTCAATCTGAGGTGTTGGCTGTTCCAGTGTGTGAAGGTTCTATACCATGGGTGAGTTGGATGTTTGGAACACACACACACACACACACACACACACACACACACACACACACACACACACACACACACATAAATGCACATATTTCATTCTCTTTTTCTCTCTTACACATGAGTACGCACTCACATGTCATTCTCTTTCTTACACACGTACACACTTCCTTCTCTTTATCTGTCTCTCTCACACACACATACGCAAAGCCTTTACGAATAGATTACATTAGACCACAATTACAGTTGTTCTATTCGGTTTCAGGTCAGAGTATTTTTAGCTTCAGTGAAAATGATTTCAAAGTGCACAACATCCCGTTCCACATGTCTTGGTCTTGGATCAGGCAATGCCAATACAATGGTTGGTGCAGAAAATGGTGTCTATGGGTGACTGCTGAGGACGTGTCCTTGGCCAACCTTGTTAGTTTTGTATACCATCTTTTACACACATTGCAGACGAAAAAGGTGTGTGGATCTGCTCTCTCTCTCTCTCGCTCTTTATGTCGGATATACCAGTACCCTCTTCATCAGTAAAAAGTGGGTGTTATGTGTGCGGGTTTGCATGCATGTGTCCAAATGTATGCTATAAATATATTATATGCACATGTTTAAGTATAGGCCTACATGTTCTGTCAGAGTGTTTCATGTGTTGATATGTTTCTGTGTGTGCAAAGAATAGGCCAACATTATTTCTTTCGTGTTGTTCAGGTGCAGTGTACTTGTCTGTGAATGTGGATCGACTGCTTATTTAGGTCTATTACTGCCTGGACAAGAGCAGCAAGAGGCAGGCAGTTTCAAGGATATGCAGCTGCAGCATAATATCAAAGAAAACAGTATCCTATGAATCAACAGGGTGGTTCAACATTATCAGATGTCTCTCAAGGCTGTTGGACAACTGGGATGATATTTGTCTTTTTTTTTTCAAAGAACAAGAACAGAATGCTACTAGATCAGCAGAAAGAGAGAGAGATGCAATGCTGAGAGAGAGAGAGACAGATGGAGAGAGACAGAGAGACAGGGAGAGAGAGAGACAGAGAGAAGCAATGCTGAGAAAACTGTTTCAGTTCCTGACGAACAAATTGTGCTGCTTGTTCTGATCTAGTGTGCTGGAACCTTTTGACGCAGTCAGCGATGAGCTACAGTATGAGGAGCCAAAGGTGCATGTGTTGAAAAAGTTGTACAGAACATTTCCTTTGGAACTGTTGATTCCCTTTGTGAAACCGAGTACTATGGTATACGTACAAGTGATAGATGTGGACTTTGAAATAGGTTCAGTCTGAAAGCTGATAATGATATTCCAATTGGAAAGGGTGCTATACTCCAATGCAAATAGTCAAAATAAACAGATGAAAGGAAGTAAAAGTTCCACGAACAGGACTGATGAAGACTTTTTTCCAGACTTCTTGCCAATACCACAGGAACAAACTGCCCTTCACAGACAAGGTTCTGGAAACTGATCCTTCGAGACGGTTAGCCTTTTCTCTTCTTTAAATTACAAATTGAAAAGGTTTCCTAAAATTCTGCCTGATGGTGTCACAGCAGCAGGTGTGTACACGGAATTTGCACAGTTCCAATGCGCCGACATCTCACAGTGCATAGAAGGCAGAGCAGACACCATCAGGGGAAAGATCAGCAAGGTGTCTGAGAGGGGTGAGCTCCTTTTTAAGATGCCTATGCAGAGTCATGGCGTTTATTCTATGCATCCTGCGATCATCAGCACTTTGTGAAAAGTGTTCTCCGTGGTGAACTGATTTAGCCATGATACACTGGAACTCTACTCACTGCCAGGGCCAGGCCAGATGCTCTCCAGAGACAGTGCAAGAGCACAGACTATGCAGGTCTCTGATGTCTGCAAACACCATGACATGTACATAGTGTAGATAAAGGCGTTTATTTCTGGTCTGAAGGGGAGAGGTTTTCTTATTGTTTCAGTGGCTTTGTCTGTGTACAAACATACAAACTCGTACAGCATCACATTTGTAAGAAAAGAATGTACTCCTGAAAATTCTAGAAAACTTCCGTTTGTTCCTGACTTTTGCATATCTGTTCCTCATGGTGGTAAGATGTTTGGGCAGTGAGTTCAAATACGTTTTGGGATAATGCTACATGAAAATATTTAATAATAAATCATAATAAATTAAACAAATGACTTTTTTCCTGAAACAGTTAAACACACCAGAATGAGGCACAATTACAAGACATTAGACAGTTGCTTCCCTTGTGGGCATAGTTTTTTTTGTTAGCGTGTGTGTGATAAATTAATAGCATCTTCAAAATGATTCATGTTTTTGAAACTGAACAAAACTGCTATATAATTATGCTAAATAAGAGATTAAATTTGGTTTAAAAAATGCACAGACAAATGATTCAATGTTTCTGCAACTATGAAAGCAGAATTCCTTGATGTGTTACACATATTACTGAAATTTGGTCTTTTAAATAGTGCCTCATCAAACAGCTGAGAGATCCCCGCTTAGACGTTTAAACTTCTGCATTCATGACTTCCTATGGAGGACATGTGGTCCAAATGTACTAACAATCCATCCACAAATAAATTAAAATTCTTTGCGGACAATTTTTCACACACACATACACACACACACAAACGCATGCACGCACACACACACATACATACACACACCATCTTTGTGGTTTCCTCCCCCCCCCTCCCCTCAGTGTTTCAACAGAAATTGTAAAATAAAAATAAGTAACATGGACTGAAAGCGAAAGGATGCATCCACACAACTTACAAACTTTATCCTGAAAAAAGCAGTTATAAGACAGATTTTATTTCATAAATAACAATATCTATAAAAGATAAGATACAGTTTTCCACAGGAATGTTCAAATATTTCATACTGGTCTATTGTAAAATCGGAATACATATAATCAATGATTCCCTAATTTCATACTTTCTGATGCCATATATTCACAACAGTGTAAATAACTGACAATTTCAGGTTAAAATATTTTACCTATTGATTATTTACAACTATGACAGACAATAAAATGGACAATACAACTTCACAATTGTAAAATCGGAATACATATAACCAATGATTCCCTCATTTCATACTTTCTGATGCCACATATTCACAACAGTGTAAACAACTGACCAATTCAGGTTAAAATGTTGTACCTATTGATTATTTACAACTATGACAGACAATAAAATGGACAATACAACTTCACTCACTTTTATGAATAACAAGTATTATAATCATGCATCTTTTGATCTTTCTCAGCCATTTTCATTAAAATCCATTCTTGAATAAATCAGAATCAATTAAAAAGTATGATCCAGGTTAAGGTCGTGTTTTTCCAGAGCGTGGTCACACTTGTCCATTCTACATGGGGGATAATCTGAGGAAAAGAAAGAAAAGAACATAAAATGTGCTATACTTGTTTTATACTGCAAAGGTGTATACAGAAAAATCACTTCCAGCAATGAACATATTCCTTGCAAAAACATAACTTTTCTGCTTGTGCCGTAACTGCTTTTTTTTTTTTTTACAAATACAAGCAAAACATTAGCTATGACAAATAATGCCATAAAATATTAAGGACAATGACAGTAAGAACTATGAGTATAATTACATGGGGACAATGGTGGTAAGAACTATGAGTATAATAATATGACCTTGTAGTGAAGTGTACGAGCTATAACCAAAAACATGAAACACACAAACTTTGAAAGACAGAACCCTGTGAAACGACTTGCTGAGGAAATCTCCAGACTACATGCATGTTGTGAACATACAGTTATACACGATGAAGATCCAAAAGAATCTTGGCATTTATCACAAAAATCACACATAAATCCTTAACACTGGCGAATATAAATGATTTCATGAGTGGAATCAGGAAAACAGACAACAATAAAATACAACACGCAAACACCTGCCTCTGTCCCATCACTCCTGGGTGTCGGGGAAGCCAACAGACCAAAAGTGTTCTGGGGTGCTTGGAGGAGCTTGTCTTGCCCGGTGTCTAGAACACAGGCCCATCCTTTCCTTTACTTCAGCATCTGATAATCCAATGGCACCATAGTACTGTAACACAAACACAGACAAAAAGTGATGATTCATGGCACCACGGTAATGATTCCATTTGCATAACACAAACAGCCCATATCACAGCATACTCGTTGCACTTGATGGTAATAAATCAATGTCACAATTTCTATGAAAAAAAGTCAACGTTCTGGTGTCGTTTATCTCCAAAATATTACTTGAGATACATGGCTTGGATTTCCATTAGCTCATCACCAAGATCTCTGTTGCTGGTTTAGTCTTCTTTAAGCAGTAGTTGTGGGGTGACTTACTGACTGGACTTACTAAACTAGGGCGACTTACTAACTAGATTTACTAATGAAGAAATACAACACATAGTCAGTTGATGCTATATAAAATCCAAAACAAGTGTGACTGCCTGCATTCAAGCAAACAGGAACCAGAAAAACACGAAAGAAGAATAAGAATAAGAATGCGTATTTAATACAAGACAAGACAAGACAAGACAAGACAAGACAAGACAAGACAAGTCTTCTCTTGCTGTATTAAATACCCGTTCTTATTCTTCTTTCGTGTTTTTTTTTCTGGTACCTGATGCTATATAAATAATAATGCCTCCAACCTGTTCACATTCCTGGCAACTGAAGGCTTTTAACTTCTTGCGTTCGTTCTGTTTCCGAACCACCTCACTGAAGACGTAAGGCTGTTGTTTCTTCTTCTGAGGTACTCTGTGACAGAAAGCAAAACATTCACTATTTTTTCAAGGATCATCGCACTTAGGGAGATTTCCTTTGTGCTCATCGGTTTTTTGTGTGTGTGTGTTTTTTGGGGGGTCTCATTTTCTACGTCATCTTAATGGCCACAGAAGCTGATACAGCTTTTTTATAATACAATGATAATGATGACGATGGGGATGATAATTACGATGCAGTGGAGTTCCATCTAGGACTGAGACTACGTGACCAGGCTGAACTCTACGCTTACTATCATATCCTGGTGTCAACCAGGCTTGAGAGATCTGACATCTGCATTGTTGGTCAGATGATTTGAGGAACATCCTCGATGACGCATCCGTAAAGTGGATGAGACTTGGCTGTGTGGTCTCAGTCTTCCAAGCAAGCTCACAGCACACTAAACTCTGAGTAGGGGTTGGTTGGAGACGAAAAATCCCAGAATGTTTTCAGAAGGACCGATGGAGATTCAAACCCATGACCTTCAGTTGGTAGTCCATTGTACTAATCCTCAGACTACAACGACTGGCCACAATCAAAAAGTTAACACAATTCTGCAAAGTTGATTCTTGGTCTTGCCAACAGACACCAAAGAAAAACATTTTTCAAAGAACAGTATCAAACATTTTATTTTCATCAACATAACAATCCTAATTAAGCTGGCTCTATCACAGGGTTTTGTCAAGTCACTTTGATACGTCCAACAATATGTCACACTTTTTACACAATAAACCTGTTATGTTATTATCTAAATGAAAGACTACCATGAAAATACGGTTTCTTTCACTTCAATGATTTCAGATACACATAGAGAATTTCACTTCAATAATTTCATATACACATAGAGAATTTTCACTTCAATAATTTCAGATACACATAGAGAACCCCAGCATATGCAGCATCTGAGGCTTTGTCAACAAGCAGTGTAATGAAAGAACACACTTTGCAAGAAACAAAAACTAGTCATCACACACACAATCTTAGGACAGTCTATTTTTGTCCTCATTTGTCATGCCCTATCCCTAACTGCAGCATACACACCTGTCAAAACTGTCGTCCAACAACGTCACGTCTGCTCTTGTCTGTTTATCTGTTTGTGTCAGCATGATTGCTGTAGCTGGCTGGCTGGCACCCTGAAAATCACTGCTGCTTTGTGAAATCAATGTCACGTCTTGACCTGATGTCTGATGCGCTCTCAGGAACTTGGGGTCCAGCGTTACATCACCAATGTCATCTTCTTCCGATTCAGGGTTCTGGTCATCTTCCCCCAGTGACTGAAAGCGACAATCAGCAGCATTCAAAACAACTTTAATGGCACCCTCTCACCCATGAATAAAATCTAGACTTAAACACAAATGAATGCAGTAGATTTGAACACACATCAAGTTTTTTTTTATCATCATTATGAAAAACATTTAAACACACATTAATGAAACAGATTTAAATACACATGAATGAAGTAGATTTAAATACACAAGAATAAAATAGATTTAAACACAGGAGTGAAATAGATTCAAACGTGAAGAAGATTGAAACACACATGAATGAAGTAGATTTTAACACACATGAATAAATGAAACACATACACCCCACACACATGAGTAATCCATTTGCTTCAAGTACTGGGTAAGTTTGAAGGCAAGACGCTGACTGGTGTTAAACTTTGATAGGAAAATAACCATTACTCAACTACCATCAGTACACACATACGCACAAAGCTGCTTTACAGTATAATCATCTTACCGGTTCATTCAAGTACTGAGTGAGTCTGACAGCAGGATCCAGACTGGCATTAAGCTGTGAACACAAAGCTGGCTGATTCCATTTCTCAGACTTCTCGCTATTTCTCATTGTCTTGTGGTCCTCAGCATCACCAGCATCGGACTCTACAGAATACAAAACAAACTGAAATAAAACTTTTCATTAGCTGTAAAGGAGGCTTAGAGTTTTGTTTTCTGTTCTAATTATTTCTCTCTTCATTCATTCATGCTTCTCCCAAAGTTTTTTTTTAATTAATTCACTCCTAATTAAGGAAATTGGCAAATTTCATGATTATGGAAGGAGCTAAAATGATTAAGACAGAAGTGTATAGTTACAGAAAAAAAACCCATTTTGTCCATGCACTTCAAAACTTTACGTTAGTGTTGCTAATACAGATACTCGAAAATTGAGCATGTAAAGGATACCCATTCTGAAAAATGCTCACTATTCATTAATACCACGACTGCTTAACAACCATTACTACCAGCATCACTAACAATGAATATATGTACAACACACCTGATGAGCTCAAGGCTCAGTAATAAAGGACACACTGGTGATGGGATAGTTTGGAAATGTGACAGAAAAGACAACACATTACTGATAACCTCACCAGTCTTCAGGTTTGGTCTTTAAAAAGTAAAAGATTGAATATGTAAGCAAAGTCTACAAAATGAAATAATCTGTTCCAGACAACTGGGCTATCATAAAAAGACCCTGAAATTTCATTTGAAATTCTAAATGTCAAATTATAACTGTTAGTCTCCAAAATACCTAAAAGGGCTGGATCAACGGTGTCATCTGCAGATGGAGGAGCAGGTGCCAGCTTGCATTTGAACAGGTTTTTCCGTGAAACATGACTCCATGCCTGAAAAGAGCAATCAAGATGTGGCTAATTGTTCAAATGGTGCAGGCTGAACATTACATTTTCTTGTCAGTGAGTAGTGATTCTTCTCGAATCTTATTATCTGTCAGATTATCTTTTTAAATGAATAAAATCTATAGATCTACACGCACACAGATACAGATAGACACACACAGAGCAGAGTTATAATGTAATCATTTCTTACCGCTGCTGGTACACACAAAAAACATATTCAAGACTGCACACACAGAGAGAAACATACACAAATGCACCCACACAGATGCATATATGTATTCATCCATTCAAACATGGCACACACATATAATTGTGAATACACACACATACATACATGTACACACATCATATTATTCAGCGACTACTGGTCAAACATGCAATGAAATGACAGTATAAAAATGTAAGCAAACTTTAAAAAATGAAATGAGAAAGCATTCATGATCATTTAGTTTATGTTCAATAGCAGTTAGCATTTGACAGTGCAGCTGACACAGAAGAATCAGTAACACCACCACAAGTACTACTGACATTCATGATAAATTAATAGTACTTTAGTGATAAGATCATAATGTATCATTTTTTCAGCTAAACACAAATCAATTTGTGATTTTACTTTCTCTCTCCTTATTTCCTCACATTTATGTGGCATGCCAAGTCTGCTTGATAACAGTGAGAATTAAATACAACTGAGATTTGCCTTTATGCAGCAGTATCACATCTTTATGACAGGCCAAAACACTGCTAATGATGAACTCTCCAGTCATTCTCACAGATGAATATGTAAATTGGTTCTTTATCGCTGGATATGTGTCTTAATGTGGGATACAAGACCAATCTTAGGGGCACATGTTCTTGTACAATGCTGCGTGAGAAGGGGTCTTGAAGCCGTGAGTTCTGCTTCCACCAATTCCTTTTCTGTTGGAAAGCAGTTGTTCTGTACAGTTCAGATCGACAGATGTGATCAAGCCTGTGTACACTGCTGTTTACAGCTTACTCTGTTGCAGGCAATGTCTTCCCAGCTGGTTGTGTTGATGTCATAGCTAGTGAGGATGGCCTTCAGAATATCCTTGAACTGCTCTAGTTCTCTTTGACACTATATCCAGGAAAATTATTTGAGAAAACAATGAAGTCAAGACTGGAACATTTTCCTTGACAAAAAAACACACGGTATTTTGCCACTATTTCAATCTGGTTTCGGGAGGGGTTGAGTGGTTACCGCCCATATCGTTTATCTGTCTTCACATATTAACAAGGCATTGGCTAAAAGACACTCCAATCTCACTACATTTTTGACATTCGTCAAGTTTAAGCTGAAATAATGTATTCCTAAGGTAACAAAAGTAAAAAAGACAGTCCTCTCATAATTGTTTCTCGGGCTGTTGAGTTGATAAAAACTAAATATCAGTTTCATCAGCAATTTTGTCCAAATGGATCAGTTCCAGATGCATCCAAGGTCAGTGCAGCTTTTGGGATTTCTGACTTAAATATAGAAATTTTCATTAAAGGCAAGGCTGTTCCATTTTTACAACTGAATTATTGTAAAATTTTCACTGAACACAAGGCTGTTCCATCTTTACTGCTAAACCGTTAGCCTTCTTGACAGCTATGAATTTTGTAGTAGACATGTCTTTCTTATCAACCTTTACTGCTGAATAGTTGGAAATTTTTGGCTGAATACAAGGCTGTTCGATCTTTACAGCTGAATAGCTTGGAAATTTTCATTGTACACAAGGCTGCTCGATCTTTACAGCTGAATAGTTGGAAAAGTTTAATTGAACACAAAGCTGTTCAAACTTTACTGCTAAACCGTTAGCCATCTTGATAGCTATGACTTTTGCCATGGACACGCCTACCTTATCAATCAGAATCATAAGCCTGACAAATTCGAAATTGGTTTTAACAACTCTGCGTAGGCAGTCGCGATCAGACAGATGTAATAGTGTATTTGAGGTATTATTTGTAATATCCCAATTAATTCTGAGTGACTCCGATATAAAGATGCTTTGGGTATCTGGTAATTCCAATCTCCGGGGCAATGAACTGACTGATGTGTATAGCAAACAAGCAGTAGTGAACAGTCTAACTACTAAACATTGTAACATTTCTGTCTCAGTCTCCAAAGCTTATACTATTCTAACTAACTGTCCCCTTTTTATCCACTGGACGAGGCGGCAGGGAAGTTTTTAGTCCTCTTTTTATTATCCGTTGTTTGGTATTTGTGGTCTGTTTGTGACCGTGCGTTCGCGCTTGACAAAGGCCGGTTGGCCGAAAATTTGTGCTTCTCTTGTCTTGTTTTGTTGAATTACGCGCTTGCATTGGTTTTCTTGTTCTTCTGGTAACTGTGTTTGGAAACAGAGACAGAAACACTTTTAGAAAATGCAACTCAGAAACACAGATGGGATCTGTCTGTTCCCAAGGAAAAAATGGGTTCAGCGTCCGGTTCTGTATCGTCTAGGAACTTGATTCACAGATTCAGGATTAACTCATTGCCAGGTGGGTTTTTGAAATCTTTATCAACTTGTGCGTGTTGTCAGTTCTTGACATTCAGCACACTCAGGATTAGTTAATAAGTGTGTCAAGTGTGTCTGGGTGTATGTGTACATGTGTGCGGGCATGCATGCATGTGTGTGTCTGTGTGCATGCACGTTTGTCATAATTAGTTTTCAGCTATACTTGTCTTTTAAGTACTTTCATTATTTCATCCGATCATTGTACTTTAACAGTTCTAAACATGTTTCTCGAGTTTCATTCATGATGTGTTTGTTTTAATTTTTTCCACATTAAGTTACCGTATGTTTGTTATTTTGACATGTCAGTATAACGTTTATGTTAATGTGACAATAAATGGTTCTTGATGATATGATGATTGCTTTGGTGGTCTTCCCTGGTCACGGTATCCTTACTTCATTCTCCAGTCACTGAGACAATGATCTTTGGATCTCTGCTGAGACATTTCTAATAATTATTCAGGTGCATGCCACTGATGCTGAGAAAAGATTTAATAGAACAGAAGCTAGTACGAGTCTTTTTAATAACTTCAACTTCAGTGTTAATTTTGTTTTTCAATTTTTTTTTTATTCAAGTTAGGCAAAAATTCATACAATACAAATCTAAACTGCATTTTTGTAGAACATACACTTAAATAGAAATCATACATGACAATCCAAATATACAGATAGGTGTGCATGTTCACTTATGATCAAAACACACACACATAATTATATATATATATATATATATACACACACCTACACACACACACGCACGCACATATATGCTTGCACACACACACATAAACAGATTGTACTAAGACGTACAGTTATATGTACATGCATTCTAAAGCTGACATTCGAATATTTTGATAAAGACACAAACAATAAAGTAAAGCAAAAAGGCATGAGTGTATCAAACCTGTCTTAAGAAAGGAACCACACACACTCCTAAGAGAAATAATAAAGTGTTAAATTTTTCTTTACCTGAGAAGCACCTTGGTCAGACATGTTCTTAGGCGCAGCAGGAGATCTTGGAACTGTGAAATTCACTGGTGCTGCTGTGAGGTCATCAGCAGCCTGCAGAGTGTGAGACTGGGTAGCATCTCCACTGCCAGCTTGCTGACCAGGAATAGTTGAAACCGACGTCTGGGGCTTGGAAAGGGTCTGCGAAGAGCTGTTGTGATCTGCTGCGTGTCTGGGTAAAGTCCATGAGGGCTTCAGTAACAAGGGAGATTCAGGACTGACCAACACAGTCCCTGCATCCTGTACAGGGAGAGACTGCTTGACTTTCCGGTGTATGGTTGGTCTTTTTAACATTGTTTGACACGAGATGTGTTCTTCATTATCTGTTTTTCGTGGAGAAATAATGCAATCATTATCTTCTCCCGCATCACTACCTTCCTCATCAAATAATATTGGGGATCGATCCCCACATGCTGGTTTATTATATGTGAGGAATATTGGAGAATTATACTCAGTGTTAGCATGTCCTTCATCAATACTGACAGAACTGCTACCACCTGTCTCATGCACTGAATGACTGACCATCATTGATCGTGTGCTGCCAAACACAACACTGTCTGTTGGCCATGCACCCTGGCTGGTTCTTTTTTCATTGTTTATCTCTTCTTTAGTTTTTATCTGATGGATTGCATCTTCACCTTCCTCTTGACTCGCCCTGTCATCTTGCTGTGAGGATTTCATGGGTTCAGGTGGGTTGGTATCCAGGCTCTTCTTCTTTGTGGAACAGTGTGAACGACTACGTAGAGACAAACCAACCATTGTTTGCTTCTCACTTTGCAAATGACCATGTTTGTTGGCATTTTCAGGTTCTGAAACAAACCCAGAAGATGCCGGCTTTTGCAAAGTCTCAACTTCTTCATCGCTTGAAAAAAGATCCACCTCTAACGTGTCTGGTACCAAACACACAGCTTCGTTGTTACCACCTCTTTCTGTCTCTTTCTTTCTGTTCTGCACGAACCGTGAACTGGGATGATCAGTGCCATGAGAAATATCATCCTTTTTATCAGCTGGTTTATTTTCGTTGGCAGCGGAAGTCTCCAAACCTGCAGATTTCACACTTTTATCACTGTGTCTGTTTACAGGCAGATTTGGTTTCACAGTAGAGATGGCAACCTGGTTGCTGTGTGGTTCCTCTTCAGACATGTGCAAGTTGAGATCCACATCACACTGGGATCTGTCCTGTTTGTGGTCAGCACCACCATTCTTTGAACACAGCCGTCTACGCTTCTTGATGCTTTCATCCTGAAACAAGAGACGCAATGTCGCATCATCATATTTGTTTTGTTTTTGTTTGATCAATTGAAACATGTAAGCAGAGCATTAATACAGTCTGAAAAAAATGCATCAAGCTACTGCTTATTTCACTCTTATTATAATCGTTCCCTACTGTTATTGTTATTATTCAGGGTTATGATTGTTTCAAAACATACACAACACTTCAACAGGGAAAAAAATGAACATGAAATTAAGTACACACATCAATGCATTCGTGCACATAATCTAAAGAGATGCCCCTAGGGTTGACTATCTGTCCAATTTATCGCATAAGGGATTTAAAAATACAGTACACCTTAAGACAAACAGTAACAAAAATAAGGACATTAAACATATATAAAAACGGGCCTAAATAACCTACAACTGCTTCCGCATATTTCACGTCCCTGGAGCCAAAAATGCACTGTACACATGTGACCAATTATCAATCCTAAGAGAAAGTAAATGGGCCAGCAAGGCAGAAATTGATAGGAAGAAATGACAGAAAGCAAAGGAGGAAGAAATAAACAAAGAGAGTGACAGAAAAGAAGACATTTCCAGCACAGAATTTCCAGAAAGTAAGGAGCTAACTCTGCATGCTTTTTGTTCAGATTGCTTTTAATTCTACTGGTTCATGCATATATTTTAAACTAAAATTTATTATCGCGTTCATCATGTAGTACAAAGTACAATAAAGCTGTCCACCTGTTTAAAACGAGGCATGCAAACAACTGAAATTGAACAATAATTTACATTCCAAATTCTACACTTTTTCATGTTTCTTTCTTTCACTACCTCCCTCCCTACCTGGACAGTAACAGCTTGAAATTTTCTGAGTAAAATCTTCAGCTCTGAACAACAAACTTCACTTACCTCTGTGTATCGACGTCGTTTGACAGCATTACGCATCAGCTGCAGCTTGGTTCCCTCTTCAGGACTTTTCCGTGAAAAGGAGGTCCGATTTTCCACATCAGCTACACATTTCTCATGTCTGCTCAGAGCCAGGGCCACATTATCATTCAGCTTTTGAATGTTGGGTGCTTTTGCATGAAGGCTTTGATTTTCTGCATGTCCAACTTTTGTTTTTTGCCTCAGTGGATATCTACCACAACTCTGACCTGATAACTGCCGGCTATTCTTTGTACAACCATTCTTTGTCAAATCGTCTGATCTTGTCAATAAAGATACGTCTTCGGTAGCTATATTTTCAGAATAATACTTCCCTGCTTTTTCTAACTTTCCATTTCCATTCTGTGCCGATGAATGTAAATCTGTATTATCTTTTTGTCGTGCTGCTTGAGAATCTGGATTGTGTTTTTCTGTCTGTGCTTGTGAGTCTGCACTATGTTTTTGTTTTGTGACTCGTAATTCTGCATTATGATTTTGTCCTGCTGCCTGTGAATCTGCATCGTATTTTTGTGATTGTTCATCTTTTCCATTTCCCATTTGACTTGATGGCTGACTATTCTTTCTCAATGTGTCTTGTGTCTGACTTGGTTCCTGAGCAAGTTCTCCATTTTCAGTGCTTTCTGGCAGTCCATTTTCGTCTTGTCTTGTTTCTTCTAAGTGCTGAGATAAGACTGACAGTGCTTGGGCCAAAATATTCATTTGCTGTTCTGCAACACAAACACACACATGTATAAATGGTTACATGCATTTTTAACTCTCTCTCACTCACTCACTCACTCACTCTCACATTCACGCATACACACACACACACACACACACACACACACACACACACACACACACACACACACACACACACACACACACACACACACACAACACACACCAACACCCACACACACACACACACACAGGCACACACACACAGAGTTTGTCGTTTGACTGAAGAGATGATTCTCTCATTAGCTGACAACAAAGATGATAATAATAATAAAAACAGTAATAACGGTACTAATAATAAATATGATAACAGTACTACTACTACTACTAAGGCTACTGCTACTGCTGCTGCTACTACTACTACTACCACTACTAGTACTAGTACTACTACTTCTACTACTACTACCAGTGTGAAGGATCTATAAGAAAAATGTACAGAATTAAACGTTTTGCATATGATGGAAGATTGGGGCAAAGCATACATGGAATTGTAAGAGTGTGATGAATCCCTCTTGAACAAACTCTAATTCTTTCAAGATCCATGTCTTGTAAAGCAAGGGCATCAACTATGAGGAATGGTCAAATGTATATTATATATATGTGACCTTTGTACAGCACAATGCAGATATCAACGCTAGACCACCACATTGATAAAACTGGAATATTTTGAAGACGAAGGAGAAGAAGAAGTTTCAGTTTCAGTTTCAGTTTTTTCAAGATGACATCTCCACACTCGGAATGAATTCCATATGCACTAATGTCCCAGTTTTCCATGTGATGGTGATCATGGCACAAGCCTTAAGCCCGCACATAAATCCATGAGCTGGCCAGGTCATGCGGTCCTACCTAGTCTATGTCTTACCTAGTCTACATTTGTTTTCCCAGTATTGTATCAGTCTCTCATTGGAACAATCTTGGTTACATGAAAATGCAGGGAGTGGAAAAGCCAACACACTGATAAAACTGGAACAGCAGACACAAAGACTAATAATAGTAATATAAAACATGAATAGCTAATACACGTACAAGGCAATAAAAGATTTTCCCATAACCCTGACTACATCTTCAGTCAGTTGTTTGAGAATGAGTTCCACTCCCCTCCCTTGTTCTTTTACCTTCTCTGATCCTGCACTGAAATAGGTATCCATTTACACCTTCAGGGACTGAAGATTCTCACTGAAGACTTTTTTTTCCTTTCTTGAGCCAGATTCGAACCCATGCATAACAAATGCTGGTATTCTGTCGCAGCCACAAGAGAGGGGATGAAAGATTGTCTCCCTTGCAATAGTAAGCCCAAACGGAAAGGCAAAAACAAGCTAACAAACTTTTATTCGACAGAACAAATTGTCGGATTTAGCCAGTTGTCGTGGTGTAGTGGTTAGTGCAACGGACTACCGACTGGAAGGTTGTGGGTTCGAATCCCCATCAGTCTCTTCAAAAATCATTGTGGGATTTTTTGGCTCTAACCGGCTCCTACCCAGAGTTGGGCGTTCTATGGGCTCAGCGTGAAGACTGGGACAACACAGTCGCGTCTCATCCACTTCACGGGTGTGTCATTGAGGGTGTTGCTCAAATCGTCTAACCAGCACTGCAAGTGTCTGTATCTCTCGTGCCTGGTTGACGTCAAGATATATTATGATAGTAAGCTTAGAATACAGCCCTGTCATGCAGTCTCAATCCTAGATGGAACTCCATAGCATCATGATTATAATGTTCATCGCCATCATCATCATCATCGCATTGTAAAAACTGTGCCAGCTTCTGTGGCCATTAAGATGGCGCAGAAAATGGGACGGGGGAAAAAAAGGGTGAGCACAAAGGTAACCTCCCTAAGTGCGATGAGCCTAAAATATTTTTTTCATTTTAATTGTTGGATCTATGCAGTCAGACTGGAAAGTGACAGCTCTACTTCTACAATGTAAACCAACCAGACCATCAAACATAATGATAAAACATGGTCACCACAATGAAGCAGCTAACAAGGCAAACCTTGAACAGTTAACTGATGACAAAACTAGTCCAAAATACACAAACACAGTGTCGATAAGATCACCACACTGAAGCAGCCAACAATGCAAAGCTTGAGCAGTTCATAATAAAACTAGTCCAAAACACACAGAGTGTTGATAACCTGACTGAATGAAACCAGAACACGGTGAAAGCAGGGTAAACAAATGGCCATACCCAGTGACCTTGACATTTCCTGCCTGGCATTCGAGTCTGAAGGACTGGAGGGATGTGCTGACACACTGATGCCGTTAGATCCATGGCAACCACAAGCTGCTTGACACCTGCAACAACACTGCTTGTTTCAGTTACTGAAAAGAAAGGTCTTCTGGATATTTTTACAAACACTTGCATCTGCTTGGTGTACATATTGCGAGAGAGAGAGAGGGGGGGGGGGGAGAGACAGAGAGTGTGTGTGTGTGTGTGTGTGTGTGGTCTGTGCACACGTGCATGTGTGTGTGTGACGCGTGCGTCTGTGTGTGTATGTGTGTGCATGCGTGCGTGTGCATGTACTCGCTTGCCCGCGTGTGAGTGTGTGTGTGTGTGTATCTTTTACAAAAGCTTGAGGGTGGGGATTAGAGACTGATCAGTAGGGTCTATTTACATTCATTTTGAAATGCTCCTCAGTACTCAAGGCCAAAAGTTTGCTTTTACAAGTTTTATCAAAGCACTTTAGAAGCATAATATTAAATCAAATATTTTGAAATTACAATGATCATTTCAACTCCACTATAAAGGAAAGGAGACATAACAACATTACCTCATTTTAATATCATTATTATTTAGAAAAAGAGGAATGAGCTTCAGGAGCAAATAACAAAGTTTGTTGTTGTTTTTATTTTGGGGGGGGGGGGGGGGGGAGAGACACCATTAGATATTTTTCACAAAGCCACTTACTTTTGATTCTTAACAATACTGCACAGGATGGCCATTTCTTCTTTCAGCATGGAAACATGTTTCTCAAGGTGATCATATGTTATTTAGCCTGTAATCAGAAAACACACTAGTATATATATGCATGCACTCTTAATCAGTCGGTACAATTCCTTTTGGAAATTCTGTGTTCAGTACTCTTTCAATTACATCTATCCACAATTGATTCTAACCCAATTTTCCCACTCTCTTCAAAATAAACTCACAACATGAAAAACCGAAACACTGAACAATTTACTTACAACTTCATGGCCTTTACACACTTAAATAAATACACATCATTACACAGAAATGAGGCAAAACAACTACAATGACAAATCTCATGTGAAACTGTGATCATAAATCTCAAGTCATTGTAAAGAAAGAAATTTGCTCAAACAAAACAAAACAAACAGATTGGAATTTATTTTATTTTCTGCTGTCTAAATTTTTCTATTTAAAATCAACAAAATTATATTTTCGGCTACAAAAGATACAGTTCATGTTTTAACAACCATTTCCTAACTTACAACAAAGCCAGAACTCACTTTCTTCTTAATTCATCCCTCTCCTGCTCTGCTTGATGAAGCTGAGCCCTTACACCTGTGGAAAAAAGATTTTTTTTTCAATTTTGGAATGCATTAATTCAACAAAAAGTGAAACTTTAAACAGCTTAAACATTTTCAAACTAAATTAGTTTACAGAGAGGTAAACATGGAAAGCATAGATAATCTGTAGGTTATTTTTGAGTCATTTATATTTTTGAATGCACTGCAGTTATAGTCTGTGTCTGTCCTCTTATTTCTTTCTTTTTTCCTGGGATATTTTTTTTTCAGAAGTATATGTTTTTATGCACATTATTCTGGTTGTAAGGCACACACTGTTCTGGAATTATGTTACTGCACCGTCTCCATAGTCTGTCTTCCATGGAATACCTGACCAAGTACTGTATATTGGCAATGACTTTTTTTTCGGGGGGTGGATGCATATAATTTTACAAAAGATGAGGGGGGGAAAAAAACAACAACCAGGATTTCCAGGATTTGAAGAGGCAGACCATGGAAAATCTGGATTGATGGTATGAAGGAGTCCTTGACAATACATGGCATTTTTCTTCAGACCTTTGAGCTTTTCCAACAGCACTTAATCTTGATGGTACAAGCAGATTTATTTATAAATAAATGAATGCAAAAGCATGATTGGAATTCACCATTTTGAAGTTTCCTCTGATATGGCTCATACTTCATAGTATCTTTTACTGCTTTACTGTGGATACCGGATATTCATGCACGTATCTTCATGCATGCTGTATACTTGAAGGAGATTCAGGCACCACAGGTTCGCACATATATGTTGACATTGGGGGATATCATAATGTGTGTCCCGGGAGATCATGAATATCATGCTGTGGATCAGAATTCCAGTGAGTACTGGACTGGAATGAGTTACTCAGTACACGCTTGGCAAGATGGTTACTATGTGGTGTCAGGAGCTGGGAGTTGATTGTTTGGCCATGGTGAGACATTGTTGCTGTAGGTGCCATTCAGCAACCTCAAGTATTTCTTGTTAACTATGTGAAGACTATACGGAATCATAAAAAATGTAAAGGTAAAGGTTGTCTTATAAACCTTGTGCCACCATTATGTTTATGTTTCATAAATGTATTGCTGAGGCAGCTGAGATGTGGTTTCTAAGAAAATGTTGAGAGTTCCATAGACAGCAAAGAAAACAAATGAGACAGTCTTGATGGAGGCAGACACAAAAAGATCATTTATAAGGAAGATTAGGAAAAGACAGGCAACATTTACAGGCCATTTAATGAGGAAAGGGGAATTGGAGCACTTGGTCACAACAGGAAAGCTGGAGGGAAAGAGAGCACCAGGTAGACCCAGGGAAAAAATATTGGACGGACTTGCAGAGTGGCCGAAGACAGAGAGGGTGGACGATGTGCTTGCGGCAACAAGGGATAGATCTTTGTATCTATAGATTATATGAAGAGCCATGATCACCAACGCCATGTGGCAAGGCACGTGATGATGATGAATATATTGGTGTATTATCCAACTATGTTGGTACTGCATGAATGTTTCAACATAACAATGTTTACGCTGTCTGTAAGTGCAATGTGCATTCTCTGATATCCATGTATCTACTACATAAACAGAATTATTATTACATATTATACATTATTATGTCTACAAAGTCCTCTGTGTTGAATGTACTTATTATTGTGCTAGCTAAATGAAAATCCACAGTTTGGATATATCACTCTGTTTGTTGGGGTGGGGGATGGGGAGGGAAAGAGGTTAAAATGTATCAAATTTGATGTTTAAGCCTAGTGTTATTTTTCTGCAAGTTATACTATCATCTTTGACAACTCATTTTACCAATAGGTCTAGATTAATATTAAAAGACTCATTCAAACAATTTATTCTGAACAATAAACATAAAAAAGGGCATTTTGATTTTCACTCAGTCTTGATAATCAGACAGAATGAAAAAAAAAAAAAAAGAAACAAACAAACAATAATTGAACAAAATGTAAAGAACAGAATATGAAGGCGATGTAGGCTTCGTAAAACAAATGAACACAAAAGCAACATATGTAAAAGCGTATGTGTGTGTGTGTGTGTTGTGTGTGTGTGTGTGTGTGTGTGTGTGTGTGTGTGTGTGGTGTGTGTGTGTGTGTGTGTGTGTGTGTGTTGTGTGTGTGTGTGTGTGCGCCTAAAGTTGTAGTGCGTATGTGTGTGCATGCGCACTTTTTTCCACAACTGTGACAATTTTCAAAACAAGCTGAATTTTAAAATTCGCACAGAAACCATTATGTCATGATAACACTGTGCATAGAAAGGAGAGAGAAATGATGGAAAACTTGCACAATGCTTGAAATCTGTCCCCAAATTTCTCCTCTACATTAACGACCTCCTTGAACAACTCTCATCAACAACACAGCTCTTTGCAGACAACACTCTATGCCACAAAACTGTAACTTCCCCCCAAGACCAAAGGAAGCTACAAGATGACCTGGACCACATGGCGGATTGGGAAACTAAATGGAGGATGTCTTTCCACCCTGGCAAGTGCCAAGCCCTCCGTATCTCCAGGAAGAGAAACACACTGACTGGCACGTACCATCTCCACGGCCAAAATCTCAAAAGAGTAGAGGAGACAAAGTACCTGGGGTCACCATCTCCCAAGACCTCAGCTGGGACACTCACATTTCCAATATGACAAACAGGGCAAACAAGACCTTAGGTTTTATCAGGCGAAACCTGAGAGTGGGTTCCATCAACATCACGGAAACAGCCTACAAAGCCCTGTTTCATCCCACTCTAGAATATGCCCCATCTGTCTGGGACCCCTACACTGCCAAAAACATCGAAAACATCGAGAAGGTCCAACGCCGTGCAGCTTGATGGGTTGTGAACCGCCACCATCACACCTCAAGTGTCGATTCCATGCTGACACATCTACAGTAGTCCACCCTAGCAGACAGAAGAAGAGTAGCAAGGCTGACCACCTTCTTCAAATGCCATCGAGAAGAGGTCAGCATCAACACCCCATTCAGGCCCACACCATACACCCCAGCACGGTCCACAAGACAGTCACACAGGGAGACGTATCTCCTCCTTGCCTGCATTACAAACTACAGGAAGTACTCATTCTTCCCGAGGACTGTCAGGGACTGGAACAGTCTGCCCCCCGAGATTATCTCCTCAGCCTCGATGGAGTGCTTCAAGTCCCGAATCTGACCAGCCAGCCTCTTCCCCCCTCCTCTACCACCACCACCCCACCCCAAAGCCCCCCACTGCCAGTTCTACATACCAACATCCTAGCCAGCGGAACCCCCCAGTTCTATACACATCAGAACTATCAAAATGATGATGGTGGATGTTCAAAGAAAGAAGAAGAAGAATAAGAAATCAGAAAAATGAGAAATGGATTCTACTTTCCGTTTCACCTACCTCTCACAACTGTACGATGAACATGGAAGACACTTTTTAATGCGGCCTCCATTTTGCTTTGATCTCTGATTGTACCAGTCACGCTCTGAAATAATGAAATTTACTGAAAAATCTTGGCAGTATACTAATACTTAACACTCACGACTAATCCCGTCACTTCAGAATATAAATCGACAGGCCTTCGAAAGTTTTGAACATGGCGGGTTTGCTTTCCACTGACGTCACTTCAGGTATTTCATCAGGCCGAGTTTTGTTCCAACCATGTATTTTGTAACTTCCCATCAAATATACACTGTTTAATAGCATTATGTTGATTATTTATTAAAATGAACTGTACAGAATAGCATGTTCAGGATCAGATCTGCTTCGATTCCGAGCAGACATTTACTTTAAAAGAGTCCTCCCCGTAACTCTGCGCATGCGTCGTGAATATTCCCGTACTGCAGGGGTGACGCCCACATGGTAGGATTTCAGTCACTTCCACAGATGCAAACGATAAAACAAAAACCTTTAAAAGATTGAACCCAAGATCGTGATATATACTACACGTCATTATTGAAGGGCCAGGAACGTTTTTGAGTCAATTTTTGAAAGGAGAAATAACCTATTTTCTCTTACTCTTTTCTCCAATTCGTTGCCGTAACTGAATGGATAAGAGCTCAGACAACATTGCAGTTTCCTTTTGGCACGTGTTTGGGGATTTGCCGATTTGCAATGGGCGGCCCAAGGAAGACAATTTCCACACGAAATTGTCGAATCTTCAGCAGGGTCTCTCTGACGACGCAGGCAAGGTAGCGACAAAATTCGTTTTGCACGTGCAAGGCAAGCCCTTTTTGAACACTACTCCATCCAAAGTTGCCCGCAGACGAGGATAAAAAGGACCCGTTCTTGGTTCGTTTTAACCATGCTTGCAAGACGACGGATGACGGATGAGCAGCGGGGGAGAGCCCTCGCTCTGCTTGATGAAGGCCTAGCGCAGCGGGGAAGTTGCTAGACGACTTGAAGTGTCGCATTCCACAATCCAGAGACTGCTGGAGCGCTTCAATGAGACTGGAGCAGTCCAGGAAAGGCATCACACGGGTCGACCCAGAGTAACGACAAGACAGCAAGACCGCTACCTTGCCCTCTCCGTCCTGAGGGAAAGGGCATCCACTGCGGTGACCTTGAGGGGTCAGCTGAGGGACGCAACAGGTGCTAACATCAGCTGCAGCACGGTGAGAAGACGGCTACATGAGGCAAACTTGAGGTCACGGAGACCGGCCGTCCGACCCGTGCTGTCACCGGTCAACAGAGTGCGCCGCATGACCTGGGCCAGGGAGCACGTGACCTGGACAAGGCAACAGTGGGCCCGGGTCTTGTTTTCGGATGAGTCCAGGTTCACCCTGACCTTTAACGATGGCCGGGCTCGGGTGTGGCGACGTCAAGGGGAGAGGTTCGCTGACGCCACTGTCCAAGAGCATAACCGGTACGGCGGCGGGTCGGTGATGGTGTGGGGTGGCATGAGCCGTGGTACCCGGACCCCCCTGCTCCCCATTGACGGCATCCTGAACGTGGTCCGGTACCGGGACGAGGTTCTGGCGGCCGTGGCACTGCCTGCGCTTGTGGACCTTGGTCAAGGCGCCATCTTCCAGGACGACAATGCACCTGCGCATCGAGCACGCCTTGTGACCGACTTCCTGGAGCAGCATGAAGTCGTCCGTATGGCCTGGCCAGCGTGCTCACCTGACCTGAACCCAATTGAACACCTCTGGGATGTGCTCGGGAGGCGCATCAGGGACAACCACCCCCCACCGGGCACCCTGGCCAGGCTGGTCGACATCCTGCAGATCGAGTGGGCGGCCATCCCTCAGGACACACTCCGTACCCTTGTGGGGTCGATGCATCGGCGCTGTGAAGCATGCATCCAGGCTCGGGGCGGACACACGCGATATTGAAAACAGATTGGCCAAATCTGACACTTTCTGTTTTTTGAAAAGGGGGGGATGTTCCTTTAAATGCATGTGCTGTTCACTAATGGGTCATTGTGCTAATTTCTTTTTCCAAAACATGTGTGGAAATGATGAAATAAAACATAGAATCAATTCTAAACATTGTCAATTATTTCAACTTAAAATTAGAGAGGAAGGAAGAAGTGGCCCTTAAATTATGATTAGGAGTATATATCTCTGGTTATCATAAAAGATCAAATACTGTTTTATTGGTCATGCTGAAAACAAACTATATGAGTAAGCAAATAAAATCAATAAATAACTGATATTAAATTCTAGGCAAACAAACAAATAAACAAATAAATCAATATATTACGAAAGCAGAATGGAAGAAGCACATATCTACAAGACCGAAAAATACGCCGGTCTTGCCAGCACCCTGAAGAAAGCAGGTCTGCGGGTCAAAATCTTCGCCATAGAGGTCGGGGCAAGAGGGTTTGTGGGCACCTCCGCTTATGATCTCATGAAACAACTCGCCATTTCTGGGAAGAAGAGGACTAGAGCCCTTAAAGCGATGGCAGAGGCAGCAGAAAGGAGCTCAAGCTGGATCTGGGCAAGGAGGAACCAAAAGTGAACTTCATAAGGATTAAATTCCCTACAGATGATGTGTGCCCCGTTAGCACATTGGTAAAACCGCGTACCGCAGTTCTGAAGCGCAGAATCGCCCAGGTTCGCTCCCCGGCGTGGGGAAAAAAAAAAAAAAAAATAGACAACAGCAGAAGGGCATCCAGGAGTCATGACCTGGATGTGGCCCGGCCCCCCGAGAGTGTAAGGAATTCAGGGCCGAAACACTTGTCTAAAGGGGGTTACTTCTCTGAAGACCTTCTGTTGTCTAGCTCTCCCTAGAGTTTCTTTCTACCTAAGTTAGTAACAAACGATCGAAATGACAACCTCAACAATGATGATAATAATGATATTGATGGTGGTGGTGATGATGATGATGATGACGATGCCATAAACAAAAATGGAAAAAAGGAAATAAAAAAGTTCGTGCTATTATTTATGATTTGGGCCAGCTGACTAGATCTATTTATATTTCTTGGCGTTTATACTTTTCAAGTTTCGTTATTTTCCGGTATTTTTAACACGGGCGTCAAGGCGAACACACTCACACACACACACACACACACACACACACACACAAACACACAAACACACATACACACTAACACACACACACACACAGAGGCATGTACCAGTATCAGCTTCATGCACTTACACATGTATAAATACATGTGAGTGTGCATGTGCATCAGTGACTCTGTGTGTGTGTGTGTGTGTGTGTGTGTGAGAGAGAGAGAGAGAGAGAGAGACAGACAGACAGACGGAGACAGAAACAGAGAGACAGACAGAAACAGAGAGCGACGAAACAGAGAATGTGTGTGTGTGTGTGTGTGTGTGTGAGTGTGAGTGTGAGTGTGTGTGTGTGTGTGTGTGTGTGTGTGTTCGTTCTTTCTTTGATTTAACGTCTTTTCACTATAATTGATATCAGAAGGTGTGTGTGTGTGTGTGAGAGAGAGAGAGAGAGAGAGGGAGAGGGGGGTACGTGCCACTTTAATCATTATCTCTGTGTACGATAGGCATTTGATCAGTGGCACTCTTTGTGTGATTCAACTGCCTGATATCGCTTTTTATCCTTTGGCTAATCTTTCTTTCAACACACACACACACACACACACACACACACACACACACACACACACACACACACACACACACACACACACACACACACACAAACAGCCTTCAGATAGGCAGTTAGCTACAAAATAAATAAGGCTTACCTAGATGAATAAGCAGCCCACGACAAAACAAAAAACAGTTGCGGGAAAAAAAGTGCATGTGCACACACATACACACATATCGTCTAATATCACATTATGTTGATAGACATTAAACGAAATTGAAATTGAGACACACACACACACACACACACACACACGCACGCACGCACGCACGCACGCACGCACGCGCGCACACACACACACACACATACACACCAATATAAATACAAATGCTTGTACACAATGTAACTATACACTCACACATATGCTTGCACTCATCAGCATTGGCAAATACTCGATACCACCAGAACAATGTCCAAACACTGAGGTAACATGAACACACCAAAAGACAGCTGGTCAGTGTGAATAACTCTTGAAATGTTTCATGTTGCATCAAAGTGTGTGAAATCTCCCCCTCCCCCAAAGTAAAAGCCGGTTTCTTAAAACCTGACCATATAACGCTCTTCTCATCTCCTCAATCTGAAGAAGAAATTATATATTTTGAAAGCTCAGTACTGGTGTTTTTGTCTTACACTGTTATTTGAAAAATGACATGAACATGCCCAAACGAGATGCGGTTGTATTCAAACAGAAGAAGTTACAACCTCCATACAGATTTTTTGTTGTTCTGTTCCTCAGATGCATGGTCTTCACAGACCTGAATTCTCGTATCTCAGTCAGTAAGCAGTGTCCATGTTGCACTTGTTGGTGAAGCTGATGGTACAACTTCCCAGATCCTAAATTGTCTGGCCATTACTGTTGCAATAGTATGGTAAATTTCTGTTCTGCAGATGACACGTCTTTGGACAGAGCAACTTCCAGTCCATATCTCGCGATGTATGGGCCGTTTTTTTTTTCCAGTTCCTGCCGCTGCCATGGATCTTGGTGGTCAGAGACCTCACTGGCAAGCATCATTCTCATCTGTGACTGTGCAGACATTTGCGCTATACTTTATGGTGCCATGGTGTATTAGAAGCCACCTGGTACCTCTGACTTCAGCCCTCTGGGTTTTCCGTAGTTTGTACTTCACCCTAGCTCATGGACAAAAACAAAACAAAACACAAAACAAACACAAAACAAAACAACAACAAAAAACCCACCCTACCTGCGAGCGCAAAAGGGTAGGTTATGGTGGATCTTATCTACCTGATGGCTCTGCGTTTCTTAAGTGTGGCCTTGGTAAATGTCACCCAGCCCTATTCTGATTGAAACTATTTCCAGTCGGTCTGGGACTGCTTATTCATCTAGGTAAGCCTTATTTATTTTGCAGCTAACCGCCATATCTGAAGGCTATCCGCTATTGGCCAATTGGACCTACTGGGCTGATTGCCCACTACCAATTGGATATAACTTTTTCCAGATCCCAGACACTTGAAATAGTCAACACCCATTGACTGTAATACATTTTCCTTCTTTTCTATGTATGTTGCTGATAATTCATGTATTTTACTGACTTACTGTGCTTGTTGTTTTCATGTATGTATAGCCCCTTCTTCCAAAGAGTAGACCTGTTATTACCATTATATGAAAGTTGACTATGATCCGTTACTATATATAATGAAACCTATACTTTCCACATGGACTTTGTTCTATACAAATAAAACCATTAGTATTATTATCATCGTTATTTTTGTTGTTGTGTTGTTATTAACGTGCCATAGGCTCTTTCAGTATAAACAACATCCCCAACATATTCTGTAAACTGTGTGCCAGAAATTTCCTTTATCTTCCAGCACTCTGTTTCTGTCTTGTCCAAACCTCCCTTTCTTTTTTTTTCCATATTACTAGGAAAGCATTATGTCTGAATGTGTGTGTCTGTTTGTTTGTTACCAAAATGTGCTGGAAAAGTTTTGTCATCTGTTTCTGTATGAAGCTTTTACCAACATATGGTCAGTGTTGTGGATCTTAGGGAGTCACGAATGCGTTAGTTTGGAGGACATGGACCCAAAAACTACAAAACATCCGCACTTTTTGAGGAAGGTGTATAAAAAGCACTTTCTGAGGAACTTCTGAAAACATTTAAAATCTATTTTCACTATTGTGACAGTCAACCATTATCCTCAATGTACATCTAGTTTTAATTCAAACGAAGCTTCTTCAAGACCACAGTAGCCTTAAAAAAATACAGTCCGGATATTCTGGGAGATTAATAGAACAGTTTGACCATATTAGGTTAGATTTTTCAACATGTCACTTATTCCCGTCTTCTTTTTTTCTGCCTTATTATTCTATTCACACTTATGTTTCCAAGAGATTTCTCGTTTTCTCTCTGATGACATTTACTACCTACTGATGATGTGGTGCATTGTTTGTTCAGCAACACATGTTATTTGTACGTTGTGAGCCAATCCACCAGAGCGGTGTGCATTTTGATATCCAAGTAACATTGCTTGAAAGAGAAGAAGAAGAAATAGTCGACTTTTTCCAATTTCTGGTAATTCAAATGCAATTCCTGTACTGATGTTAGTTGTGATGTTGACCATGACCTTGTCATTTTCAATGTAATGATCCTCTACTAATTTGTGCTAAAGTGGGCCCTTGCCTCATACATCATATTATGACAATTGGAATACTAACATGGCAATTAGAAATACTAGTTACTACTGTGCTTCAAACCTATTTCAATTCTGTGGAACAATAGCTGTATGTTAGTGATTCTAAGGAAAAAATGAGAACCTTGGGATTTATTTCCAAAGGAAAGTATCATTCATTCAGGTAAGATGGTTATGTAATTGATAACTTGAAATGATACATCCATTCAAGTGCATGATAAAGTTCCCATGGCAACAACTGAATCTCTTTCTCAATTCTACAGTAAATCCACTTCCACAAAGACAGAATATTTGACAGGTAAAAGGAGTGCACAGACACACAGGAACATAAGAAGTATAAACTTCTCCATTTCATTCAATTTTATTGTGTAATCCCTTTCATCACATAATCAAAATATACATGTAAAGGACATTCTGTCCATACACACAAAATAACACAACCACAATGGCATAAGCCTGCAGTAAACAAACATTCAAAACTTAAAGCCAAAGAAAAAAAGATAGAAACAAACAGGTGCATGTATTAAACATATTACTTTGTGGGACTAACACACATCAGTATTGTCCATATTTGAAATAAAAAGCCTGACGATTTATGAATATATATATATCAGAAATACATTCGAGCACGAAGATGATGGACTATCCTGTCGGTCTTCAGTGCCTGGTGTGCGTCTTCATGTTGGATAGAAAACCAGTCCCCGAGGTACATGTTCTTTGCAGGGACTGCATGGGAAGGAGTCCTGTGGCCCCTAGGTTCTGCTTCTGATCGTCTGTCTTCTCTCAGTATCATACATACATATACAGAACATATTCGCATCAAACCAGTCCCTCAATCGATCGGACCTAATGCGCTATGTCATACAGTGATAAAGGAACAACAAGTTTGCAAGGAATCACAGGTAACTTTATTTTCACATTTTTGAACCGATTTCATTCAGACACATACATAACTACTCCAACATGGCCCAGGAAATATATGTGAATGGGAAAGAAAAAGAAACAAGAATGGAAATTAATCTCTGCAATAATTTATTAGAGGATTTTACCCCGGTCCGTATTAATTACAACTCAAACAAAACAAAATAATTCAAACAATCAACCCACACTTAACAGTTCTTCCAAATGTAAATTCTTAATTTTTGCAAGCAATCAAAACCAAATATTTAATATCAACATGAGAAATTTGATTCATACAGAGTCCATAAAATCCCAAAACAATATAATTATATATGCAATAACAAATACATATTACCATTCTCAATGCTAAAAACGTTCTTATGCATATATGCAATAACAAATACATATACCATTCTCAATGCTAAAAATGTTCTTATGCAGACTAAATCAACCATCTGAAGCCTGTGACTCAGTGTAACCAGGATTTGATCTGAGTACTGTACATGGCATTAGCATGGCAAAAACAGTCAGGACTAAGTTACTTCTGTTTGTCAAAACAACAGTAGTCATGCTGACCATAAATGGTTATTCAATTTATTGAATTCAACTGAAGCTATCCTTCAAAAACAAAATAAATATCCCTACAACCATATACAAAGTCCTCACACACACACACACACACACAGACACAGTGTGAGCTTGTGCGTGCACAAGAAATAAAACAATTAAAACATGAAATATATGGAAAATGAAAAGCATCAACATTGTGCACCTAGGTGCGCATTGTGTGGTGACAGAATCAATCTTCCTGGTTAACATTAAAGTTTGTCTAGTTTAGTTTATCTAACATAAAAGTTTGTCTAGTTTACTAGTTTACTTTATCTACAACAACTGTTATTTCAAAGCACTTCTATTCTAGTTTATCTACAATAACTGTTATTCAAAGTACTTCTAATCCAGTTTATTTATAATAACTGTTATCTAAAAATACTTCTAATCTAGTTTATCTACAACAACTGTTATTTCAAAGCACAGAAATTCTAATCCAGTTTATCTACAACAACTGTTACCTAAAACCACTTCTAATCTAAAGAAATAAGAGGGGAAGCAGAGAGAATTTTTATAATATTAATCAAAGAACATAACTCTTGAGAGTCACACAGGAATTATCTCCCATGTTGTAGAACTTCTCAAATCTAACACAGTTTGCGCTACCCATTCAACTAGCATAGAAGCAGATACACAGCACAAAAACCGTAAGTTCAGAACACTCCTCTAGTTTATCTACAACAACTGTTACCTAAAATCACTTCTAATCTAGTTTATCTACAATAACTATTATTTAAAAGTACTTCTAATCTAGTTTATCTACAATGACTGTTATTTAAAAGTATTTCTAATCTAGTTTATCCAATATAACTTAGAAGAATTTGGTACTGAAAAAAATAACAGTCCTCCTAAATGAAGTTTATGACACTGGAAAAATCCCCAAAGATATGTCAAAATTAATTTTCATTGCACTTTACAAAGAAAACAGGGGCTATAGAATGCAAACTCCATCGTACAATCAGTCTGATGAGTCATGTAACAAAAATCCTATATTAAGAAAAACCATGATGAGGACATGAAAGAGAATCAAAAGAGAAATATCAGATGAACATTGTGGATCTGTCAAAGGACAGGAACTATTAATGCCATATACATCCTAAGAACTATCATAGAAAGGTCAGTAGAGTTGAATAAGGATTTATTTTTACGCTTTGTTGATTATACCAAGGTTTCTGATCGGGTAAGACAAAAAGAATTGATCAACCAAATAGAAAGGCTCAATACTGATGGAAAAGATCTAAGAATAATCAGAAAATATATATTGGGAACAAACAGCAGCAATGACAATAGAAAACGATATAAGCTCTTTCCAAAATATCAAAAGAGGGGCACGTAGGATTGTGTTCTGTTACCTGATATATTTTCACTTTACAACAAAACCATCATGAAAAACCTAGAAGAATGCTCTGGGATAAAGGCTGGAGGAAAATGATAAACAATATTCGTTAAGCAGATGACACTGTGCTCATTGCAGAAAATGAAAATGACCTAGAAAACCTTGTGAATAAAATAGAAATAGAAAGCAAAAATAAAGGGCTGGAGATAAATAGCAAGAAGACCAAAGTCATGGTAATCGGTAAAAAACAAGAAATCCCTTCATGCAAAATAACAGCAAATGGACACAACTTTGAACAGGTTGATAAGTATCAACATCTGGGAACGGTCATCGACAGTAGTTGCACATCAGAAATAGCCAGCAGAATCGGCCAAGCCAAAACAGCATTCAAGAAGATAAAAAGCATTCTTACTAACAAATGCCTACCAATTAACATCAGAAAGAGAGTTCTTGAATGTTGTATGGACCCGATACTGTTGTACGGTTGTGAAGCAAGACATAAGCAATGTCAGAACAAAAACTGAGGCAACTGAAATGTGGTTTGTAAGAAGAATGTTGAGAGTTCCATGGACAGCAAAGAAAACAAACGAGACAGTCTTGAAGGAGGCAGACACAAGAAGAACATTAACAAAGAAGATTAGGAAAAGACAAGCAACATTTATAGGCCAATTCATCAGGAAAGGGGAATTAGAGCACCTGGTTACAACGGGAAAGCTGGAGGGAAAGAGAACACCAGGTAGACCCAGGCAGAAAATATTGGACGGACTTGCAGGGTGGCTGACGACTGAGAGCGTGGGAGATGTACTTGCAGCGACAAGCGATAGATTCACGTGGAGGGCCATAATCGCCAATGCCATGCAGCAGGGCACCTGATGATGACATATTTTGAGCACCACCTACAAAGCCCATTGCCTCTTGTCCATTGACACCACCTTTCAATGACCTGACACCAAAGACACTGACACAACACCATCACAGGCGTGGAAGCGGAAAAAGAAACTAAGAAATGAAGGGTCACAAAATACAAGATATACTTTCTGATCTGAGCCATCATCAGCAACAATCTCAATCCCTTGATGCCGACATCAACAAGCGCATTGGAATGGCTGCAGCAACCACAGACTGACTTATTGCTCGCATCTGGGAAAACCCAAAGCTGACAATGTCTGCACCATCACCACTCTACTGTAGGGCAGCAAAACATACACAACAAATATGCCAAACAAGAGCGAAAGTTGAACAGCTTTCACTTGCACTGCCTCCATTGCATCCTCAGTATCAAGTGGAGCATGCGCTGGTCTCTCTAACATGCACACACCACTCAGACAATGCAGGCCATATATAGCCTGGCCATGTGTGTTGGATGGAAGATGGACCTATCCCAAAGGATATCCTTTACAGTGAACTAGTCTCCGGCAAGAGATCTGTTGGCGGCCCCCAACTACGATACAAGACGTCTGCAAGTGTGATATGAAAGCTCTGGACATCAACACAAAGAGCTGAGAAGACATAGCAGCCAACAGTAACAGATGGTGCAGTGTGCTCCAGAAACTCAAGTCTGGAGAAAAGAGGATCTAGACCTTAGTTGAGGAAAAGAGAGTACGGTGGAAAGCAAGCTCCTGTGAAGACAATCCCATGGCCAGCATCCATACGTGCATTCGATGTCGCAGAGATTGTCTGCCTTTCCCCCATCAGCCTTATCAGCCAAAGGGGACACTGCTCCAAAGGCGTCAACTTGACTTGACACAACACTAGGGCAATCCACAGTCAGCGTCAAATGATAAGAAGCCCATGATTACTACTACTACTATGATTCATAAAGATTATGATCATGATAATGGGTCCTATGAAACTACACTTTGATTCTGAGTCTCTACATATGGTATCATGATAGGCACAATTAATACTTGAGACATACAAATGCCAGCTGTGTTGATCAGAAACTTCAGAGCAAGACTTTTTAAATTAAAAACATATCCATGACGCAGATGATAAATATTTAAAGGTCCCAGTCTTCCCAAACAAATCCATAGAATATTCAGCTTTGGAAAGAAGCAAAATGAATTTGAAAAATCTTACAGTGATTACAGTAATGATACTTCCGGACTAATTGGGCTCTGAATCCATAACTATCCGGTCTTCAGCCCACTTAGCTAAACACTATACCGTAACTGCTCAATACTGACACATTCTGTTCTCTAATCTTCCATCATATCCTTGAAAAAGAAAATTGTATCCTGGTTTACCACCCGAAAGGATCACAATACTTATTTCAATATTTCAAACAAAACTGAAACTTTTTCAATCTGTCACTTAAACATAATGTGTCTGATAACTTCACATGCTAAAGCCTCTGCCCATCTGGCGACTGCTGGCTAGATGAAAGAGCGATACAAACAGCTGACAGAAATGGGGGTCCACACGGAAATGGTAGGATGGAGCTGTGGGATGGCCTTCTGCTTCCTGCACCCCGTCTCCAGTGCTGTCTGGGGTGGAGTGGCGAACGTTGCTGGCTCCCTCTAATATAGGACTGGGCCCATTGTCATCATTCCACACTGCCGTCTCTGTTGTCTCGTTGGCTGCAGACTTGATGAAGGCAGCAACACGATCCCTACTGTTAGGGTTCGACATCTGCACACACAAAATGAAAGTACAGTTTCAGTTTCAGTTTCAGTTCCTCAAGACGTCATGTCCATGTTCGGAATGAATTCCATATGCATTAATGTCACAGGTGCCACGTGATGGAGAAGATCCAGAATAGCACAAGCCTTAAACATGCACATAAACCCATGAGCTGGCCAGGTCCTGAGGTCTTACCTAGATAGTTCCATAACTTGGGGTTGTAGAAGAGTGAGGTGGCAGAGACCTGAACATTTCCCTGGGCCAGCACCATGAAGGTGGCGTGCATCCCCTCCCCCTTGCTTCAAATTCATATTCACTTTTTTTTACCTAGACTTCAGAAAGGCAAGAAAGCTAATTGATCTTCAAGGGGCGGGACCTGGGAAATCAACCTAATTTTCCAATGTTTTATACCAAGGCAGCCGGGTAATGCCTGCTCTTCATGATTTTTAACTGCCATGGGATCTTTAGTGTGTGCAGCCAGAAGGCACACGAGTCTGACTCGTTTTTCATCTCTGCCGAAGGACTAGATATTCAGTTTGACTTTCCAGTCAAACCGTGGAGAAAAGTCAAGGCCTCAACAAGGAGCAAACCCTGGAACCTTGCACTGAGTTATCAGCAGGCAAACATCTGAACCATTCTGCCAATCTTCTCTCTTACAAAACAGATGAAGAAGACAGAAACTGACAGAGGCAAAGAACTGTCTGCTTGCTCTTTCTATAATACTGGACCCCAAACAAACAAAAGACACACACACACACACAACATTTGCACACACAACACACACACACACACACACACACACACACACACACACACACACACACACACACACACTCATTCATTCATTCACGACCTGAACACCCATCTCCCATAATACACCACACACAAAACTACACAAACCCAAGACATACCTGAGCAGGTAGATGGAACACAGCATCAGTAATGGTGAGAACTAGGATGGCGGGGGCAGGGGAGTGGCAGCAGAGCTGAGACAGGGCAAAAGCTTGCTGTTGTCCATCCTCCTCCTCGCTCACCACCACCACCATGTCAGCCGTGAGGAGCAATGCCACCTCTGTACCATCGGTCACTGCGTCCTGCTGCAGGCCCCTCACCACCAGAAGCAAACTGCTCTCCGCCAACATCTTCCTGTTCACACAGATTAACCCTTTGATTCTCACACCCCATATACCAACAGCAAAATTTTTTTTCTTTTAACAATGCGATGATGATGATGTCGATAAGGATGATAATCATGATGCTATGAAGTTCCATCTAGGATTGAGACTGCGTGACAGGGCTGTATTCTACGCTTACTATCACAATATATCCTGGCATCAACCAGGCCCGAGTGATACAGACAGCTGTGGTGCTGGTCAGAAGATTTGAGCAGCACCCTCAATGATGCATCCGTGAAGTGGATGAGACTCGATTGTGTGGTCCAAGTCTTCCCAATGAGCCCATAGCACGCCCAACTCTGGGTAGGAGCCGGTTAGAGCCAAAAAGTCCCACAATGATATAGTTTTGAAGGGGCTGATGGGGTTCAAACCCACAACCTTGCATTAACCATTCCACCACGGCGACAGGTCCAACAGCAAAAAGTTAACCTTTTGATTCCCTCACCCAGAAGTCAGCCCATCTCATGCAGCATGTGACATGCACATTTCTTCTGTCTGTTGCATGATGACATAATCCAGCATGTGTCACTGCTTGGAGCACAGATATATCAATGAGTTTTTGAACTTGTCGTTTTGATAGAAGAGAGTGTCAGTAATGACAAACTCATGATGAGTACTCAGTGACAGCAACATCAGTCCACTGAAGCTGCACTTTCCAGCACTGTGACATCCAAGGACGTCTGGCCAAGTGAAGTTGTCCACTCCAACATGAGCGTCCAAGTCTCCAAAAATGATAGTTTACTTTTGTGGTTAATTGTCGCATTCGATAGACTGCTAACATACCAGCATAAAACATAGACTAGGTAAAACATAGTCAAGGTAGGTAGGGCCTCAGGACCTGTCCAGCTCATGGCTTTATGTGCAGGCTTAAGGCTTGTGCCATGATCACCATATACGAGGGGCACACATTATGTTTTGCAACCTAGACGAACTAATGACGTCACTACTTTGTTTTTTACATTACATCATAGACCAATTTCGTAATACTTGTGACAAATTTTTTACTTGATTCCGTATAACCATTGTCATTCCATGCGACAAAATGTCCGGTAAGGGTGATGGGTCTTCTGCCAGCAGTGTTGACCTTTCGCGAAGGGATTTTCGAGCTATGATGTATTATGACTACTGCCAAGGAAAATCTTTTCAAGAGTGCTTTCAAAGTTTAAAACACTGTTTTCGAGATCAATCTCCGTCCAAAGCCACTGTTTTCAGGTGGTTCAGACAGTTCATGCTGGAGCGAGAATGTTGGAAGACGATGACCGTTGTGGTCGAATGGCAACGACCGTTACCCCAGAAAATGTCTCTAGGGTAGAGTCCCTGATTAAGAAGGACCCAAAAATGACATATGCTGAAATACAGGATATCATGAAGATTTCATCGGGAAGTCTCACTCGCATTCTTCACAACTGCCTTGGCGTAAGGAAACGTTGTGCCCGTTGGGTGCCCCATAACCTGAGTGAAGACCAGAAGCGGGGTAGGGTGGACTGGTGCACCCACATGCTAAGAAAATTTTAGGAGGAAGGTCTCCTCGCGTTTGGGACATCGTAACAGGAGACGAAACCTGGGTATACCAATATGACCCCGAGACGAAGCAACAGTCGGCGGTGTGGGTCTTCCCAGATGAGAACCCACCTGTGAAATTCAAAAGAAACAGAAGTGCTTCCAAACAAATGATAGCGTGTTTCTTTGCAAAATTCGGCCACGTTGCCACCATACCGCTTGAGGACAGAAAGACGGTTACGGCTGACTGGTATGTCAACCACTTTTGCCTAAAGTCTTCCAGGCATGGTGTAAACGGCGTCCCCGAATGGGTGTCCGTGGTCAACTGTCCATCATGACAATGCCAGCGCGCACACAGCAGCTGTAACTCTGGACTTTCTAGCCGCCAATGATGTTCAGCTGGTCACCCACCCCCTATATTCACCTGACTTAGCCCCCTGTGACTGGTTTTTGTTCCCTTCCGTCAAAAGGCAGCTGAAGGGAAAGCAGTTTCAGAACGCCGAAGATGCCCGAGCTCTCTTCGAGGGCGTCATTTTGGACATACCCCGGTCAACGTGGTCTGGTGTCATAGACAGCTGGTTTGAGAGGATGGTCAAATGTGTACAGGCTGAGGGGGGTTTCTTCGAAAAACTGGAGTAGACAGAGAGGTTGTAAGTGTTGTTGAAAAACCAGATTGCAAAACATAATGAGTGACCCTCGTACACTGCCCCTGCACATAGTGCGACATTAGTGCATATGGAATTCGTGGAGACATCATCTTGAGAAACTGAAACTATAGCCATGAGATGATTGAGGTCTTCACAGCAATATGAAGTTGGTTCTGGCTTTGCTGAGACGGCTCTTGATGTCAATGTCTGCTCCTCCATCATGTCTGACAATGCTGCTGAGGAAGGTGAACTCTTCAGCTGTGAGGTCTGTTCATCTACTTGCAATGACAAATTTGGGATGTTCTTTGTTATTACTTCAGGTTTATTCTGCCTGATCTGTAGGCCTACTTCTTGTGCCAGCCATTCCATATAGTTTATCACCTCAAGATGATGAAACAGGGCAGAATTTATACATAGTACCAGGAAGCATATTTTCTAAAAGCCAGATTGGCAAACACCACTTATACAAATAAAAATCGAATTACAGTGGGCATTAAAAACTAAATTCCTTCATGTTTAACTGGACACAGAAATCACATAGGACATCTATAACCTGGACTGTGCTGTATGTCAGACTTACAGAATACGAACAGTACTTTTCTGTCACGCCTATTTTCATTAAAAGATAGAACATTTAGATATTATCTGATATCCACTTCCCTGATACTGTTAGAAAAAACTTACAACACACAAACAGTACTTTTCTGTCACATCTATTTTCAATAGAAAGATAGAAAATTTAGATACTATCTGATATCTATCTACCTGATACTGTTAAAAAACTTACTACACACATATCAGTGTACATACCAGCTGTACACAGCAAAGAGATCTATGTGACAGATACTTTGACGAATATATCAATGGATCATTTACCCTGACACTACTGACATGAATCAAGTCCAAAATCTACTCACATGGGATACTTGAGCCACGCTGTGGGAAGGTCACTGCGCTGGATTTCTTCTATGGAATGCCGTGGCGCTACATGCTGCCTGAGTCCTGAACCTTGCAGAAACCCTAGAATAAATCAAACAACATGTTCATACAGAGAACACATGAGATAAATAAATACATAAATAAATAAGTCACCTTGGTACAGTAGTTATGCAATGAATAACTGACTGGAAGGCTGTGGAATTGAATCCCCATCAGTCCTGTCAAAATCATTGTGGGATATTTTGGCCCCAACCAGCTCTTAACCAGAGTTGAGTGAGCTATGAGCTCATGGAAAGGCTGGGGCTACACAGTCAAGTCTCGCCCACTTCATGCATGCATCACTGAGGGTGTTGCTCAAATCTCCTGACCAACACCACAGGTACCCTGTCTCTCAGGCCTGGTTGATAGCAGGATATACTATGATAGTAAGCGTAGAGCACAGCCCTGTAATGTAATCTCAACCGCAGACACAACTCCATAGCATCCTGATTGTCATCTCTATTATTATCATTCATCATCATCATCAGGTGCCTGCTGCATGGCGTTGGTGATCATGGACTTCCATCTGTCTTATCTCTCGTTGCCCCCACACCCCCACCCTCCTCTTCCCCAGCCACTCTGCAAGTCCGTCCAGCATTTTCTCCCTGGGTCTACCTGGTGCTCTCTTTCCCTCCAGCTTTCCTGTTGTGACCAGGTGCTCCAAATCCCCCTTCCTCATAAAATGGCCTATAAATGTTGCCTGTCTTTTCCTAATCTTCCTTATGAGTGATCTACTTGTGTCTGCCTCCATCAAGACTGTCTCATTTGTTTTCTTTGCTGTCCATGGAACTCTCAACATTCTTCTTAGAAACCACATCTCAGCTGCCTCAATCTTGTTCTGGCTTTGCTTGTTGACTGTCCACGCCTCACATCCGTACAACAGTATTGGTTGTATATAACATTCAAGAACTCTCTTCCTGATGCTAATTGATAGGCATTTGTTGGTAAGAATGCTTGTCATCTTCTTGAGTGCTGTTTTGGCTTGGCTGAATTATTATCATTATCATCATATCATTGTAAAAATTGCCCCAGTTTCTGTGGCCATTAAAGTAATGCAGAAACTGGGACTGACAAAAATATAAATAAATCTATCTTTTTCGCTACCTAGATTTCCATCAAGATTCTGTATCATGCAAGACCGGGTGACTTCATCCTTCTTCTTTGGTAAGATTTGGACAGCATGGTTCTTCACTCCTTTCAACTTAGTTATCTGTGTTGCATATATCTTGTTCAGTTGTTGTCATCAATTCGAGCAGTCTTCATTATTCTATTCACAAGCTTCTGATGAAGATCCTACATTTTTACTATACTGACTGATTAAGTAAATTAATGATTTAAATTAATGAATGAATTAATGAATGAGTAATAAATAAATAAACAATATTCTAAAAACTCTTCTCAATAACAGTTTAGAACTTTTACGCTTTTGATGAATTACTGCCTTACTGAGACGAATAATATCATTTATGTGAAAAAAAGCACACTGCTTGTCTCCAAATAAAAATACATGAAGTAAGGATGCATAAGGGCTGAGATGCCTAATAAATCAATCATTACAACTTACTGCTGCAGCCGTTATGTCAATTTCCGTTTTGGCTGATTTGAAATTTGTAAATTGTGGACTCAGCATTTTCAGTTGTACCATCAATCAGATCTGCCAACACCCATTAACATCCAAGAGTGGCACACAGGGAAAAAGTGAAGTTAGCAACTGACATGTGAATGTCCCATGGTGCACACCTATATCAAAACTCGCATCAACGTAGAATCTCAATTTACAAACATGTTTAACAGTGTATCACACATGGTTGATACTGACAGATAAGCACTGCAAGGACACTTCTCACATATGATGGATACTGACAGACGAGCATTGCAAGGACACTTTTGTGTGTATTCCTGTAGTATTTCTGCATGACTTCTGCTTTTTCGATCCAGGGGGGCTCATCATCTTTTTGCACTGACATGATGAAAATGTTAATCAATCAACTATGCTCACAACAGCATCAGCTTTGTTTACAAGTGTGATCCTGACTGACTCATATGAATTTGCGAAATTCATAGCAAAAAGGCCGAGACATACGACTTGTTCAAACTGGAATAAGGCCAGTTCTATCTCTGAACATGACCCTGCATGCAAATGTTTTAGGCCAGTGCACTGGCACTGTGACTGGTCATTCCACAAGACAGGGAATACACACACTTGATTTTTTTTTTCTAATCATAATAATGTTAACATGAGTATGGCGGCACAGGAAACTGCAATTGGGTGTAGCATGCTAACACTATAAGTACAGCACTTGACATGTCTGTGCCATTATCAATTCCACTATGAGTTATTGTTTTTTGTTATTGTTATTGTTTAAAGCCCAGCTGACCGCATAGAGCCATATCATAAACATACAAAACTTCAACAGGAAAAAAAAGAAAAAGAAAATTAAGTACACATATCAATGCATACGCACATATAATCTAAGGGGATGTCCCTGGCGTTGACCACTCCGTCCAATTTATTGCAATGGGTATTTAAAAAACACACTTGAATACAAATTTAAACAAACCTAAGGACACCAAAACATATATAAAAACGGGCCTAAATTACCTAAAACCGCTTCTGCATATCTCACTCCCAGAGCCAAAAATGCACTCAATACATGTACCCAATTATCAATCCTAAGAAAGAGTACATAAGACTTTATGGAACACATACAGGTGAATGGATCAGCAAGGCAGAAAATAATAGGTAGAAATGACAGAAAGCAAAGGAACAAGGCAGAAACAAAGAGAAAGTGACAGAAAAGAGGAAACTTCTAGCACAGAATTTCCACAAGGTGGGGATACAATTTATACTGAAAGAGCCCCCAAGCATCCCCAAGGGGGGACACTAAATGAGCGAACAACGTGTAAACAATATACCTTGTCCAGTCTGAGACAAGAGCTCTGCTGCCCCACCAATGGGTTTGGTGATGACCCCCACCAGTCCCTTTCCTACACCGGCCATGATGCTGCCTGCCCGTCTGCTGGCCGACGATGGCTTCTCCTCTGCCTGCTGCGCCAGTACCGACTGTAAAGGTTGGTCCACAAGGCCTGCCACTGCCCCTGAAAACAGCCATCCCATTCACTTCATGCATGTGTATGACAAGATTAGTCTCACTTCTTTAATGACTCTGTCATGTTTGATACAGGCAGTATGCATGGTTGGAGTCTATTAAGAAATGTATGATCCAGGCAATATGCACTCTTGGTTGGAGTCTATTCAGCAATGTACAATCCTTACCTACTTATATTGATACAGCAAATTCTGTGTAAATGTATGATTCTGTATTGTCAGTCATGCTAGCAAAGCAAAACATTAACCCTCTGACTCCCTCACCCTATCCATCAGCTTCCTGCAGGAAGCTGGTCAACAGGGTGACAGAGTCAAAGGGTTAAGTTTTTGCAGTTGGTGGACAGGGTGCGGGAATCAAAGGGTTAACTGGAAATGATTCAAGTAACTTAATGTAAGTAAAAGTCATTGAGAAGAAACCACTGAAAAATAAACTTTCTCTTTTTTTCTTTCATAAACATTTTCACACACAAAAAAAACAAAAAAAAAACAGACAAACAAACAAACAAATAAAATGAAACTCAAAACTGGAAATTTGCCTAAGCTTAGACAATACCCATGCCTATGAGTAACAGACGTCCCCACTTTTTGACAGCATCATAATACCCAGAAATGGATGTTTGATACAGACATCTTTAATTGGAGACAGATGTCATTATCTACTGACAGAGGTCCTCGTGTAGATACACATGTCCCCATTTGCCATGGGTGTACTTTCCTTGTAACAGGAGTTCTTATCTGACAGATGTCTTTGCTTTGTGAAAAGTATCTTAATCTGATGATCATGATGTTGATGGGATTCTTCAATTGATCTGATAAATGAGCAGGCATACTGGTCCTTGCTGTCTGATGTGGGTCTTTATATGGGATATTAATAGTAACGACAATAATTACAGTATTTATACAGCGCCAAATCTTGACAATTCAAATCAAAGTGTGCTTATGCACCAGGCATACACACGCAATCGACAAAGACCACCTTACATGGGATACAAGACCTCTCCTGGAGGCACATGTTCTTCTGCAGGCACTGTTTTGCTTCCACCTATCCCTGGTCCTACAAAAAGCTAGTAGATAGGGTGAGGGAGTCAAAGGGCTAAATTTTTGCAGTTGATGGTTACGGTGCAGGAGTCAAGGGGTTAAGCAGCATTTCATTTCTCTCTTTCTGTTTGCCATTAGAACACTAATCAGCCAAACCACTAAACAATATTGCATTTCTCTCTTTCTGTTTGCCATTAGAACATTTATCAGCCAAACCACTACAAAATACTGCATTTCTCTCTTTCTGTTTGCCTTCAGAACACTTATCAGCCAAACCACTACAAAATACTGCATTTCTCTCTTTCTGTTTGCCTTCAGAACACTTATCAGCCAAACCACTACAAAATACTGCATTTCTCTCTTTTTGTTTGCCTTCAGAACACTTATCAGCCAACCACTAAAAATCGCATTCTCCTTTGTTGCTCAGAACACTATCAGCCAACCACTACAAAATACTGCATTTCTCTCTTTTTGTTTGCCTTCAAAACACTTATCAGCCAAACCACTAAACGATACTGCATTTCTCTCTTTTTGTTTGCTTTCAGAACATCTATCAATCAAAATACTGAACGGTATTTACATTTCTCCATCATATTTTCCCCCAATGCTCTGTCATTTTATCACAATTACCTAACAAGCTAAGCCCAAAGCCAGTGAGCCCTTGCTGTAGACCAGAGGACAGTCCTTTGGGGCGCTGACGTCGGGATTCCTCCTGCCGCTGTAGATGACCTGAGTCCAGCGACAAACGATCCATGTTGCGTGCCACACTAGAGGCGAAGTTAGTCACTGATGTCATCATCCCTAGACAGAGAGAAACAAACAGTAGCCAAAATGTGCAGAGAAACAAACAGTTGCAAAATTTGCTATAGATTTCTCCTTTTTTAATGTCTTTAGAACACCTATTAGTCAAAACATGGTCTTGCAAATGTCCGCTACATAAACATGTGTCTGCATCTACTCACAGACAGTGCTATATAAATGGAATTGTTATTATTATTAACATTATCATGTATCATTATTAGCTGTCAGCAGTCCATTGGTATGTGATCATTCACAGTCTATAAACATTTCAAAATTGTCAGGAGGGCCCTGTCTTTTCTTCTTTGTTTGTTTTGTTTATTTGTTTGTTTCTATAGTGAGTGCTTGAGCTTCTTGTGGATATATTTTCAAGATGTTACAAACATGAGGTAATTTCAAGAAATTACTACATGAATCATATGAGAAGATTACTTGTTATGCCTACTACATCATTCTGTCATTTCAAGCACAGATTTCAATAAATATCGAAGCTACAGTAGTTTCAGTGTGCACAATTATGCTGCAACATTTTTCTCAGCATGTGGAAAACACCAGACCTCACAAAATGTCTGCAGTCAAGGAGTTATAAAATATATGTATCTATCATCAATATTGATTGCTGGGATTGTGATTGTTGTTTAAATCCCAGCTGACTGCGTAGAGCCATATCAGGGACATAACCACTTCAAAATGAAAAAAAATTCAACACTAAAAAAAAAAAAAAAATGAAGTACACAATCAATGTATTTTCGCACATAATCTAAGGACCACTCCATCCAATTTATCACAGAGATATGAAAACGGGCATAAATTATCTAAAACTGTATCCGCATATCTCACCTCCTTAGAGCCCAAACTGCATTTTATACATGTACCCAATTATCCATCCTAAGAAAAAGTGTTTAAGACTTTATCAAACACATACAAGGTGTATAATAATTACAATATTTATATAACGCAAAATCTTGACAAAAATCAAATCTAAGCGCTGAACAGACACACACGCATGCATACACATGCACAACACACACACACACACACACACACACATACACACACACACACACAAGGCTATAAATGGGGAAAAAGAATAAAAGCAATGGAAAATATAGAGAGCATATATATACAATTATATATTACAATGTGATTCCCCTCTGAGTGGCTGCAGAGGGGGTTGAGTGAGGTCAGGATTTTATGCAGAGGAGAAAAGGTGAGTTTTGAGAGCAGACTTGAAGGAGACAAAAGTAGGTTGCTGACGGACTGAGAGAGGAAGTTTGTTCCAGGAGAGTGGACCAGAAACAGAGAAGGCTCGTGGACCATAGGTATTGAGCTTAGTGCGTGGAAAGCGAAAAGTCAGAGGATCGGAGGCAGAGCGGAGGGTAGTGAGGGAAATAGATCTCAAGTAGGCTTGACAGGTAATCGGGGGCTGCGTTACTGAGGCTTTTGTAGCACGTGGTGTCTAGTTTGTACTGTATGCGCTTTGATACAGGGAGCAAGTGAAGTTGTGCCAGGAGAGGAGATATGTGATCAACTTTTTTCTTTTTGAGTACAAGGCGTGCAGCATTGTTTTGAATGCACTGTAGGATGTGAATGGTGGAGGCAGGAAGACCAGACAAGAGTGAATTGCAATAGTCAATGCGAGACATTATGAAGGAGAGAACGAGTTTTGCAGTTGTTTCAACAGAGAGATACTTCCTGATCAGGCTTATATGATGGAGGTGATAGTAGCAAGATCTGGCAGTTTGAGAAACAAAGTTGTTCATAGAGAGGGTAGAGTCAAGGCAGACACCAAGGTTTTTAGCTGAATCAGAAATTGGGACTGATGTGTTATATAATGGGAGAGAAAGAGGAGCAGCTGAGAAAGTTTCTGAGGGTGCCAATGAGGATAGCTTCTGTCTTGTCGTCGTTAAGCTGAAGTTTATTGTATGTCATCCAGTTCTTAATGTCCGAGTAACACTCAGTGGTGCGAGTCAAGAGGCGCTGTATATTGTCAGGTGAGTCACTGTCTTGAAGTTGGATGCCATCAGCATAGAAGTGGTGTTTTATAGAGTGGAAGTTGATGATGGTGGACAGGGGGGAGGTGTAAAGAGTGAAAAGAACAGGGCCAAGGACAGATCCTTGTGGAACACCACAGGTCAGGTATGCAGGTTGAGAGTAAGTGCCATTGATGAGAACAGTTTGTTTTCTGTTTGATAGATATGAAGTGAACCAGGAGAGAGCAGTGTCAGAGATGCCAAAAGTATGATAGAGTCTAGAAAGGAGAATACCATGTATGGACCAGCAAGGCTGAAAATGATAGGAAGAAATTACAGAAAGCAAAGGAACAAGGCAGAAACAAAGAGAGTGACAGAAAAGAGAAAATTTCTAGCACAGAATTTCCAGAAGGTGGGGATACTATTTGTACTGAAAGAGCCCCTGGCAACCCCACAGGTGGGGGGGGGGGGATGTTATGGGGAGAAACTAACTTGAGACGTGAGATCCTCAACTCTGTGAAAAGAGTCAGTCAGCAGGAGAAAGTCTCAGCACAACACAGACTTCAACAAAACTAGAGCAGACACACAGGCAAACATTACAGTACTAACCTGCAGTGACATTTCTCATCAAAGAAGACACACCACCAAACAGACCAGTGACAAAAGCTGCAGGACTACGGGTCAGACCCTGGTAAGGCAGGCGCAACAGGTCTGTCAAGCCGGCGCTGACACTGCGAACCAGGCCGGTAGGACTGCCCAGAATGTCCATGGAACCAACCACCATTCCTGGAACCAGCCACAATTTGAATCTGTTATTGTATGATGTGCTGCTTGTATTGTGTTGTACTGCATTGAAATGTATTGTATATTCATATCTTTTAAACTTGTCACAAGAGATTTTCTCTGTGAATTTGGAAAAATATGTTTTGCATCACCTTTTCTTTTTCTCCTTTTCAGTTTGTGTGTAATTTTGATCACCTATGAAGCTGATCATCTACAGGATTTTGCCAGGGACAACTCTTTTACTGTGGGTTCTGATATATCATGGGCATTACATGTGACACATGTACACTGCATGCAGCACATCAGTTTATTATGTTGTATGAAGGAATAGCACTCAGACTATAACACTAATAATAATTACAGTATTTATCAAAGCACACTCACACATCAGGCATAGGCATACAAACGACAAAGACCACCTTACAATATTCATTACGAAGACTGAGGGAAAGAAACAGTTGTAGAAATTCACTGTTGGGAAAAGAAGTGGGTTTTTAACCCTTTGACTCCTGCATCCTGTCCACCAGCATCCTGCACTGTCAACCTTGCTAGCATAGCAAAAACTTAATCCTTTCATTCCCTCACCCTATCCACCAACTTCCTCCAGGAAATAGGTGGATAGGGTGAGAGAATCAAAGGGTCAAGTTTTTGCAGTTGGTGGATAAGATGCAGGAGACAAAGGGTTAAATTGGATTTAAAAGCAGAAAGGGTGGGTGTTATTCAAGGACTACAGGAAGGGGTGAAGGGCAATATATATGTATGTCCGAGCCGGAAACCAAATCTAGGACCAGATGGTTTTGACTGTAAAATGGGATAAGACACTGGACTTCCAATCAGTGGGTATGGGCTCAAACTCACCTCAGTACTGCCTGACAGGTAAAACGGGGAGATATTGCCAAACCCCAAGATCAACTTTGTACAAATCTGGTAGAGCCTGAACCCCCCCCCCCCCATTCATGTGTACATACACAAGAGATAATGTTTCTAAAAAGCATGTTAAAGATCCTGTAAGTGATTCAAGAGTCCAGCAGCTTCTGGAAATAAGAAAACACATTAGCATGTCCACCCACGGAAGACAATATGAAGACTGCACAGCAATGCAGTGCATGCACAGTGTGGGCAAAACAATAAGCAAGTTTACACATATCTGACAAAAACATTGCTCAGAACGCTTAAAAAAAACCCACATCCGACATGTCCTAGGCAGACACGCTGATAAACAGGTTATCAATACACTGGCACAGTGAATGGGCAGGCCAGTACATCAAATATATGAGAAGAAAATCATAATGTCACGTTGCACGTTTCACATGCTGACAGCTTAAAAAAGACAAAAAATATAAAAACAAACCAAATCAGACTCAGACTCAGACTCAGACTATTTATTAACCAATGAATTAACAAAGGAATTTGATTTGGTTTTGCGTAACACACTCCCGCCATGCATACAAGACATGTGACAACATGAACAATACATAATATGAAAAATACTTGATCAAAAACACTTCAGGTACTCACACATGCCTGGGCGTGCACACCCACCCGTGCATCAAAAACAATATATAATCATACAGATAATAATGCTTGTAAACAAGACATGAAATTTGCTAGTATGATATAAATATAACTTGACAGAAAACATCAACAGATGAGCAGCCCTTACACTCAGAAAGGAGGAGGGAATAACTAAGGAGGGGGGAGGGTGGTGGGGAGGGGGGGCCGGGGAAGAAGAGAGTAGAAAGCAGAAGCAGGGGTGTCAGATAAAAGGAGCAATGGATGAAGAAGACAGTGTCACAAATCATTCAGCATCTTTACAGCAGTGGGGAAAAAGCTGTGCTTCAATCGGTTGGATTTACACTTAATACTGCAGAATCTTTTGCCGGAAGGAAGAAGTTGGAACAGATCACACATGCATGCACACACACAATGCACACACACACAAACACACACATGCACTTGTACATACACACACACACACAGTGACAACAACAGTGACACCCACACACACACACACATACACACATACACACACACACATATTTCTGAGTGAGGACTGTGTGTTTTAGAACAACAATCTAGTGAAATTTCAAAACAAATCTCTTAATGGCACAAGTTATTGCTGTGTGTTTTAGAACAACATTTATAAAGAAATTTCAAAACAAATCTCTTAATGTCACAAATTATTGCTGTATGTTTTACTTTTAGAACAATAATCATAACAAAATTTCATAACAAATCTCTTAATGTCCTAAATTATTGCTATCTATTTAGCTTATTTACTTTATTTATCTGTTTATTTATTTATCTATTTATTTATTTATTTGTTTCAGTTTTAGTGTTATTATCATTTTCAATGTGTGTCCATAATGATCACGTTATAATATACTACGCACAAAAAGTTAAGGATCACTTGCACAAAAATTCATAACTTTCAAAATAAGAAAGCCAATGCGTTGAAGTTTGGCAAACATTTAATTCCATGCTTTCGAGCAATCGTTTGGTGTGTACATTTGATCAAAGTGGGTACGTATCGAAATTTGATTTCCCAAAGTCATTGAAATCACAAGACAGGGCATTCTGATGCTCCCAAAAGTTCAGTAATGCGTGTAACCGCCATGGCTGTTCTGGCACTCGATGCAGCGAGTCCTCATCGAGTTGACCAGGTTGGTGAAGATCCTCTGTGGAAGCGCCTGCCACTCAGCCTGCAGCATCTGGTAGAGGTGTTGGGCATCCCTGGGAGGGGGGTGGTTGCTCCTCACTTTGCGATCCAGCTCATCCCAGAGGTTCTCAATCGGATTGAGATCGGGACTGCATGCTGGCCACTCCATTCTGTTGACTCCAGACTGCTGCAGGAAGTTGTTGACCACCCTTGCCCTGTGGGGGCGAGCGTTGTCATCCTGGTAGACAGCCGTCGGTCCCATCTGCTGCAGTGTAGGCACAGCCAGCGGTCGAAGGATCTCATCCCGGTATCGGAGGCCAGTCAGGTTACCCTGTACATGACACAAGGGTGTTCTGTGGTGAAGGCTGAAGGCCCCCCAGACCATTACAGAACCTCCACCAAAGGCCACCTTTTCTTGGACAGTGGTGTCAATAAAGCGTTGCCCTGGGCGCCTCCAGACCCTCAGTCGGCCGTCGTTGTGGTTCATGGCGAAGCGTGATTCATCACTGAACAGGACCTGGGACCATTGCTGACATGTCCACCTCATGTGACATCTGCAGAAGGCGCGGCATGCTGCCCTATGGGCTGGAGTTAAGCGTGGCCGTACAGCTGGGCGACAAGAACGGAGGTTAAACCCATGAAGGCGATTCCGTATGGTCTGCTGGCTGATGTTGATGTTAGTAGCCACCCTCAGTTGCCTTCGAATGATGCTGGAAGAGGCTGTTCTTGTCTGCAGGGCTTGTCGTTCAATGAGACGATCTTCACGTGGGTTTGTCTTCTTCGGTCGACCAGATCTGCGTCTTTCATGGACCCTCCCAGTGGCTGTGAAGCGTTGAATCAGTCTGACAATGACCGAGATGGACACCTGAAGTCGCCTGGCCACTTCTCGCTTGGGAACACCATCTTGGAACCATGCAACAGCTCGTCCCCTCTCAAACTCGCTCAATTTTCGTCGTGGAGGCATTGTCAGATCAGGCCTACTACTGGTGGAATGTCTTCTTATAAAGCCAAGCAAGAGACAGCATCTCACACATAAACAGCAGTGCTTGCACGTGCATAATGGTTTTTCCATCTGGCTTGCGCAATGTGTTCAGGCAGAACGGTCCAAAACAAGGTCCTTTTTCGCAAGTTTCCGCTTTTCCGTTTGCGGCCAAGCTCAGTAGTAGAGAATCCCGTGCAATTTTCGCACTAACACAACATCGCCCACTTACAGCTGAACAAGAATTCATAACAATTTGGCTGGACTGAGAAATAAATAACAGTAGCGAACTGAGTTTATTACGCACCTGCTTTCTCATAGTGATCCTTAACTTTTTGTGCGTAGCTTATCTCACTGAAAGATGAGTTTACTTCAGGTAGACTTGATTTCAAACACACACACACACACACACACACACACACACACACATGCACACACACACACATACATATGCACATACACACACATATGCACACAACACACACACACTCACACATATACACGCACACACAACAAACTGCACACACGTGCAAATTTGCATGTACAAACACACACACTTCATGAAAAACAGTTATCTAATGTCTTCAATGAATTGACTCCCTCATACCATCCCTCTTTTCACATCATTCTCAACAACAAGGAAGGGCGGAAGAGGACAGGTCTTACCAGCTCTGAAGATTGCAGCAGTGATGTAATGCATGGCCAAAGTGTAGGCCAGCTGTTGGGTGCCTGTGAACAGGTTGTGTCGTTCAAAGCGACCCAGACTGAGGGGAGCATGGTCTGTCGCCAGAAACAGATGCACAGAGGCGTGGACACTCAGCAATAGATTCACCGGGTGTACACACAAATGACGAACCTGCAGCGGCTGTTGATGCAGCCGTGCCCTCTCCCACACCCCCTGCGGTACACAGGGTTGTCTGTTCCTTGAAGACGCGTCGTCCCTCAGAAGGTGTGGCAACAGGCAAAGACACTCTTCATAAAGACGGAAGAAGAAAGAGTCTTCGAAGAAGGCACTCAATGGCTTGACGGAAAGTTCTACAGAGTCTAGAAACCACCCTGCTGGTAAAAGGCGATCTTTGCTGACAACAAACTGCAGGTGTAGGACACTGTTAGCGCGTAATATCGCATGCACCTCAGTGATGTCCACATGGGAAGCGAGACGCGTTTCTGAGGACGGTGGTGGTTGTTGAGGCTGCAGGATCACGGGGAAGTCATACAGACCTTGATGAGCGAGGACGTTGTCCACCTGAATGTTGCCGGCACACAGGGCCACACACATGCTGCTGGAGGACCCTCCCACAGGGTAGCAGGTCAGCAACAAGGACTGCACCTCCATCTGCATCAGCTGGGTGATGATGCCGGGCTGAGAGACGTCATCATGAAGAGTGAGCACCACCCCATCAAGTAGCACACCCACGCTGACTGCCGGCCAACCTTCTCCATACTCTGTCAACGTTTCTCTAGCTGTCTCAACCCCTTCCTCTTCTGTATGATTTTCTGATTCTTCGGGTGTGAAAGATGCTGCAGCTTGAGGCGTAGGGTAGGGCTGGGGTGCAGGCTCCTCCACCCTGGTCACCGTCTGACCACCCTGAATCCTGCTGCGCACCTCTCTGGCAGACACCTCCGCCTTACTGAGGAGGGTGAAGGTCACGTGATAAACCATAGCCAACACCTGAATGTTCACCTTGATGTGGTCCATCCGTGGAATGTGCAGAAACGAGTCACCAGACTCTAAGGCAATACCTGACGACCATTCAGATAGCGAAGGTTTCTTTGGGTCAACAGACTGTGAATCCACATTGGCCAGCACAGCTCGCACATGCAGGCGGGGAGGAGGTCCCGCGTCTACCTGAGGGAATGTGGTGTTGATATGAGGCATGGTGTAGTGACTCCAACCCTTACTGGATACCACCGGCACAGCTTCCAGGACCTCCGTCTCCTCCTGCACTGTCACACCTGGAACAGCAAGCATGCAGTGTTGGTAGTATCATTCAACATCTCAACGTAAAAAGGCAGCAGCATTATTCAACATTTGAAGGTAAAAAGATCAAGTTTTCCTATTATAACCTGAATGGTCAACAGGAAGCTATGTGTTTTGAATTATTGTGGGAACAGCATAATGAGGGTGGCACCTATTTCATCTCTCTCAATGCCTCTATTACAATGATGATGATGATGATGATGATGATGATGATGATGATTGTTTCTGTTGTTGTTATCATTATTGTTGTGTGAAGTCCAGCCAACTTCTCAGAGCCATATGAGAGCTGTAATCTTCTCAAAAAAATACAGACATCTAACCACATTGATGACCTGGAAAAAAGAAAAACCTGGAAAAGAAAACTGAATACACATATCACTGTATTCACACAAACAGCCAAAGGATATGCCCCTGGCACTGGTCATTCCATTCAATTTAGCACCAGGGAAATGAAAAAAAAACAACCAAACCTGAATGCAAAAGCATAAACATACATAAGTGAGTTCGATACAAAAACACCTGAACGAGTAACGACAGTTTCTTACCTGTTCATCTGCATACTATCTAAAAAAAGCAGTAGGTTCAAATACAAACTCTGTGACCTACTTTTAAACTCACTTTGTTCAGACTCTGAGCAAACATTATCCAGTCATCCTTCTTTTAAGACAGGCACTTACTGATTAACCCTTCGACTCCCTCACCCTCTCCACCAGAATCATGCATTCCCCACCATGCCAGCGAAGCAAAAACTTAACCCCTTGACTCCATTACCTTATCCACCAGCACTCTGCAGGAAGCTGGTGGATGGGGTGAGGGAATCAAAGGCTTAGATTTTTGCAGTTGGTGTATAGGGTGCGGGAGTCCAAGGTTAAATCACCTGCTTACTGAATCAGCTACTTACTAAATCAGCTACTTACTAAATCAGCTACTTACTAAATCACCTACTTATTAAATCAGCTACTTATTAAATCACCTACTTATTAAATCACCTACTTATTAAATCAAGTTATTAATTACTAAATCACCTACTGATTAAGTCACCTACTTACTAAATGACCCACTTACTAAATGACCTACTTACTAAATCACCTTACTAAACCACCTACTGATTTAATCACCTACTGATTAAATCACCTACTTATTAAATCACCTTCTTACTAAAGAGTTCGTCATTTTGGCTTTTCTGTTGCTGGTACTACATAGTGGGCGCACCTCCTACTAGTAGGTGCAGTTCCTCATTGATAGAGGCAGTATTTCCTTGCCGTTGACAATGAAGCTTGTCTGCCAAGCAGATGTATGGGAAGGTCCGAAACAACAGTGTATCGTTGATCGTACCCTCCCATTACCACCATCCTGCACTCCAATGGTGGGATCTTTATTCAGGATTTACTCCCTAGATCCACTGTGTTCTGTTAGAAACACGGTAACCTCGAGAAGGATGTGGCTCTTCACCACGGACGGTCATTCATGTATAAGTTCGTTGTCTAATTCCATGATCGTATGTTCACAAAAAATCTTTGCAACTCAGACACGTGAGAGATTGTAACACCATCATTGTATTGCACGTGAAAATGCATATATGGGGTTCATGTGAAGCATTCTAGTGATAAGAACTGTTTTTATTTTGAATGATAGCCAGTCTTCTTCTTAACACAAACACTAAACATTCGTCTCTTTATATCCACTGTCGAGTCTGTGTTGCTCTACAACTCAGAAACATGGACCTAAACAAAGCAGATGGAGAAGAGTCTTGATGGGACGTGTACTCGCATGTTGAGGATGGCATTAAATGTCTCTTGGAAGCAGCACATGACTAGCAAAGAGCTATATGGATACCTCCCTAAAGTTAGTGACAAGATAAGAACACGCAGGCTTTGCCTAGCCGGTCACTGTATGCGATATCCAGAGGAAGTTGCTTCACAACTTGCACTGTGATAGCCAACTGGAGGGAGAGCGAACACGGGAAGGAAGACAACAGATTTCATTGATCTTCTCAAAAGGGACACTGGCCTCGAAAACATCGATGAGATCAAGGCAGCTATGTTGGACAGGAGCAAGTGGAAGGAGTATGTCACAGAGGCTCGATCGGGAGATCGGCCAAACTAACTTCTTACTAAATCACCTACTGATTAAATCATCTACTTACTAAATGACCTAATTAATAAATCACCTACTTACTAAACCACCTACTTACTAAATTGCCTTACTATATCACCTACTTACTAAATCATCTTACTACATCACCTATTGATTAAATCACCTACTGATTAAATCACCTACTTATCAAATCGTCTACTTACTAAATCACCTTACTACATCACCTACTTACTACATCACCTACTGATTAAATCGCCTACTGATTAAATCGCCCACTGATTAAATCGCCTACTGATTAAATCACCCACTGATTTAAATCGCCTACCTACTAAATCACCTACTTACTAAACCACCTTACTATATCACCTACTGATTAAATCGCCTATTGATTAAATCGCCTACTGATTTAAATTGCCTACTTACTAAATCATCTACTTACTAAATCACCTACTGATTAAATCACCTACTGATTAAATCACCTACTTATCGAATCACCTACTTACTAAATCACCTTACTAAATCACCTTCTTACTAAATCACCTACTTACTAAATCACCTACTTACTAAATCACCTAATTACTGAATCATCTACTTACTAAATCACCTATTTACTAAATCACCTACTGATTAAATCACCTACTTACTAAATCACCTACTTATTAAATGAATCATGCATCTTCGGAATGATCAGACTGAACAAGCTTTGTGACCTACCTTTGAAGCTGGCTTTGTTCTGGCTCTGACCATACTGTAGAGGGAAGGGACACAGGTTGTGTATCCAACACATAGGGCTGTGGTCTTGACTGACCACCACATACGTCAATGCTCCCTCCACCGCACACGTTACGCACAGCGACACGCACCCCGCACCACCATCCTCCCCGACCACCGCCACAGTGCTGCGACTTCCCTGAGGACTGCAAGCTATACGCACCGGGATGCTCCATGACGGGGCGGAAGCCCTCATGCTGAAGGTCATGTACAACACAAGTTCTAGGGAATCCGATCCCGAAGGATCTTCCTGTAGCAGCTGCCAGTCCAGTAAAGGCTTGGTGCAATCACTCTGCCCTTGTTTGCTGACAGGCAGGGTGGTGGGATGCACTTTGAAGGACGACTGTGTGATCCGAGTGCTGGACTGAGGTACTGCAAGCAGCTGAGACTGCAGGGTCAAGCCGCTGACGTTGGTCAGCCGCAGACGTTCGCTGATGGTCACCACTCTTATCTTCTGCTTGACTATGGACACCACGGACAGGGGAACTACCTGAAAATCCAGCATAGAATGTAATGAATTTTTTCTAACAACAATGTTGAAACCATCAGTAGACTAATATTAGTCCTGAAACAAAACAAAACTAAACAGCACAAAAAAAACACACAAAACAAAACAAAACAGCACAAAACTAAACAAAACAGCACAAAACAAAACAAAAACGCAAAAATGAACTGATCACTTGTGCTAACCAAAAACACGAGTTCATCAATTGTTTGAATGAAAAAAATCCACTGATCAACCTTTTGAAACACAATACACTCATAATGCACACACTGGGGTAAACTTTCCTCATTCATCGTTCTCTTTCAAAGACCTGTAATATTTACCCCACAATCCTTACTGTGGAAGGAGAAGGACGAATGTTGTATCCAGCACATGCGGGCCTCAGTAGTTCAGTTGGTTGAGCGTCGGATTCACATGCTAATGGTTGTGGGTTTGAATCCCGGGGTGCGCTACATTAAAACTGATCTTCTCACTGTCCCATCTTAACATCATTGTTGTTCAGGTGGTGTCAGTATAGGATTAGATAAGTCCCCCTGTCTCCACTTCCCTGGGATGGTTATCCCCGTCGGCCATATCACCTGAGGTGGGTGTCGACATAAAAACTGAACCAAATCAATCAATAAGGCTGTTGACTGGACTCACCACCATGTAGATTAATGCTCTCTTTACTGCACATCATGCACAGCAACATGCACCCTTCACCGCCATCCACATTGACCACTGCCATAGTGCTGTCCCCTTCCCCCACCTTCTCTTCTCTGTCTGCAATGCTTTAACTTAACCTTTTCACTGATCAGGAAATAAAATTCAAACGAGATCCTGTTTGGCTAGGTTTTCTTGCTAAAAAGGATGTATCTTTTAAAAAATATTCTACTAACTTTATTACCGGAGGAACACCAATAAAAGTAAGTATTTTCTAAAAGATAAACAAATAAAGAATACAAAAGAACTGATGTTACTAAATTTTGTAATTTAAAAAAAAGTATTTGTTGGTGTGTACATTGTGCATAGAAATTAGTCTGATGAACAAGTTTATGAATGAGACAGTCATATACAAACAAAAGAAAAAGTCAATGCAGTCTGTGCTCTGTGGATCCTTTGGTCAGCCAACAGGACTGTTTTCAGGTTGTGGGCTGGGACAAATACCTATCAATTAACATCAGGAAGAGAGTTCTTAAATGTTATATAGAACCAATAATGTTATACGGTTGTGAGGCGAGGACAGTCAACAAGCAAAGCCAGAACAAGATTGAGGCAGCCAAGATGTGGTTTCTAAAAAGAATGTTGACAGTTCCATGGACCGCAAAGAAAACAAACTAGACAGTCTTGAGGGAGGCAGACACAAGATCACTGATAAGGAAGATTAGGAAAAGACAGGCAACATTTATAGGCCATTTTATGAGGAAAGGGGAATTAGAGCACCTGTCACAACAGGAAAGCTGGAGGGAAAGAGAACACCAGGTAGACCCAGGGACAAAATATTGGACGGACTTGCAAGGTGGTTGAGGACAGAGAGGGTGGAAGACATGCGAGCGGCAACAAGGGATAGATACATATGGAGGGCCATGATTCGCCAACGCCATGTAGCAGGGCACATGATGATGATGATGATGATGATGGGCTGGGACTGAACCCAAGACATCAAACCTTGAGTTCTGTCAACAGAACCAAGCAAATCCTGTTTTAAACAACATGGCCTGCATGGGGAATAAAACAACAATCTAAGCGTTATCACAGCGTTCTAACTGATTTAACAGGGGTGGACAAAAAGAAAAAAAAAAAATTAGAGTACAGCTGCTCTATGATCTGTGGATAGATCTGCAGACTAAAAGTGACAGGACTGATCGTATCATTGTATACATCGACAAATCTGAAGAACAGAAACATCTGCACTGTGTGAGGAAACCTGCGATTACCTGAGTCAGTCCCCCAGGTGTCAGGGAGGGGAGCAAGAGCTGTATCTGCACCTGACCATCCAGGAAGAGGACGCGGCCCAGGTCAGAGCTGTAAAGGTGCTGTTCCACTTCATCGCCACTCAGGGGTATGGTCGTGCTTTCCCATACCTGGCCCTCACGTTCACACCCCACTCTCAGTTCCTGCACTCACACATATGAATGCCTTCTTGAATTTACTTTACGACAGATACTGATGTACAATAATAACAAGTATTTTGATTCCATACATGAATTTACAGCAACAGTACTATGAAATTGTGAAGGGAATTAATACTGTAAAGGGAAGTAATCTTACATGGGGTAGGAAAGCACAGTATCAGATGATATATATTGAAAGAGAACATTATACATGTTATGAAGCATACAAAATAGGAAACAAATCAAATACAAGCTGTCCATCTGTCAGACCTGCATAGGCACTGAAAACAGAAATATGTTCTGACCATCTCAGGGACACACTTAAAATATTTTCTAACCACTTCAAAGACAGATTAAAAGTGAAGTTGTAATTTCAGTTTCCTCAAGACAGAGTGACCATGCTAAAAGAAATTTAAAATGCACTAACAATACAGATGACATGTGATGGAAACAGATGCACAATAACCATGGTAAATGCTTTAAAGGTGAAAGGTGTTTACAACCACTCTTTATCATTTATGTCATAATGATAGCTCCCTTCTCCCCTTTCCCGTTTCAAGACCTTGCCAGTGCATAGGGCCTAGGTTTTGTGCAGGCTCAGGAAATCTGTCAGGTAATTGCTGGCAGATTTGGGTGGAGTGCATATGGAGCTGTCCGGGCACGGTGAATCCTTCTTGAAATCAATAACTGGTAGTTATTTTCTCCTGTGTTATCACATTTTTGTTTAAGCTTGATGTTTACAGTAAAAAAATTGAAACGAATACAAGTTTTTATAAAGTTAAAGGTTGTACCACAGCCCTGAGATCCAAAGGGAGTGCAGCTGTTGAAACTTAAACATTCCTTAGGTGAGCACCATGAGGATAATGCCCATCTACTCACCTTCCTTGATTTGTCACCTCCAATCCCTAAACAGGATCAGCAACCCATTTGCAGCTGGGTGGACTGGAGGCATGCACAAAGCCTTCACTGAGCCAGATCACATCCATACAGTCAGAGAGGAAGATGCAAGCTCTACTTCTTTGGAAACCAGACTCTAACGTTTGTGCAGGACGACAGGTGCGTTATTCAGGTGAGCAAATGTCAGACTTCTAACTGGAAGATTCTAGGTTTGATCCACCTGGACATCTCCACCTGGCAGGTCTCCACCTGGGAAGCAGGCCTTTTCAATCCCCAGAAGGTAAGCATATGTGTAGACCTGCAGGTGCCTTATAAAGCCTCTCTGTATGTATTAGCATGAAGAATATCAAATCATGCATATTAACTCTTTGACTACCGCACCCTATCCATCAGCTGCAAAAACTTTACCCTTTAACTCTGACCCTATCCACCAGCCTCCTGCATGAAGCTGGCAGATAGGGTCAGGGAGTCAAAAGTATCAAGTTTTTGCTTTGGCAGCATGGTTGAAATGGAGGATGCTGTTGGACAGGGTGCCTGAGTCAAAGGGTTAAAGGTCCTACCTGTCATGACGGTGTCAGGTGGCTTGTGGAAACATGAGAACACCAGCACCCATGTCCACTGAAGATTCAGTGTGCAGTGAGTCCAAATGAGTTTAGCGAATAGCAATGTACAAGAATTAACCCTTTGACTCCTGCACCCTGCCCACCAGCATCCTGCATTGTCAACCATGCTAGAAAAGCAAAAACTTAACCCTCTGACTTCCACAACCTATCCTCCAGGAAGTTGGTGAATAGGGTGAGAGAATGAAAAGGTTATGTTTTTGCAGTTGGTAGATAGGGTGTGGAAATCAAAGGGATAACTTGTAATAGTAATACTTGAAGTAAGAACTGCAGTGTGTGAACTAGTGGTTAAAGCATCTGCCTATAATGCAAGAAACCCAGGTTCAAATCACACATCAGACAGGACTTTTTCTTCTCCCTCCATTAAAATCTGGTGGTCTAAATGCATACAGTCCGATATCGCACAGTATTTGAAGCCAAAATCCACCTTCATACGCAAAAAGAAAAAAAAAAAAGAAAAAGGTGGCACCACTCTGCGGCAACATGCTTTCCCCAGGAAGAAGAGCCCAGATTTTATATGGCAAAGTCATAATGACATAAAAAAAAAAAGACAAACACAACCCCTCGCCCCCTAATATATAAGGTATAAACAATTTTACCTCCATGGCTGGTGGCGCCACAGTACAGCCCTGCGGGAGAGTCAATCGGTGAGTGGCGGTGAGCAAAACAAGGGGGAGAGGGGTGAGATTGGTGAGCAGACACCAGGGGGAGATGTCGACCAGCAAGGTGTTGCAACCAGGTAGGTACTGTGACAGCTGGATGTTCAGGTCAACCCCTGCCTGCTCCACTTCACTCCATCGCATATCCTCGTACACACTGCGATACAAATGTGAGGGGATAAAAAAATCTCTATCTAATGCTGATTTTGTAGTTATAAAAATTAATTTCAGTTTGTCTTGTGTCAGCAATAAACATACCTGTACTAGACTTCAATGAGACATCACAGTGATGTTGCCTTATGTTTGATTGATTGACTGATTTGGTTCAGTTTTTACATCGCACCCACCTCAGTGCTATGGCCAATGGGGATAACCATTCCAAGGAAGTGGGGGAAGGGGGAAGGGGGACCTATCTAATCCTATACTTACACCACCAGAACAGCAATGATGCTAAGACGGGATAGCCCCGGGATTCCAACCCACAAGCATTAGCATGTGAATCCAACGCTCAATTAGCTGAGCTACTGGGGCCCATGTTGCCTTACGTGCAGTGCTGTTGCTTTATGTGCTGTGCTGTTACCTTATGTGCTGTGCTGTTGACTTATGTGCTGTGCTGTTACTCTTATGTGCTGTGCTGTTGACTTATGTGCTGTGCTGTTACCTTATGTGCTGTGCTGTTGACTTATGTGCTGTGATGTTGCCTTATGTGCAGTACTGTTGCCTTATGTGCTGTGATGTTGCCTTATGTGCTGTGCTGTTGACTTATGTGCTGTGCTGTTGACTTATGTGCTGTGATGTTGCCTTATGTGCTGTGATGTTGACTTATGTGCTGTGATGTTGACTTATGTGCTGTGATGTTGCCTTATGTGCGTACTGTTGCCTTATGTGCTGTGATGTTGACTTATGTGCTGTGCTGTTGCCTTATGTGCTGTCTGTTGACTTATGTGCTGTGATGTTGCCTTATGTGCTGTGATGTTGCCTTATGTGCTGTACTGTTGCCTTATGTGCTGTGATGTTGCCTTATGTGCGTATGTTGCCTTATGTGCTGTGATGTTGACTTATGTGCTGTGATGTTGCCTTATGTGCTGTGATGTTGACTTATGTGCTGTGATTGGTTTGACTTCTTATGTGCAGTACTGTTGCCTTATTAGTGCTGTGATGTTGCCTTATGTGCTGTGATGTTGCTTATGTGCTGTGATGTTGCCTTATGTGCTGTGATGTTGACTTATGTGCTGTATGTTGCCTTATGTGCGTACTGTTGACTTATGTGCTGTGATGTTGCCTTATGTGCTGTGCTGTTGACTTATGTGCTGTGATGTTGCCTTATGTGCTGTGATGTTGCCTTATGTGCAGTACTGTTGCCTTATGTGCTGTGATGTTGCTTATGTGCTGTGATGTTGCCTTATGTGGCTGTTGATGTGTGCCTTATGTGCTGTGATGTTGACTTATGTGCTGTGATGTTGCCTTATGTGCTGTGATGTTGCCTTATGTGCTGTCTGTTGCCTTATGTGCTGTGATGTTGACTTATGTGCTGTGATGTTGCCTTATGTGCTGTGTTTGCCTTATGTGCGTGATGTTGCCTTATGTGCAGTACTGTTGCCTTATGTGCTGTGATGTTGACTTATGTGCTGTGATGTTGCCTTATGTGCGTGTGACTGTTGCCTTATGTGCAGTACTGTTGACTTATGTGCTGTGATGTTGCCTTATGTGCTGTGATGTTGACTTATGTGCTGTGATGTTGCCTTATTGTGCTATGTGCTGATGTTGACTTATGTGCTGTGATGTTGACTTATGTGCTGTGATATTGACTTATGTGCTGTGATGTTGCCTTATGTTGCTGTACTGTTGACTTATGTGCTGTGATATTGACTTATGTGCTGTGATTGTTGACTTATGTGCTGTGATTTGACCTTATGTGCTGTGATTTGCCTTATGTGCTTGTGATGGTTGACTTATGTGCATGTGCTGTTGCCTTATGTGCTGTGATATTGACTTATGTGCTGTGATGTTGACCTTATGTGCTGTGATGTTGCCTTATGTGCTGTGATGTTGACCTTATGTGCTGTGATGTTGACTTATGTGCTGTGCTGTTGCTTATGTGTGTGATTGCCTTATGTGCTGTGATGTGACTAGTGCTGTACTGTTGCCTTATGTGCTGTGATATTGCCTTATGTGCTGTGATGTTGCCTTATGTGCTGTGATGTTGCCTTATGTGCTGTGAGTTGCCTTATGTGCTGTGATGTTGCTTATGTGCAGTACTGTTGCCTTATGTGCTGTGATGTTGCCTTATGTGCTGTGATGTTGACTTATGTGCTGTGATGTTGACTTATGTGCAGTACTGTTGCCTTATGTGCAGTATGTTGACTTATGTGCTGTGATATTGCCTTATGTGCTGTGATGTTGACCTTATGTGCTGTGCATGTTGCCTTATGTGCTGTGATATTGCCTTATGTGCTGTGATGTTGACTTATGTGCTGTGCTGTTGCTTATGTGCAGTACTGTTGACTTATGTGCTGTGATGTTGACTTATGTGCTGTGCTGTTGACTTATGTGCTGTGACGTTTGACTTATGTGCTGTGCATGTTGACTTATGTGCTGTGCTGTTGACTTATGTGCTGTGCTGTTGACTTATGTGCTGTGACGTTGACTTATGTGCTGTGCTGTTGACTTATGTGCTGTGCTGTTGCTTTATGTGTTGTACTGTTGCCTTGTGTTGTGATGTTGCCTTATGTGTTGTGATGTTGCCTTATGTGTTGTGCTGTTACCTTATGTGTTGTACTGTTACTTTATGTGCTGTTACCTTATGTGTTGTACTGTTACTTTATGTGTTGTGCTGTTAGCCTTATGTGTTGTGCCGTTGCCTTTGTGTTGTACTGTTGACTTATGTGTTGTACTGTTACCTTATGTGTTGTGCTGTTACCTTTATGTGTTGTGCTGTTGCTTTATGTGTTGTGCTGTTGCTTTATGTGTTGTACTGTTGCCTTTGTGTTGTGTTGTTAGCTTTGTGTTGTGCTGTTGCCTTATGTGTTGTGCTGTTACTTTATGTGTTGTACTGTTGCTTTATGTGTTGTGCTATTGCTTTATGTGTTGTACTGTTGACTTTATGTGTTGTACTGTTATTTTATGTGTTGTACTGTTGCTTTATGTGTTGTGCTGTACTTATTGTTGTACTGTTACTTATGTGTTGAACTGTTACTTTATGTGTTGTACTGTTACTTTATGTGTTGTACTGTGCTTATGTTTACTGTTACTTATGTGTTGTGCTGTTACTTATGTGTTGTGCTGTTGCTTATGTGTTGTGCGTTACCTTATGTGCTGCTATGACTCAGCTACATTCTTAGTGTTTCTGTCATTCCACACAGCTAGAGGCTTGTCTCTTTCAAGCGTGGGAGGTGAAGTTTTTGCGAGACATGCTAGGAAGGTGTATTTCTTTTTTCCACTTCATGGCAAGAGTGGTGAGGTACTGGCTACCTAGGTAAGGGAGGCAGTACTGAGAGGATCTCTCCAGCAAAGTAATGATGGCAGTTGCTGAAATCTATTTCAGCCTTGTGTCCTTTTCACTGCACACTACTGTTTTTGCCCTCGCCCCTTGCTACATGCATGCGAGCATATGAGTGAGAAACAAGCCTCAGGAGTGGGAGTGTGAGACTCACTTTTGTGACTGCAAGCAGAGTCAAATGATTCGTAGTTTAAGTCTCCCTCTCACTCTAAGTACGCTGGTACATTAGAACATGTAGTCTTTGATTGTAAATATTTCCTGCTCTCCAATTTTGAAGAGAAGCAAGTACAGATGTACATACAAATGTGGTTAGCGTTATATGAAGCCAATAGTACATTGTTCAGTCACACAGATTGTAACACCACACTGAAGATGTCTCAAAACAAAAATAAACATCTACAAAGCTTCTACATGTCTGCAAGCTGTTTCTTGATCAGGATGTATTATATATTTTTGACTACTTCTCTACTGTGTATTCACTGATCTCTATGAGAGGAATCTGTGCCAAGAAAAAATGATGATCCATACCAACTTGACCCATTTCACACTTTTCATTTTATTTTTGACCCAGCTGCTACACAAACATTCAATCACTCAAGAAAAATAACCTAACAAAATGATACATTATAAGAAAATTAAAATCATAATGCGCACACTGCCCATAGCAGTACATTCATGTCAACTCTGACCCGCTCGCCAATCAATGTGGTTAATGCATTTGAAAGTGGCCTGAAAATTAGACTTTTAAAACATTTGATCATAATTTATGGCTGCAAAGCCTGGACTCTCGGAAAAACTGATTGCAGAAGAAATGAGGCAGCAGAGATGTGGTTTTATTGGAGACTACTACATATCAAATAGACAGACAGAAGAACTAATGAAAGATCCTAGATGAACTTGATACCACAAAAACTACTAGCAGATATCAACAAGAGAAGACTAAAAGACATTGGATGTGTGTCACGCAACAAGAACACAGACTTCATGGCAACCATCTTCTCAGGAAAAACAGTTGCATAAAGGAAGAAAGGCAGACCTCCAATCTCATACATTGAGAACATAGCCAACATCAGTGGCCTAAACATTCAAGAAATTGTTCACAAAAGTCAAGACAGAGCGCCCTGGAAGGAGATGGTGGTATCCAGATGTGCAGCGGCCAACACTGAACCGGTGACGTCAACAGGTGAGGCAGGTGAGAGGCAGCACTGAAGCTGGGACAGAAAAAAAACAAAAAACAAAAAAAACTGAATTGTTTCAAATAGCAATGGGACTGACCTGGAAGACTGTACCAGGTTATAGGGCCAGTCCGTGGCCATGGAGGGAGCATGCTGTTGACACAGGGACTGTATGTTGACCTCAGTCACCCCAACCTGTTCCACCTGGTCCACAAGACCACTGGACAGCACCACAGGCGGACTGGACTCTACCATGTCGGGCCTGAACATGAAAGAATGAAAATTTATTTATTTGTGTATTCATTTGTTTGTTTACTTATTGGCCTTTTTTCATTTATGTTATCTGGTCAACAATCCTGCTGCACAGTGTTACCACAAAGGGACTTGACTCTGCCATGTCTGTCTCATTAAAAAGGAATGGACAAGATCAATTAAGGCAGCATATGCAGAAACAGACTTACATCCATCCATCCATCCATTCGTCTAGACCATCCATTAATCATATTAATCCATAACTCACTCACTCAATATTCATCCATCCATCCATCCATCAATCTAGTCCATCTATTAATCAAATTAATCCATCACTCACTCACTCAATTTTCAGCATCCCAAAATTTAAACTCACTGTTAAACTACAACAGGAAATAGGTTGCATGCATGATTGTTTATGGAAAACATCAAAATCGTCAGCTAATGGTAATAACAAAAAATACAACTGATTTCATGTGAACTTCAACGTCATAATCTTCTGAAACATAATATACCAATCAACATACAATCGCAACAACAGAACCAACCAATAAGTTCACACTACTACAAGCATGCCTTACAATGTGTTAAAACATGTATTTTAGCTTTTCTTCTGCATTATCTATTGCATCTGTTGCTTGAAACGTGATTTTAATCATGCGCAATAAAAGGCAAATTTTGAACTCCTTCCCTGCCACCTTACTTGTTGACTTTTCCATTGCTGCCTGCCAGGACAAAATCTTGCTTTTTTCGGAACATTCACTAATTTGTTCACTGCTCATTCATTTCGTAAGATATCTTTTCAGTTTTTGGCATGTCTTTTCCTTATACCCTTGGCTATGGTTTGATGTCATAGTTATTTGATTTGGTTGAAAAATAGTACGATGATTAGAGCTGATATAATGAGCCTTTTTCTAAAAAAAAAAAATGCTTTCGGAACATACATACACACACAGTAGCTCATAAAACTACATAAAACAGAGCAAAATTTGTTTTTTGTATATACTAAACATCAAGTGAAAAAGTTTTCTTCTTATTACTCCCTGTGAATGTTTTTCTATGCAACAGTCAATAAGTTCTTGGGTGTAGCACAGTGGAGGAAAAGACAGAATATGCAGTTGCTCTGCCATTTTGAATCTCATTATCGGGTTTGTCACTTTCCGATGCTAATTAGACTAATATTCAATTCTCTGAATGGTCAAAGGAACAAACTGCACTTTAACATCTCCACAAGAGGTTGGCCAAGTTTCTAGTGTTATCTCCCATTTATCCCCTGAAATTTCGATGTCGAAAATCACCGTGGTAGACAGGTTACAGGCGTATGGATATGTCAAAATGGTTCCTAGTAGACACGGCATAAGCAGGGAAGAGGTTAAAAAGTGAGCTACATCACTGATCATTTTCAATCAATTTAATCGAAGAGGTAGGGGTGAGGGTGCAAGCAGACAGACCCAAGCTTGAAGGACAGCTGGTGCGTGATGTCTCCCCCTGTACAATGCAGCTGGTATTCCTGACCTTGACCCGCGACCTCCAGCATCTGCTGTTGCTTGCTGTGGGGTGATAGCAGGCGGGCATGCAGTGGCAATGGCAGATGGGACCTCAACACGTACAGAGGAGACAGGAATATCTGAAGAAAAAGTAAATAACATTATGAAAAATCAAACCAAAAAAATCAAGAAAACAAACGTGCAAAATGGTTAGATAAAGTACATAAATGACTTTCTTAAATCATTAAATAGTGAATCTTAAAATAAGTAATCAATAAAGAAAAAAATGACTGACAGGACTGATACAAAAAGCAAATACAAAACAAAACAAAAAAACACCTCCACATTAACACCATCCAGCAAAAACACATGCATTTTTTAGTCTGCATAAATCTGTATTGTTACTGTATTGAAAAAAACATTTACAGCAAACATAATAAACACAGAAAGGTTTGTAAATACTGAAATTAAGCAAATAAAAAAATTTCATGTTTTTTTTAAAAAAATCTCCAAAAACCAACAATCTCACATAAAAAATGTCCAAATTAAGCAACAATCTCATATGAAAAATATCCCAATTAAGCAATAATCTCATATCTAAAAAAATATCCCAATTGAGCAACAATCTCACATAGAAATATCCCAATTAAGCAACAATCCCTTATCAAAAATATCCAAATTAAGCAAAATCCTGACATTTGAAAATACCCCATTTAAGCAACAATCTCATAAAAAATATCCTAATAAAGCAACAATCTCACATTCCCCCCCCCCCCCCCAAATTAAGCAACAATCTCATATTTTATAAAATCAAAATTAAGCAACTATCCCACATAAAAAACATCCCAATTAAGCAACAATGTAACTTAAAAAAACAACAACAACAAAGCAACAATCTCACATCAAAAATATCCAAATTAAGCTAAAGCCTCACATTTAAAAATACCCCATTTAAGCAACAATCTCATAATAAAAGATATCCCAATAAGCAACAATCTCACCCCCACCCCCACCCCCAAAAGCAACAATCTCATTAAAAAAAACAACAATTAAGCAACAATCTCACCCCCAAATCTCATTTAAAAAACCAATCAAGCAACAATCTCACATAAATAATTAAAAAAAACAAAAACAATCTCATTAAAAAAAAAAAAACCAATCAAGCAACAATCTCACATGAAAAAACACACCAATTAAACAACATTCTAACATTAAAAAAAATGACAACAACAAAGCAACAATCTCACATCAAAAATATCCAAATTACATAACAATCTCATATAAAAATATCCTAAGTAAACAACAATCTAATATTGGAAAAAAATCCAATTTAGTAACAATCTCACATAACAAAAAATCCCAATTAAGCAACAATCTCTCTCACACACACACACACAAACCCAATTAAGCAGCAATCTCATGTAAAAAAAATCCACTTAAATAAAATATCCCAATTAAGCAACAAACTTATATAAGAATATCCAAATGAAGCAACAATCTCATATCAGAAATATCCAAATTATGCAACAATCTCACATAACAAAAAATCCCAATTAAGCAGCAATCTCACACACACACACACAAACCCAATTAAGCAGCAATCTCATGTAAAAAAAAAATCCACTTAAATAAAATATCCCAATTAAGCAACAAACTTATATAAGAATATCCAAATGAAGCAACAATCTCATATCAGAAATATCCAAATTATGCAACAATCTCACATCCAAACCAAATAACAATCTCACATTAAAAGTATCTGAACTAAACAACAATCTTACCAGTTTTTGCCTTGTCTCGTTGAAGTTCTGACAGAAAATTCTGCACCACACATGAAAGTAGGACGATCCGTCTGGCAACAATACCTGAAACACAAATCAGAAAATAATGCTGTTAATGAACTATAGATCAATAAGGTCTATCAAACCTAAAATAAAACAAACGACACACATATACTCACCCACAAATTCACTGAAATACATACATAACATATTGTAATGGCAAATACATAATTTATTTCCTAGACGAAGTAACAATGACCTGAGAAAAATTTCAAAAGATGTAATCAAGAAAGAAAAAAATGACACCCACCATGCAATAGGTGAACAGTAATTTATCCCACATCTTGTAACAAACATGGCAAGAATTTCACCTGCGAAATGTCAAGAATACTGGTCATCAGAGCAAAAGTATAATTATCTAAGCCGAAAGATCATGTTCAAAAGCGATGACAGTCCACAGTTCTGAGCCCAGTGTTTACTCAAGAGAGCGAAAGTATAATTATCTAAGCCGAAAGATCATGTTCAAAAGCAATAAGCGTCCACAGTTCTGAACCCAGTGTTTGCTCAAGAGAGCGAAAGTATAATTATCTAAGCCGAAAGATCACATTCAAAAGCAATGAGTCCACAGTTTTGAGCTTAGTGTTTGCTCAAGAGAGCAAAAGTATAATTATCTAAACCGAAAGATCACATTCAAAAGCAATAAGAGTCCACAGTTTTGAGCCCAGTGTTTGCTCAAGAGAATGAAAGAATAATTAATTACCTAAGCCGAAAGATCACATTCAAAAGCAATGAGAGTCCACAATTTTGAGCCCAGTGTTTGCTCAAGAGAGCGAAAGTATAATTATCTAAACAGAAAGATCATGTTCAAAAGCAATGACAGTCCACAGTTCTGAGCCCAGTGTTTACTCAAGAGAGCGAAAGTATAATTATCTAAACAGAAAGATCATGTTCAAAAGCAATAAGAGTCCACAGTTTTGAGCCCAGTGTTTACTCAAGAGAGCGAAAGTATAATTATCTAAACAGAAAGATCATGTTCAAAAGCAATGAGAGTCCACAGTTTTGAGCCCAGTGTTTGCTCAAGAGAGCGAAAGTATAATTATCTAAACAGAAAGATCATGTTCAAAAGCAATAAGAGTCCACAGTTTTGAGCCCAGTGTTTGCTCAAGAGAGCGAAAGTATAATTATCTAAACCGAAAGATCATGTTCAAAAGCGATGAGAGTCCACAGTTTTGAGCTTAGTGTTTGCTCAAGAGAGCGAAAGTATAATTATCTAAACAGAAAGATCATGTTCAAAAGCAATAAGAGTCCACAGTTTTGAGCCCAGTGTTTGCTCAAGAGAGCGAAAGTATAATTATCTAAACAGAAAGATCATGTTCAAAAGCGATGAGAGTCCACAGTTTTGAGCTTAGTGTTTACTCAAGAGAGCGAAAGTATAATTATCTAAACCGAAAGATCACATTCAAAAGCAATAAGAGTCCACAGTTTTGAGCCCAGTGTTTGCTCAAGAGAATGAAAGAATAATTAATTACCTAAGCCGAAAGATCACATTCAAAAGCAATGAGAGTCCACAATTTTGAGCCCAGTGTTTGCTCAAGAGAGCGAAAGTATAATTATCTAAACCGAAAGATCATGTTCAAAAGCAATGACAGTCCACAGTTCTGAGCCCAGTGTTTACTCAAGAGAGCGAAAGTATAATTATCTAAACAGAAAGATCATGTTCAAAAGCAATAAGAGTCCACAGTTTTGAGCCCAGTGTTTACTCAAGAGAGCGAAAGTATAATTATCTAAACAGAAAGATCATGTTCAAAAGCAATGAGAGTCCACAGTTTTGAGCCCAGTGTTTGCTCAAGAGAGCGAAAGTATAATTATCTAAACAGAAAGATCATGTTCAAAAGCAATAAGAGTCCACAGTTTTGAGCCCAGTGTTTGCTCAAGAGAGCGAAAGTATAATTATCTAAACCGAAAGATCATGTTCAAAAGCGATGAGAGTCCACAGTTTTGAGCTTAGTGTTTGCTCAAGAGAGCGAAAGTATAATTATCTAAACAGAAAGATCATGTTCAAAAGCAATAAGAGTCCACAGTTTTGAGCCCAGTGTTTGCTCAAGAGAGCGAAAGTATAATTATCTAAACAGAAAGATCATGTTCAAAAGCGATGAGAGTCCACAGTTTTGAGCTTAGTGTTTACTCAAGAGAGCGAAAGTATAATTATCTAAACCGAAAGATCATGTTCAAAAGCAATGAGAGTCCGCAGTTTTGAGCCCAGTGTTTGCTCAAGAGAGATTTGTTGCATTGAGACAATTCCATATGTGCTCCACGCAAATCTGCCAGCAGTTATCTGACAAACTCCTAAAAAAACCCTGTAAAAACCATCTGTGTGCTGCCAAGGTCTTGAAATGGGGATGGGTACAAGACATATCAAACGCTAACCTGACACCATCAGAACGATTGAAGCATTAATATGATGGGCAGTGAACAAACAGTGATTTTTTTTTTTTTTTTTTTTTTTTTTTTGCAAGATGAAGCTGAACTTGCGACCTGAAATCCTGAGTCCATGGCTCTATCAAAATAAAAGTAACACGAGAATACTGCGAAGACGCTGACATAAGATCTCAAAGTAAAACATGTATAACATCTTGGCCAGCAGAAATAAACATCCAGGATAAAATCATACAAATTTTTATGATCATGAAATAGTCTATTGATGAACAAAAATGCTGAATATGAATTTTCAAATACCTACGGAACAGTACTCCAACACAATATGTAGGACATAGTCCTGTTTGCTACAACTAAAAAACTACTATGACCACTAGTATTACTGATAATATTAATGAAGATTCATATAGTGCAACATCTCAGGAAGCAAGCTCCTAAGCACTTTGCCTTTTAGAAAATGTTACATATAAAAACATAAGCCAACGATAAATCAATGATATGACACAGAACAAACAACAACAACAACAACAGTATTGCACATATATGATCCCAGAATACTCTGATATGAATACATTCATACAAACCCACATGTAGACATCCAAAAGTATGTATGCACAAACACTTACACAGGGACTCTTGCTGGTGAATACATATATACTGATGCAGGCTTGCAAACAACTTGATGAAACATACGCTCAACTCACAGGGTAGGTCTTTTGGTCATGAGCTATTGGCAGGATAAACCCTATGGAAAACCCAGAGGGCTGAAGTCAGCTTTCTAAGCATCTTCTAACAAACCTTGGTACCATGCATATAATGCACTTGTCTGCATGGTCATCTATATCAGATAAGAATGATGCTTGCCCATTGTGGTCACTCCAGGTGGAGTGGTGCTGGGTCCTGAGCCTTAACACGATCCACTTTCAGCTACTGAAGGCTCCTCTGATCCATCTTGTCATGTCAGGGGATGTGGAAGGAAAGGTACTGGCTGAACAATGACATGCAAATATTCCAGACAGCAAAAGACCCTTCATCCTTACCTTGATGAGTGTGTTGGTGTGCATGGCGTGACCACTGAGGTGCAGAGTGTGTGACCACGGCAGCTGGTAACCGGCCAGACGTACGCTGACCCCCGTCATGTCCTCGTGCTCCACCACCAGGGAGGTTGTGGCCTCACCCCCCTCCACCCTCGACACACGCTCTGTCTCCCCATCCTCCCCATCACGTAGCTGAAAACGCACCTCCAGGGCCTGAGAGAGGCGGCTGCACACCAGAAACTGGCCACTCACCGTCACCTGTGATCAGACAATAGGAAAATGATGAGGACTTTTTTCCCTCAAATCTCTTATCTAACCCTTTGACTCCCACACACGGTTGTTTAGGGGTGATCACTTAGTTTCGTCCCGCGGCAGCAGCTGTAGCAGCGCAAAGCCCACTGAGTGCTGCCCTGACCTAGAAATTCGAGTTCTAGCTCCGCCTTGTTACCGGCGATCTCGCTACGCCGTATAAGCGCAGTAGTAACTATTACAAACAAGTAACTTCAGTTTTCCACTAATTTTCTCAAGAGCTTTGTTTGTATTGATCTGTAATGTGTATCATTAAAAAGATGAGATTTTTCTCAATAAAATGATATGTAACTCAACACGTTACGTGCATGTAAGCGTCCAACTAAACGCACAGAGAAGAAAGAGAATGAAAGACGGTGCTGACATGATTTTCAATCTTCGACCGTGAAATGATCTATGTTCCAACGCTGGTAAAATCCAAATGCCAGTTCTCAAATGAAAGTAAAGGCACACATTAGAAGAATGTTGTCTGTAAAGGATGGCTGTTTTTCATTTTTCATGTTTCGCGGCTTAGGGGCCACGTATAGCGTATCGTAATAACACATGTGACAGCTAAGGTAAACAGGGATGCCGGCGAGGCGGTTGGTGGTTACTGGTTCTGGCAGCTCATTAATCTTTAGAGTCTTCAGTGAATGTTGGTATCATTTCAGTCTCTGGATAACGCTTACCACGTACACACTGTGCAGAATTCCTCTGTGCTTGATAATTGTGTATAGTGTTGCCTTGGACATTTTCGTTTGAAATATCAGTGTACTGAGACGACCAGAGTCAGGTTTTGCATGTTGTAGTTGTTGATTATCTCTGTTTATTTTCTGTGTGTGTGTGTGTGTGTGTGTGTGTGTGTGTGTGTGTGTGTGTGTGTGTGTGTGTGTGTGTGTGTGTGTGTGTGTGTGTGTGTGTGTGTGTGTGTGCACATTTCATGAGTGAGACAATTAGTAAGGGCCCAAAGACATTAAGCGAAGTGCAAAGTATTCCTCTCTCTCTCTCTCTCTCTGTCTGCCTGTCTGCCTGTCTGTCTGTCTGTCTGTCTGTCTGCTTGGATGTTTATGTGTATGCATTTCATGAATGAAATAAGTAATTAAAGACTTTTGAGTATTATTATCATTGTTAAGCAAAATACATAGTATTCTTGTGTGTGTGTGTGTGTGTGTGTGTGTGTGTGTGTGTGTGTGTGTGTGTGTGTGTGTGTGTGTGTGTGTGTGTGTGTGTGTGTGTGTGTGTGTGTGTGTGTGTGTGGAGAGAGAGAGAACGACAGACAGGCAGACAGAAAGATTCCAGTGTAGTTAAGTGGGTATGATATTCAGGAGTTTTTATTTCTTTTTAATACCAGTGAACCTAAAGTTCTCGTAAATGTATTAAGTTTTCTCTCCCTCCTCTCCCCCTCTCTCTCCCTCTATCGCTCTCTGTGTCTTTCCATTTTTTTTAATGAATGGTCGTCTCAGTATCGTGATCCCAATGTTGACTCTTGCACGGACATGTGTGTATACGTTCCTACTATGGCAGTAAGGAGACTGCGGTATACAAGACTATCAGTGAAATGTTGGTGCTAGTGTGAAGGATAATGGAGTCTATGCCGTTATCAGTGATCTCGATTTACCCACCGCTACCTCCACAAGAAGCCAAAAAAGATCCGTCTGGTAAGTCAGTCTGTTAAAACATACTTTACTCTTCCTCTGTATGTGTTTCTTTCTGCTGTAATAACTGGTGAACTCTTGTTTTCGTTGTTGAAAGTTGGCTTATTTTTCTCATGAAACAGTGAAGGCGCGATATTTTCAGAATCGTTCTCCTCCTTTTCTGTGTAATCCCGTTACGCATTATGGCAACAAATCAGTTCGTGTTTGATATCTATGTGTAGGGCAGAGAGTCTACTTGTCAGTAAGATTAATAATTACATATATGGCTAGATGACCAAAGCAGTATTGCGGGAAATGTAGAAACAGTAGTAATCACGGCACACAAAGGCAGCCACACAGTCCCGCTTGCCTACCGATGACTCACAGCTCAAAACCGCTGACGGGCCGTGTAGCGCAGCGGGTAAGCAGGAAAACACGCCTCTCGCATGCGAATCGCTGGCACCGTGTCCGAAAACTAAGTGATCGCCCGGCGGCCGGTTTAAACAGCCGTGCACACCCTATCTATCAACAGCAAAAAACATAACCCTTTGATTCCCTCACCCTATCCACCAACTTTCCGCAGGAACCTGATGGATAGGGTGAGGAAAACAAAGGATTAAGTTTTTGCTTTGTTAGCATGTTTGGCAAATGCAGGATGCTGGTGGACAGGGTGTGGGAGTCAAAGGGTTAACTAGTACATTTACCAAATCAAAAAACCCTGTTCTTCTTTTGGCTACAGTCCCCCTAGGCACCTAATGCACCTATATCCTTGGGAAGTTTACAGCTGGGCTAAACTGTTGAGAGGAGGATCACCTGTTACTCCCCACCCCACTCAAACAGATGCCCTACCTCCACCAGCCTGAGCTTCTCTTCCCTGGCAGAATGGAAGGAGCTCACAAGTAACTCCTCACCACATCCACATCGCCCAATGCTTCCTACAAGGCCTGTCGCTCCTTTGTAATGGCGCTACAGACCTCTCCCCTGGACCCCTCAAATAAGAACCTCCTTTGGGACGACAACACGAGGTTCATGGGATCCATTATTGACAACACAGTGGCATATACCACTGATTACCTGGCCCAGCTCCACCAGAACATGATCTGGGCCCTGTAAGTCAAGATGCTTAGGCCCTATTTTCCCTGATGATGACCAGGGGGGGGGGGGGGGGGGGCCTTCCGTGCTATACCTCCTCAAGCTCGATCCTGCTTTGGTAACTATGCCAGGACCAGCATGCAACCTTAGGGAACGGAATGTCAGGAGACCACCATCTCATCATCCCAGGTGACCAAACCAACCATCCTCCCGGCACCCACATCCACACAATTCAGGTGTGGAAATGATATTTTGTAAGTGAAGACTGCTTCAATACTCTGCCATACTTAATGAGGTCCGAGTTTTATGTCCTGAGTTTCCCCTATAGGGATTAACTGAACTCAAGAGAAAATTCCATAGGTGCTTCACTCAAATCTGCCAGTAATTATCTGGCAAAACCCTATGAAGCACTACGCCAACGCCACCAGAATGACTGGAGCATCAACCCTGTCAGCCCTGACCCAAGGGAGCTAAACTGTGGCCTGGCCTGAGCTGTAAGGCATTTTACATTAGTGTCTGTTTCTGATAAGCTGGGAACTGAACAACTCAAGTTGTTGTTATTGTTATTGTTATTTATGTTTAAAATCCAGCTGACTGTGTAGAGCCATATCAGGGCTATAACTATTTCAAAACATACACAGTACTTCAACAGGGGAAAAGAAAAGGGAAAGAAAATTAAGTACAAGTATCAATTCGTTCAAACACACAATCTAAGGAGATGCCCCTGGCATTGACCATTCTGTCCAATTTACTGAACAGGGGATTTTTAAAAAATCAAGTGGAAATCCCTGATAAGAATATGATCTCTGAGGGTAAAGATGGGAACAAAACAGACAAATTTTAATGCTGCAGGATAGGATTGAACTCCAGATATCCAATTTGGAGCCTATGGTTCTTTCAAGGGAGCCAGTCAGCCTGCATAAAATCTGTGGCCTGCCAAAGGGTCATGTCCACAACCTCCGCATTATTGACAGTACACTCTAGCCAACTAAACTCATGAAACAACTGTGACCCATCAGAGGGCTAGATCATTTCCCCAGCATCATCAGAACAGCACTCTAACTAAACTAAACTAATAAAACAATTGTGACCAACTGAGGGCTAGACCTATATCACCCTGCATTATCAGTACACAACACTCTAACCAACTAAACTAATAAAACAATTGTGACCCATCCGAGGGCAAGACCCATCCCCCCCCCCCCCACCCTGCATTATCAGTACAACACCAACCAATTAAACTAATAAAACAATTGTGACCATCCAAAGGCTAGACTCATTACCCCTGTATTATCAGCAGTATACTCTAACCAACTTAACTAATAAAACAATTGTGACCCGTTCAAGGGCAAGACCCATCCCCCCCCCCCCCCCCTGCATTATCAGTACAACACTAACTAAACTAATAAAACAACTGTGACCATCTGAGGGCCAGACCCCCCCCCCGCTGCATTATCAGCAGTACACTCTAACCAACTAAACTAATAAAACAATCGTGACCATCCAAGGGCTAAACCCATCCCCTCTGCATTGTCAGCAGTACATTCTAACCAACTAAACTAATAAAACAATTGTGACCATCCGAGGGAGAGAATTACCCCATCCCCCACCCCTGCATTACTGGCAGCACACTCGAGTCAACTAGACGAATAAAATAAGGGGACCCATCTGAGGGCTAAACCCATTCCCTTTGAATTATCATCACAACACTCTAATGAACTAAACTAATAAAAAACTGTGACACCCCCCCACCCCCCACACACACAGTCACTCACATACACACACTTTCACACAAACACACACACACACATTCCCTCACACACACACACCCACTTATCCACTCATGCACACACTCATACACATACAGACTCACTTTCTCTCTCTCTCACTCCACACGCACACATTCACCTGTTCACATACACACATGCACATACACACACACACACAAAAAACACACACCACATTCACTTACTCCCCCCACCCCCATACCCACATCACACACATACAGATTTCAAAGCTACACCTGTTTGTGTATGGGCGAGAGTTGCGTGATCTGCACGATGAGAGTATAGCGCTGGTCCCTGGCTCGCACCACACGCACGCAGTGACCCTCAGTGCTGACATCGATCGGAGTGCACCATCGCCATGTCGTGTGATCCAAGCACAAGTGTACTTGCTGCAAAATAATAACAAACAGTATGGGTAAGTCTGTATATCTGGCACTGGCCCCTTTCAGACTGAGCTCTAAGTGTTTTGCAAGAAATATAGAAAGTAATATTAACCCTGTGACTCCCACGCTCTATCCACCAACTGCAAAAACTTAACCCTTTGATTCCCTCACCCTACCAACCAGCTACTTAACCCTTTGATTTCCTCACGCTATCAACCAGTTTTCTGCAGGAAGCTGGTGGATAGGATGAGGGAATCAAAGGGTTAAGTTTTTGCTTCACTAGCATGGTTGACAATACAGGATGCTGGTAGACAGGGCATGGGAGCCAAAGGGTTAAGAACAATACCACTACCATGCAAACACATAGGATAATCCATATTATGCAAACACATAAATAATATCAATTGAAAAAACACACAAGTGAGCTTTATTATCTCTCAATAAGAAATCATGCGAGGAGTAAGCACAATAGTTTTAATATATTCTATATACATGTACATACATTATCACAATACACACAATGTATAGAACTGTATGCATAAGACACATGAATGCATATATATATACATATGTATGTACAAATACACACACACAAGTGCACACACAAGTGCACAAACAAGTGCACACACACACACATGCAGTCTCTTTCTCAAACACACACACACACACACACACACACACACACACACACACACACACACACACACACACACCCACAGAGTGAGAAACTGAAAGAGTTAAGTTTCTTTTTTAGCTATCATGGCAGACAATGCAGGATGCAGGAAACTGGCAGACAGAGTGAGAAACAGAAAGGATTAACTTTTTGCTTTGCTATCTTTACTTTACTTTTATTGTTGTTTAAAGCCCAGCCGACTGCACAGAGCCATATCAGGGTTATAGCCACTTCAAAACACAAAACTTCAACAAGAAAAAAAAAGAAAAGAAAATTAAGTACACATATCAATGCATTCGCGCACATAATCTAAGGACATGCCCCCCGGTGTAGGACCATTCCGTCCGATTTATCGCACAGGGGAAATTTAAAAAACACACCTGAATACAAATATAAGCATACATAAGGACACCAAAACATATATAAAAACAGGCATAAATTACCTAAAATTGCTTCCACATATCTCACCTCCTTAGAGCCAAAAATGCATTTAATACATGTACCCAATTATCAATCCGAGAAAAAGTATGTAAGACTTTATCGAAAAAATACAGGTGAATGGACCGTTAAGGCAGAAAATAAGTACAAATGACAGAAAGCAAGGCAACAAGGCAGAAACAAAGAGAGTGACAGAAAAGAGGAGATTTCTAGCACAGAATTTCCAGAAGGTGGGGATACTATTCATACTGAAAGAGCCCCCGGCAACCCAACGGGAGATTGCTTTGCTATCATGGCAGACAATGCAGGATGCTGGCACACAGGATTAGGGAGTCACAGAGTTAGTACAAGTTCAAGAGGTCAAGTTTATACTGCTTATAGCCCAGCCGAACACTACAGCCACATCAGGGCTAACACCACATCAAAAACTACAACCTGGTTAAGATAAAAGACAACAGTTCAAAACCATGCTCACCGTTAACCTTGCAAGTCTAAAATGCAATTAAAAAAAAAACTGCCATAAAATTATATCATGTGAAATTTATTGATCTCTTGTAAAAACAGAAAACTGCATCAGAAGGAACGTTTCGGAAGAGGTTCTTTAAGGAGTCCACCATGTAGTGCTTTTGTCTCACATCATACAAGTCCCAGCAATCAAGAAGGAGGTGTCTGATGCTCAACGGCTCGTCACAAGTTCAAGAAATCTGCTGGATAACAGACGGCACAGTGGGTGAAGTGCGTACAGACTGTCCGAGTGCAATGAATCCCTCTTGAATAAACTCCAACATTAAACATTAAACTCTAAACTTTGCCTGTGTACTTTGAACACTATCAGACACCCACTCACACCAGCGTGGACTGGAGTCTGTACACACAATGTTCTATGAATCGGACTAACTGTTATTATGTTACCGTTGTTTAAAAAGCCCAGCCAAACTGCGTAGAGCCATATCAGGGCTATAACCGTTTCAAAACTTACAATACTTCAACAGTACAAAAGGAAAAGAAAGTTAAGTACACATATCAACGCATTTGCGCACATAATCTAAGGAGATGGCCCTGGCATTGACCACTCCGTCCAATTTATCGCACAGGAGATCTAAAAAACATACCTGAATGCAAATTCAAATATAAATTAGGATACTAAAACACATTTGAAGACAGGCCTAAATTACAAAAAATTTCTTCTGCATATCTCACTTCTCTAGAACCAAAAATGCACATAATACATGTACCCAACAATCAATCCTACGAGAAAGTACGTAAGACTTTATCTAACACATACAGGTGAATGGACCAGCAAAGGAGAAAATGATAGAAAGAAATGACAGAAAGCAAAGGAACAAGGCAGAAACAAAGTGAGGGACAGAAAAGAGAAAATTTCTAGCACAGAATTTACAGAAGGTGAGGTACTATTTATACTGAAAGAGCCCCCAGATCCTCACAGGAAATCAGACTTAACCCTTTGACTCCCACACCCTGTCCAACAGCATCCTGCATTGTCAACCATGCTAGCAAAGCAAAAACTTAACCCTTTGACTCCCTCACCCTATCCACCAGCTTCCTACAGGAAGCTGGTGGATGGGGTGAGGGAATCAAAGGGTTAAGTTTTTGCATTTGGATAGGGTGCGAAAGTCAAAGGGTTAAACCTAAATCTGTGCAGTCAGTGTTTAAGGCAAGGGCTCTATCTCTACACCAGGTAGACCAACAACTACACTATATACATGTACATACCTGTTTGCTGGTATATGAGCGCCAACTGTATGGAAACATATGACCAGAAGGTAACAAAATATTCTCGTCAGTCCCTGCCTGAAAACATAATACAGAGAAACTTAAAATAAACATATTATCACAACACAAATCCAAAGGCAGTTTGGGTTAGCCAATATCAAAACTAACACCAGACAAATCAAGTTCAGGTTCACATTGCTTATAGCCCAGCCAACTACTATAGCCCTATTAGGGCTAATACCACATCAAAAACGACAAGGTTTAGATAAAAGACAACAGTTAAAAACCATGCTTACTGTTACCGTTACAAGTCTAAAATGCAATTAAAGAAAAACATATCGAGATGTAAAATCATATGAGGTGAAATCTATTGATCTCTTGTAACCAAACCAATCTCTGATACTTCCTGCATGTCTGTATTTTACATTTTTGTATCTATTTCTAATCTGATGATACCTCTTTTCATAAATGCCCACTCACTGATATTTAGTAATATTATATCCATAAAACAAGTTTCATGCTGAGGGGAAGCATAACCTTTTCTTTCTACACAGAAGAAAAATGAAGATAATGGGCATCTTATGTAAGAAACAAAAAATCAAAAACAGAACAAAACAAAAATAGGGTCAAACCATTCAAGCCATCTCTCTTTTATACAAAAATCATAAAAGAAAATCCAGATTTTGTACTCTTCAAGGTCACTGTGATCTTGAAAAAAACATCAGATGACATAAAACTACACATGGAGTGTGAATGTAAAATTGTCAGAATTCCTGAGAAAGTACTGTTCACACTCCTTCCTCAAAGAGTGCTGATTTTAGGCACCTTCACCCTAGCACCATGATTTCTAAACTTATGAATCTGAGACGCCTTAACTGTCTATGCATTTGATCCAAATCTGGTAAACATCCATACAGAAAAAGTTGAGGAAATCCCAAAATATTTTTGTCACAGACACACAACTCTCTTGGATGGATATCGAATATTCTTCTTTTTCCAACACAAACAGACAAAAAAAAGTTTAAAGAAAAAAAACCCCAAAGATGATGATGACAGAGAGAGTGTAGACAGCAGAAAGTGAAAAGAGGGGACATAGAGAAAAAAAGACATGGCAGAGATGGAGAAAGGGGAGAGAGAGGAAGAGAAGGAGCAGGGCAAATAGGAAAAGGACAGCATAAGAAAAAGCAGACAAGAAGAGGAGTGGAGAGGTGGGAGGAGGGAGAGGGACAAGGGCAGGGAGCAGACAGTGGAAAGATGGAGAACGGGGTAAAAAAAAAACAGAGGTGGAGGGGAGAGATGGAAGGAGGAGAGAGAGGGAGAGAGGGTGGGGAGCAGAAACTGAAAAGATGGACACACAGAAAAAAAAGCAGAGATGGAGGTGGAGAGGTGGAGTGATGGGACAACAGGGGAGAAGTGAAGAGGAGACAGGGGACAGATAGAGAGAGGAAAGTGGTGAAAAGAGGAAAAGAGGAACATAGGGGAAAAAAACAGAGTGGAAGGGAGAGGTGGAGAGAGTGGGAGAGGGAGAGACGGGTGGGGAGCAGAAAGCGAAAAGATGGACACATCAGAAAAAGAAGACAGAGATGGAGGGTGGAGAGGTGGGAGAAGAGGAGGAAGAAGAGGGGAGGGAGCAGAAAGTGGAAAAGAGGAAACAGGCGAAAAAAAGACAGAGGTGGGGAGGGGGAGAGAGGGGGAGAGGAAGAGTGGACGAAAGAAAGGAAAAGAGGGAACATAAGGAAAAAGACAGACAGAGTGGAGGGGAGAGGTGGAAGAGAGAGGGAGAGGGAGAGAGGGCGGGAGCAGAAAGCAAAAAGATGGACACATACAGAAAAAGAAGACAGATGTGGAAGGGAGACGAGGGAGACAGAGAGAGGAGGAGAGAGGTAGGGGAGCAGAAAGTGAAAAGATGAACACATACAGAAAAAGAAGACAGATGTGGAAGGGAGACGAGGGAGACAGAGAGAGGGAGAGAGGGAGGGAGCAGAAAGAAAAGATGGACACATACAGAAAAAGAAGACAGATGTGGAAGGGAGACGAGGGAGACAGAGAGAGGGAGAGGGTGGGGAGCAGAAAGTGAAAAGATGAACACATACAAAAAAGAAGACAGAGGTGGAAGGGAGATGTGGGAGGGAGGGAGAGGGGCTGAGGGTAGGGAGCAGACAGTGGAAAGAGAGAAACAGGGAAAAAAGGACAGACAGAAGTGGAAGGGAGAGGTGGGAGAGAGGGAAAGGAGAGAGGGATGGAGAGCAGAAGTGAAAAGAAGGACACATACAGAAAAAAGACAGAGATGGAGGGTGGACAGGTGGGAGAGAGGGAGAGAGAAGGACAGTGGACAGAGAGCAAAAAGTCAAGAGGGAGACACAGGGGAAAACGGACAGACAGAAGTGGAAGGGAGAGGAGAGGACAGAGGAAGAGGGAAAGGGAGAGAGGGTGGGGAGCAGAAAGTGAAAAGATGGACACACACAGAAACAGAAGACAGACAGAGATGGAGGGTGGAGCGGTAGGAGAGCGAGAGAGAGAAGGACAGGGGACAGAAAGCAAAAATGAAAAGAGGGAAACGGCAAAAAAAGACAGACAGAGGTGGAGATGAGAGGGGGAGAGAGAAAGACAGTGGAACAGAGACCAAAAAATGAAAAGACAGAGGCAAAGACAAAAAGAATTTGACAAAGATGGAAAAGGGAGAGTGGAGAAAGAGGAGGAGACAGAGGGAGAGAAGGCTGGCGGTACAAAGTGAAAAGACGGAAACACTGAGAAAACGTTTACAAAGCGGAGCTGGAGGGGAAAACTGGGAAGACAGCTGGAAACAGCAGACGAGAGGGCAGGGAGCAGAGACTGAAAAGAGGAAGACACACAGAAAAAGAAAACAAGCAAATACGGAGGGTGGAGAGGGGGGAAAGAGAGGGGGAAAGAAAATGAGAGAAGGAGGGAAACAAAAAGCGAAAAGAGGAAGACACAGAGATGGAGAAGGAGGGAAAGAGGAGGAGAGAGAGGGAGAGAGGGAGGGAAGCAAAAAGCGAAAAGAGGAAGACACAGAGAAAAAGAATATAGAGATGGAGGAGGAGGGAAAGAGACAAAGAGAGGGGAGAGAGGGCAGGGAACAGAGAATGAAAAGAGGAAGAAACTGAGAAAAAAAATACAAAGATGGAGGGGGGGGGGGAGAGCAAGGAATAGAGATGGAGGGAGAGAGAGTGGGGAGCAGAAATTTACTGTTATTGTTATTTTTGTTTAAAGGCCAGCCGACTGTATAGAGCCATATCAGGGCTATAACAGTTTCAAAACATACACAATACTTCAACAGGAAAATAAAAAAGGAAAAGAAAATTAAGTACACATTTCAATGCATTTGCGCACATAATCTAAGGAGATGCCACTGTGCAATGACCACTCTGTCCAATTCATTGCACAGGGCATTTAAAAAACATACCTGAATACAAACTAAAACACAACTAAGGACACCAAACAAAAATACGCCTAAACTACCTAAAATTGCTTCTATACATCTCTGTCCCTAGACCCAGAAATGCACTTTATACATTACCCAATTATCAATCCTAAGAGAGAGTACGTAAGACTTTATCGAACACATACAAGTGAATGGACCAGCAAGGCAGAAACAGAGAGAGAGAGAGACAGACAGAGAGAGAGAGAGATCAACAAGAAAGAGAGAGAGATCGACAGAAAGAGAGAGAGATCGACAGAGAGAGAGAGAGAGAGAGAGAGAGAGAGAGAGGAGAGAGACAGAGACAGAGAGAGAGCAGACAGACAGACAGAGATAGAGAGGAAGAGAGAGAACAGTGAGCAGCCAAACTGACCAACACACACACACAACATTCAGAACTGTGACCCACCTGCCCAAAGCGCAAGGTCTGCTGAGTGTTGTTACACAGGATGAGATGAGCAAACATCAGGCTACAGCCCCCTGTGGCCATTTCACCAAACTGACAACACACACAACACGAGCATAACCATCATCAACGTCATCATCCTCATATTCACTGCTGTTGTCATCATCATCATCATCATCACTGCCATCATCATCATCATTTACTACTCACTGCAGCATAGCCCTAGTTTTATTACGCGAAGACAATGAAGACTGGCAAACTGGCAATACGCACACACACAGCGATATCATCACCAGTCATCGTCGTTGTCATTGTCGTCGTCGTGGTGTCGTGTCATGTCGCATCGCCGTCGTCGTCATCATCATCATCATCATCATTCTTATTTACTACTTACTGCCACAAGCCTTAGTACTTTTATACCAAAACAATGAAGACAGCTACTCAGTTCAGTTTATACTGCTTATAACCCAGCCGACTGCTACAGCCATATCAGGGCTGACACCACGTCAAACATGACAACCAAGTTAACATAAAAGACAACAGTTAAAAAACAACAACATGCAATTAAAGAAATACAGATGTAAAATCGTATCAAGTGAAAGACTGCTACCACTAACCAAACTGACAATATACACACACAGAGCAATACCATCACCATTTATCATCATCATCATTACTATCATCACCATCATCACCACCACCAATTATCACGATGATGATGATCATCATCATCATCACCACCACTACCACCACCATTTATCATCATCATCATCATCATCACCACCACTACCACCACCATTTATCATCATCATCATCATCATCATCAACATTTATGTATTAGTTCTTGTATTATCACAGTGCTATAGTGATAGTGGCCGCTACCACTGACTAACAACATCATACATATACTAGGGGCAGCACAAAAATAGAAAAAAATAAACAAAAGGGGGAAAAAAACAAATCCATCCTCACCCAATCCCCCCTCCCAAAAACAAAAACACTAACATATCTGCCACAATGTGAAAGAAAGACTAACAACAACAAAAACACAGACAGACAAGCAGGCAGGGAAAAAAAAGAAAAAAAAACCACACAGACAAAAAATGGAAAACTGAGTAAAACAGAAATCAGCAGAAAAGAATGGTGTCTGACCTCAGTCCAGGCCACGAGAGATGTGTTGATGGTGTGCAGTGCACTCCTCCCCACATGGACATGCAGATGACTGGCGTTCATGTCCACCTTCATGGCGTTGGGCTAGTAGAACACAAGCACCATCACCACTATATCATCATCATTATCATCACCATAGACTTTAGTGACAAAAAATTGTATGTCTGTGTCAATATCCTGGTATACGATCACCATAATCATTTTCATCATCTTCTTCTTCGTCATCATCATCATCATCCAACCATCATCTAATCATCATAATCACTTTCATCATCATAAAATCACCATAATCACTTTCATCATCATAAAAATCATCATAATCACTTTCATCATCATCAACATCATACAACCATCATCATCATCATCAAACCATCATCCAACCGTCATCGAATCATCATAATCACTTTCATCATCATCTAATCATCATAATCACTTTCATCATCATAACATCATCATAATCACTTTCATCGTCATAAAATCATCATAATCACTTTCATCATCATACAATCATCATCATCATCATAAATCATAATCATGATCATTTTCATCATTATCATTACCAAACATTTCTGTAATAAAAAAAAAAAGTAAAAAAAAAAAAGAAAAGAGTCAGTGTATATATCGCACACCTCTACCACAGTTTGACCTTATGACTCTCTCACCCTAATACCACCTTTTTACATTTTCAGCCATGGTAGCAATACAAAAAGTTAACCCTTTCATTTTCCCCAACATATCCACTAGCTTTCTGTATTTCAGCCATGGTAGCAAAGCAAAAACTTAACCCTTTCATCCCCCTCCCTCCATTCTATCCACCAGCTTCTTTTGCAGTTGGCAGATCAAGTAAGGCTGTGAAGCGGTTAAAGTTCAAATCAATATTAATGAAACAGATACAGATCAATATACAAAATAAACGTAAGATCAATATACAAAATAAACAGATAAGATCAATATACAAAATAAACAGATACGCATCAATATACAAAATAAATAGATACACATCAATATACAAAATAAACAGATACAGATCAATATACAAAATAAACAGATACACATCAATAACAAAATAAACAGATACACATCAATATACAAAATAATGAATAAAGGACTGAAGCACTAAAGACTAGCAAAATATATGTCACAACAACAAAAAAAGCCCCAAAACAACACCCTCACACACATGTGCATGCACACACACACATACACAGAATTACATACAACAGCCAGCCAGCCAACCACATACACACACACCACACACACACAATCACACACACATGCACGCACACAACACACACACACACACACACGCACACACACAGCCAGTCAGCTACACTGACATCAACACACAACAGACAGACAGGAGACAGCCAGACCGACCTGCAGATGATGCTGCAGCTGTGCAGAAGCACTGAAATCCACAGAGTCTATAACAGACTGCAGAATGAGACTGCTGTAATCCACCACCTCTACGCTCGCCTGTCCGCCCACCTGACACACAGATAACAACATCACATCATCATCATCAAGTGCCCTGTTGCATGGCGTTGGCGATCATGGCCCTCCATATATATCTATCCTTTGTTGCCGCAAGCACATCTTCCACCCTCTCTGTCCTCAGCCACCCTGCAAGTCCGTCCAATATCTTCTCCCTGGGTCTACCTGGTGTCAAAGAGCATCAATCACAGCACCAACTAGGCTTTGTTAACAACAGAGTGAGAAACTGCAAAAAAACCCAAAAAAACAGGACACCAATCTTCATGGAAAAACATAAACATCCTGGCCTGTGGTAATCACAGTTCCAGAAGAAAACCTAGAGAAGCACTGAAAGTCATGGAGGGTTGACCATCAATGAACAGAGACGATGGACTGAGCTTTCTGCCATATGCAGACAAGTTCTCTCATGGCCTGATTGCTGTTCACCAAACAAAGACATAGGCCAACACCTGTCCTGAAAAACCTGTTCATTTGACATGTAAAAGTTCTTTCTAACAGAGAGAGAGAGAGAGAAAGAGAGAGACAGAGAGAGAGAGAGACAGACAGACAGAGACAGACGGAAAAGAGAAATACAGAGAGACAGAAACAGAGACAGAGAGAAAAAGAGAGAGAGAAAGAGACACAGAGAGAGACATACAAAGATAGAGAGAGACACAGAGAGACTGAGACACACATATAGAATGAGAGAGACAAAGAGAGAGAGAGAGAGAGAGAGAGTGAGACAGGCAGGCGGGCAACACAATACCTGTAGGAATGAACGTGACAGGGGTCCGGTGATGTGTGATGACACCACACTGAGTCTGTCCACTGTGATCATTGCCCACTGCTGGTCCTGAGGTATTATATCACTCAGTCGGTAACCATTCAGCTTGCCACAGCCTTCTGAAAAAAACACCACCATCATCATCATTAGTGACAATCATACCATATTTCATTATACGTGTGTTATATATATTGTGTGGTATTAAAGCTGTACTGATGAAACTTAAGGCATCAATATTGCTCTTAAGCTTTCAATGTTGCTATCATCTGTAAGAGCTAGGTGGCAAATTTCAAAGACTGGTCCAGCCTCAGCACATGTGATGTGTATGCCCCTGTACTGTAGACAATGAGATAAGGATACTGTCTGCTGCTACATCCATCAGCCCCTTCCCCATCTCCTTTCCCTCCCAACAAAACGACCATGCTAGTTATGGAATTAGGAGATGTTAATAGTAAACTGAAGCCTTACCTGCCTTTTTTTTTCAGACTATTTTTGCTTAAAGCCCAGCCGACTGCACACAGCCATATCAGGGCTATAACCATCTCAAAACACACACAATCCTTCAACAGGAAAGAAAAGAAAAGAAAATTAAGTAAACATATGAATGCATTTGTGCACATACTCCAAGGAGATACCCCTGGCGTTAACCACTCAGTCCAATTTATCGCACAGGGGATTTAAAAAACAAACCAGACTACAAATTTAAACATAATTAAGGGCACTAAAATATACATAAAAATGGGCCTAAGTTACCTAAACTTGCTTCGGCATACCTCATTTCCCTGGAGCCAAAAATACACTTAATATACATACCCAATTATCACTCCTGAAGAAAAAGTACATAAGACTTTATTGAACACATACAGGTGAATGGACCAACAAGGCAGACAATGATAGGACGAAATGACAGAATGCAAAGGAACAAGATAGAAACAAAGAGAGTGACAGAAAAGAGGAAATTTCTAGCACAGAATGTCCAGAAGGTGGGGATATTGTTTACACTGAAAGAGCCCCCGGCATCCCCATGTGGGACCTTGCCTGCCTGAGCTATTATACAACAAGTAACTATACTGATGAAATTGACGCTTCACTAAGCAACTGTACACCAAGCATTGTGCTTGTACTATATCTGTTTCTTTTTTTTGTCACAATGGCTTTACCAAGTGATTTTTAGGTTGCTCTCTCCAGCAACAGCAACCCATTTCCCCCTTTTTCTGTATGCATGTATTACTGGTCATTTAAGAAAACAGATTTTTTTTTACAAAATCAACAAAAAGGACAACTCCTTGGCTGCCCCAGGATCCTTAACCCCTTGAGAGCCGACTGACATCCGGTGTTTTCCGGGGAAAAACATTGCATCACTTCCATGTACAATAAAACTACTTTGCTTCTATATTTGTGGGAATTTATACATGAAACTACATAGAATGATGCATTAGGCATGACTAAATGTATTTTCAGATGATTTATGTAGTAATTTCTTGAGGTGAGACAGGTGAGATCATCATCATCATCATCATCATCTTCATCTTCATCTTCTTCTTCTTATATCATTATCATTATTATTATTATTGCTGTGTTCTATGATGCATGTGATAATTTTGATGAATATACTGACACAATTACCTCTTACATAAGCTTTTGTGAAGACCTTTGTATTCCCACAAAAACTGTAACCATTTATGGAAACGCAAAGCCCTGGTTCTCCAAGGATATTAGCCAAAAATTGCAGGTAAAAGATTCATTACATGGGCGGGGGAATAAATTAGAATACAACAAAGCAAAGCGAGAAGCACAGAAAGCAATCAAGCAAGCTAAGAGAAAGTACTGCCAAAAACTAGAGCAGCAGTTTGTGTCAAATGACACTCGTGCAGTGTGGCAAGGTCTTCAAGCCATTACCCAGATTAAGCAGAAGTCAACTGTCTGTAACTCTGACCCCTCGCTTCCCGATCAGCTGAACCATTTTTACGCCCGCTTTGACAGGCAAAATAATGACCCACCTCCCCAAACTCTGCTTTCTTATTTTGGTACCCCCACCCCTCCTCCCTTTATTGTAACTGAACAAGAAGTTAGATCCCTGTTCAAAAAGCAAAACGCTAGGAAAACTGCTGGGCCGGACAACGTGTCCACAGCCGCACTTAAGTCCTGTGCTGACCAACTGGCCCCTGTCTTCTCTGATATTTTTAATAAATCTCTAGAACTCTGTAAAGTTCCATCCTGCTTCAAGTCTGCCTATATTGTTCCTGTACCCAAAAAGACTAAAGTCTCCTCCCTTAATGATTTCAGACCTGTTGCCCTCACCTCTGTGGCCATGAAGGTGTTTGAAAGAATTGTTCTACGATACCTGAAATCCGTCACTGACCATCTACTCGACCCTTTGCAGTTTGCGTATCGCGCAAACAGATCAGTGGATGATGCTGTCTCCCTATTAGTGCACAACATCTTGCAGCATTTGGAATCCCCCAAAACATACGCACGCATTCTTTTTGTAGATTTTAGCTCTGCCTTTAACACAATTGTCCCAGCAAAACTCTATAGCAAACTTCTAGAGCTCAAAATTAGTCATCAAATGTGTAAATGGGTTTTAGATTTCCTCCTAAATAGAAAACAAGTTGTCAAACTCGGTGGTCTGAGCTCTAGTCCCCTGACGTTGAACACAGGCGCGCCTCAAGGTTGTGTCCTGTCACCGCTCTTATTCACTTTGTTTACAAATGATTGTGTCTCTACTCATGACTCTGTGATGTTTTTTAAGTTCTCTGATGACACAACAGTTGAAGGGCTCATCAAAAACAGCGATGAGTCTCACTATTTAAGTGAGATAGACAAATTAGTTCGCTGGTGCGACAACAACAACTTAGAGTTAAACGTTCTGAAAACAAAGGAAATGATTATAGACAATAGAAGAAAAAAGACACCACTATCTCCCCTAGTGATCAAGGGAGACTCGGTAGAAGTAGTAGACACGTTTAAACTTTTGGGAACAACAATTTCGAATTCGTTAAAGTGGGAGGAAAACACAAAACTAATCATTAAAAAATCACTGCAGCGTCTCTATTTCCTTCGTCAGCTTAAAAAGTTTGGGGTTAGCCAGTCTATCTTGATTCAGTTTTACCGAGCAGTGATAGAAAGTGTTTTAACTTTCTCTATCACAGTCTGGTATGGTACCTGTACAACAACTGAGAAAGATGGCTTAAACAGAATTGTAAGCACTGCCTCCAAGATCATCGGCATTACTCTCCTTCCATTGAATCCATCTACGAAAAAAGAACTGAGAAGAAGGTTAAATCTATCATAGCTGACAAAGATCACCCAGCGAACAGTCTGTTCACTCCACTTCCGTCAGGAAAACGCTTTCGTTCCATCAAAGCCAGAATGTCTCGCTTTAAAGACAGTTTTTATGTAAGGGCTGCCCGTCACCCTGTTTCCCTGTAGACCTCTTTTTGCTGTGTGTATCTGCTAGACTTACAGCCGTACATCTTTACATTTTTTGCTGTGTGTATCTGCTAGACTTACAGCCGTACATCATTACACTTTTTGCTGTGTGTATCTGCTAGACTTACAGCCGTACATCATTACACTTTTTGCTGTGTGTATCTGCTAGACTTACAGCCGTACATCATTACACTTTTTGCTGTGTGTATCTGCTAGACTTACAGCCGTACATCATTACACTTTTTTTTCTTTCTGATGTGTTAATGATTTGAATCATACATTCGTGTCTTATCGGTAGTCACAATTTTTTTTTCTCTTATTCTGTGATGATCCTATTCTTAACCAATTTTTATTAGAGCTATTTATTTTACTTTTGTACTCTAATCCTCAGTCTGCGTACTCGAAGGAGGGCTTATGGAAATTCGGTGATAGTTTCTAGAAGGATTTTTATATGTCTTTTATCTGTTCGTGATCATTAGTTTCTAGAAGGATTTTTACATGTCTCTTATCTGTTCGTGATCACTGTTAATTGATAAACTGTTTTAACTCCCCAGGCTTGGATTATACTGTTTTTTTTGTGTTTTTTTTAACTTGCGTCAGAATGTACTCTTACTAAATATTTTGTTATGTATCAGAGCTTCTTCGCCTGTCTTTGGTTTTTTAGTCTTGCGCATGTGAGGAGGGGGAGTGAATGTAAGAGAATAATTTTTACCTTATGTTGTTTAAGTCCCGTGTGCTTGTGTGCGTGTGTGTGTGTGTGTGTGTGTGGGGGGGGGGCTGTATATGTGTGTGTGCATGAGTGCGTGTGTGTGTGAGGGGGGGGGGGGGGAGGGCGTATGTGTGTGTGCTTGAGTGCGTGTGTGGGTGTGGGTGTACGGCTGCATTTTCCCAGCCATTCTGACAGCCTCCAGTTACTACCTTTCTGCCAGCCGGCATCGCCTGCGAGTACTATTTTTAGCCAGGCAGGTTTGACCAGAGTTCTTCACTCTACAGCAGTGCTTTGTAACTGCTGCGATCTTTCGGGAGGGACTGAGTGTAGGAAGTGACTGATACTGGCACAGAGTAGGCCTATCGAATCTACGTCAATCTGTAGGCCTATACTCCACAGGATGGGCGAGGGTGGCGTGGAGAGTGGAAGGAGAAGGACAGATGCGCGCTGTTAATTAGCTGGCAGGGCAGAACCAACGATTAGTGGATATGGGCGCCTTGGCGTGAGAGTGTGTGTGTGTTGTGTGCGTGTGTTTCTTCGATTCCGTGGATGACCCACGTATTTGTCTTTTATGATGTTGAATATTGTAATTGTTGTGAGGCGTGAGTGTAATTGTATGTATAGCTAAAATATTTTCCTTGTGTCTATGCACTGGGCTGAAATAAAATCTTGTTATCTTGTTATCTTGTCTTGTTGACCTATCATTAGAAAAGTAAAACTGAATCCCCATTCACCTTTGCCGTTGTACATGAGGTGGTTGTACAGGTGAAACTGCAGTTTGCCCACAGAGAGGGACAGCTGGACACTGGGCACTAGCTGTGACACATGGGAAGAGTCCACACACATAGAGCCTGCAAGCTGGCTGGCCAGCAACACACTGTCTCTGTAAAACACACACACACATACATATACAAAAACAAACACACACACACACACACACACACACGCATGCATGACACACACACACATATACACACAAAACAGAAACAGAAACACACACACACACACACACACACACAACACACACACACACACACACACACACACACACACACACACTATTATACACCCATTACGCTAAATCTAAATAACTCATTCAAGGAAGATAATTCACAAACACATGTTGCAGATTACATCTGTGTGATTGCTGCCTTTGGGGAAACTGTATGGTTCTAAGAGACTCATACATTCTGTTATCACTGATGATGATGATAATGTGAAACATGTAAATCATTAACTGTGATGTCAACCTATCCTAACCAATCTGTCTATTTGGTTCTATCTAGGGTTCTGATGACAAAATAAATGTGCTGAGATCTGAGCTGTCACACATACACACACACACACACACACACACACACACACACACACATATACACACACACACTAACACACACATACACAGAGATGTATATCTAATCTGTTTCAGAGAGGGTTAAAAAAAAACTATCAGAGACAAAGGGGGAGAAGAAAGAAGAAAGAGAGATGGAATTGGAGACAGAAGGAGGAAAGAGTCGAGTCAAAGCAAAGAGAGAGAGAAGCATAAAGACAGTGATGGACAGAGACTGACAGAGAGGCAAAGAAAAGAAAAGGAGAACAGAGGGCATGTATGCAGGCCTACATGTATGTTTGAAACAGCCAGACTAAATGGGATGTGTATACATCTAAATGCTGTTTCATGTTCTTATACTAAATTATCTGGTACATTATGTCAAATCACTGTCTTATAATTATGTAGGTAACATTTTTGTTTTATTTCAATCTGTCAACATTTCGAATACTGTCTTAGCACTTTGACTCCTGCACCCTATCCACTAATTGCAAAAACTTAACCCTTTGATTTCCTCACCCTATCCACCAGCTTCCTGCAGGAAGCTGATGATAGGGTAAGAAAAGCAAAGGGTTAAGTTTTTGCTTTGCTAGCATTGTTGACGATGCAGAATGCTGCTGGACAGGGTACAGGAGTCAAAGGGTTAAAAGCCTGGTATTCAGTACAGATTTGCCTTGAACACCTTTAGAAGGAACTGTACCTGGAATTCTGTGCAGATTTCACAGTTTCACCTTGAGGAGCATCACTAGACACGCTTGGTCGACATAAAACCACCCTCCACACATGGGCAACCATCAGGCTACTGATGTTCGCTACTCGTAACTGTGGAAGCTGAACGTTGGTGCTGTTGTCCTCGCTCAACTCAAAGGTTGCGTAAGTCACAAACTCCTCCACACATTCATCCCAGTACTGTAGTTTGCACGAGACCTGTTGATCACACAGAATTAATGAGTCAACTTTATTTCATGTACAGCTATATGTATGTGCATATATTAAAGTACAATGCACCTTATTTGCAAATCTGCCATCCTCTGAACAGTGCCATGGTCTCAAGACCTGACATCTTGAGTTCAATCCTAGGCCACAACATTAAAAACTGGTCTGTTTGCTGCCCATCTTAATGTTTCCATCATTCTGGTGATGTCAGCTTAGTGTATGAAAGGTCCCTTCTCCCCTTTCCCCGTTTCAAGACCTTGCCAGCGCATAGGGTTTTGTGCAGGCTCAGGAAATCTGTCAGATAATTGCTGGCAGATTTGGGTGGAGCTAATATGGAGCTGTCCAAGCATGGTGAATCCCTTTTGAAACAACTCCAATAACTCTCCATAACTCTCCAATAACTCTGAACAGAAGAGAAATGTGTTTTTAACAACTGAGTGAAATAACTGAAAGTTATGAAAGTTAAGAATACTCACATATTAACTTTTGATAGATTTTTTTCATTCCATCCTCAAGACATAATGCCTATTTTGTGTTCTGATCTGTTGGTGATCAAAGCTGAAATAAAAGGAAATCTGCAACTGGCCATTATTTGTCAACATATATGAAATGTCATGCTCACTTGCCAAAGAGAATGTACATGAATACATGTGGTTCAAACTGAATGCAAATGCTCCTTAACCAAACCTTTCTCAGGCATTTTTTTACTCTTCAAAAAATAAGACAACTTTGTCAAACACAAAATAAAAACTCCAATCAAAATACCATGATTATACAACATTTTTTAAAAAACTGGACAAACTTCACACACTTTTATTTTTCTATAAGTATATACATACAATTTACATTGTTATGAGTTACAAATACCAGAACCATTTAAGAAAATATGAAGTTTGGAGACTTGAGTATGTTCAAGGTGGATTCATCACACTTGGGTTCATGGGTTCCTCTCAAATCTGCAAGTAATCATCTGGCAGTATCCTTAGGCTTGTGCAAAAATCTACATGCTGGAATGGTCTTAACAAAAGGGATGGCGGAGAGAGAACACAGCCTACCAGAAACTACACTAACACCACCAGAATGACTACAGCATTAAAATGGGCAGTGAACAGGCCAGTTTATATACTGTAGGCAGAGGACAGAACTCAAGATGTCATATCTTGAGTCCATGTCTCTATCAACAGAGACTATTATTGCTGTTTTTGCTTAAAGCCCAGCTGACTGTGTAGAGCCTATCAAGGCTATTACCGTCTCAAAACACAGACAATACTTCAACAGGAAAAAACAAGAAAAGAAAATTAAGTATACGTATGAATGCATTTGCGCGCATAATCTAAAGAGATGCCCCTGGCACTGACCGCTCCGTTCAATTTATCGCACAGGGGTTAAAAAACATACCTGAACACAAATTTTAACATAACTAAGGACACCAAAACACAAATAAAAACGGGCCTAAATTACCTACAATTGCTTCTGCGTATCACACTGCCTTAAAGCCAAAAATGCACTTGATACATGTACCCAATTATCAATCCCAAGACAAAGTATGTAAGATTTTATCAAACACATACAGATAAATGGACCAGTAAGGCAGAAAATGATAGGAAGAAATGACATACAGCAAAGAAGGAAGAAAGAAACAAAGAGAGAGACAGAAAAGAGGAAATTTCCAGCACAGATTTTCTCCAGGCGGGGATACTATTTATACTGACAGAGCCCCTGGCATCCCCATGGGGGATGAAGAGAAAGCAATAGCACAGCATAGTTCAGGGTTGGTCCTGGTCAGTACGCAAGCAAACAACCATCATCTCATCTACTTCCATCGCTGTGAATGATGATGGGAACTCCACTCTTTGTCACGACGGATCGCCAGGCGACATGGTCTCTGCTCCTGTGTATGATGTCACGGAGCCCCAGTTTGCAGGTGTCAGTGGACACCATGAAGAATTTTGCTGGCCTTCCTTGTTTTCTCTTTGCTTCGACTCTCCCCTGCAGGACTGATGTTATCAAGTCGGGTAGGTAGAACTTGTACCCTTTACAGGGAAATTTACCTAGGAGAAGGAAAACTCTGATTTCAAAACCTCTAGAAAGGGTACGCTCCAAGAAGTCCTGGAATGTAGGGGATGGATGGACTTGAGAGGCGCCCAGAACAGTTTTGGAAGCGGCTTTTGTCTCCATGGTCATAAGCAGATGATTCCAAGTAGAACAATGGTCAGGATCCTGCACAGTAAGTGCACAGCCACTCCAGAAGGCAATGGCAAACCACTGGAGGATTTTCTGCCCAAAACTCTATGAAATGTCACAAAAAGGAAAGAAGGCAAACGACCATACAAGTACATAAATCCAGAAGAGAAGTACCAAAGAAATAAGAAGGAAGCAGGAGAATTTTTTATAATATTAATCAAAGGACATAACTCTTGAGAATCATCTCCCACGTTGTATAGAACTTCTCAAATCTAACACAATTTGCGCTACCCATTCAGCTAGCATAGAAGCAGATACAAAGTACAAAACCAGTAAGCTCAGAACACTCTGTGTTAGATTTGAGAAGTTCTATACAACATGGGAGATAATCCTCAAGAGTTATGTCCAGAAGAGAAGGTATCCATACCGTAGGGGGAGGCTGTGAGGTGGAGCGACCACTCTGAAGGCCCAAGGGCACGGGCAGGGAGAAGAGGGCGGTGATACAGCGAGGCTCAGGGTAGGTCCAGGTCAGCGTGCTGTCAACTTCTCCATCGGCTTCACCACTACTGATCATCGCCTGACATGGTGCTGG